>QODF01000100.1:662752-675411 GCA_024372805.1 Oostethus manadensis | reverse complement strand
ACGAACGGGAGACTCAGCCAGACGTTCCCAGCACACCCTCACTACACGTTTGGGTCTACCAGGTCTGTCCGGCATCTTTCCCCGCCATCTAATCCAACTCATCACCAGGTGGTGGTCAGTTGACAGCTCAGCCCCTCTCTTCACCCGCGTCTCCAGAACACGCGGACGCAGGTCTGATGATACGACCACAAAGTCGATCATAGACCTGCGTCCTAGGGTGTCCTGGTGCCAAGTCCACTTATGGACATCCTTATGTTTGAACATGGTGTTTATTATGGACAACTGGGATTCGGACAGAAGTCCAGCAACCACACACCACACGGGTTCAGATCAGGGAGGCCGTTCCTCCCAACCACGCCCCTCCAAGTCACACTGTCATTGGCTACATGGGCGTTGAAGTCTCCCAGTAGAACTATGGAGTCGCCAGGTGGTGTGCTCTAACAGACAAACAAATACATGAAAATAGTGTTTTGCGAACAAGACGTAATTAGTATAATGACGACAGGAGTACCCCGTGAAAATGAGATCCACTTCCCTGTGGGGCAAAAACAAGCTCAGAATTACCTGCATTGCTTGTTTGTTTTAAAAAGAAAAAATTACTGTCGTAAAAAGTCACTTTTGGAGTCCAAAGACCAGGAGCTATGATGTTAACTGTCGCTAGCTGCAAGTTAGATGCCGCCAGTGCAAACTACAGCCGGTGGCAGGTATAGTTTTTGGTAAGGGAGTATCAAACACGCGTAACCTGTGCCAAGCTCAACGCAAGACTAGTCATTTTGTGGACAACCCTACGTGACGCAGCAGACGTAGTATTTTGTTCTTTGTTTTTCACGGAAATTGGTCGATATTGGTCGGTGGCCAATCGAACAGTTTTGGACTACTATTGGTAACATATGTTTTTTTTGTTGGGAACAAATGTAATCTTGAGCCAGCTGTGTACCATCTCTTTTAGTGGACAAATGGCATTTGGGGGTTTTTTGAGGGTAAAAGCAACCAACTGTAAAAGCAAGACAGCACCTTTTTGAAGGGTGAACTTCATGTGCCTTAGACACCCAAGGCTGTTTATTTAAGCAGGTGACAAGCGTACCGTAGCATGACCTTAATGTGTTGGGAGAGTTAGGAGATTAAAGTGTAATTTCTCACTGGGCCTGGGACCATAACAAAGAAATTATTGAATCACACAAGAAATAAAAATGAATTGGATCATTTTGCCGGGCTCGTTAAATATCCATATGCATGCGTGTCTGTTTTCCTCATCTCTCACCTCCAAACAGGCAGGGAGAGGATTCACTCTGAGCATTGGCCTCAGCAACCGTGGCACGTTGGTTCCATAGAACAACGGCATCAACAAAGCGAGCCCTTTTGTCAGTCATACAGTCTCATTGTCTGGGTGGGTGGAGGCGGGGCCCGCTAGCATACACACGGACTACAGAAGAGTGTAGCATAGAAATGAAATTAGTAGATTGCAATATATTTTTTGACAATGTCCGTAAAAGATGGTGTCTTAGCACCAAACATGAGAAAGATCAATCAAAAATGATACGCCCGAAGTTCCCCTCCTTTGAGGTTGGTTCATGAAGTAAAAATGTCATTCCCCAGGCTTCGCTACACATCAACTACAAGAGGTAACTGGAGGTCGGACGTGGGAGCTGTAAATATCATTTTGTTTTGGAGTCGAAAGCGTCTCCAAGTACCTGAGCCGTCAACGCGTGAGCTACGAGACGACATTTTTGTTCTACTTGACCCCCCGACGCCGAAACGGCTGCGCTCACGCCGTGACAGATGATCGGACGCGCGGGGAAACTTTGTGGCTCTGTTATACATCAGCCATAAAAAAACAAGCATCACTGAGGGGAGTATATGGAGTAGAGGGGGAAAATGACAGGCAACAATAGCATCCACTGTCAAGCAACGCCACCTCTGTGGATGTTAAAAGCTTTAAGAGCTGATGCCTCGCTGACACCCGCAGCCTCGGGATGTCACACATGCTTGACGACTTGAGAGCGGGCTTCTGTTTTCTCTTATTTATTTATTTCAACTCCGTGCGTGGGCGTTGGCGCGTCTCCGGGCGGCAAAAGTGACATTTGAGGGGCACTTTACAGAAGCTGGCGTTTGCCTGAAGGAGGGAGTATCACCTAAAGAGCCTTTGTCAGTCATCGGAAAGCTGTCACCTTTTCCAGGGGGGCCCATACGGTAAAGGGAGAGGGGGGTTGGGGGGGTGGGAGCTGACAGCTTGGAATTAATGAGAGGTGCATGACAGCACACCTGACTGCAGCTCTTGTGGACATCCTTTGTCTCAGAAGGACGGAGACGCTTCCTTAGGACGCAGGGGGAGTGACGGAGACATGGAGCTGGTCTTTGCTTTGATTGGGTGTGATTTGGTGGAGCTAATGAGAAGATCCATCCCATAAACACCTGTATGGAATCCTCACGGGACTCAAAAGTCCAGCATTGCAACTCTTTGCGTGTGCATGTCTATGTAGTAATCGGTGTTGGCATCCACGTGACACAGCTCCCCGTCGCTGTAAATGACTTCTGTCAATGTTGCAGCATCTCCATTACGCAAGAAGAGGAAGAAAGTGGGGGAGGAGGAGGAGGAGGAGGACAGGGACAGCTGAGACACTGCGGCGACTTTCTCACTCACTCATTTTTACGCTGACTCTTAAAGGCGGGATTTGTACGCCTTTTTAGTGGGCGGATGCTCTGTATAAATGACACCGAATAGCGAGGTTCATGTTGCCTTTGTCATTCCTAACACGAGTGGGACGGGTGAATTCCAAAATGCCATGTCGCCATGTCTAACGGCACAAGGATTTGTAGCAGGCCCCCCTTCTGTGGCTCGTGGTCGGAATGCTTTGGAAGACTGCCATGCGATGCCATAGCTGCAAAGTTTTACTACCATTAGTACGGCTTTCTCGTTCAGAAGAAAAGATGTCTCATGGGTGCTAGGATTGAGACCATAATAAATAAATGATTGAACTCATTAACTCCCAGCCATTCTTCAAAAGACATCCCCTCCAGTACCGGCCATTTTGGACGATTTTGACAGATCTTTTAAGGCACACGGAGTATTGTTTCCATGGCTAAACAGACAGGGGACCTAGCAAAGGCAACAATAGAACCTCGTCTTTCAGCAGGAAAAAAAGTTTGTCCGTTCTTTAGTAATAAGCCGTAGACCATAAGTAAGTTTCAGGAAAATATCGGTTCCCAACTAAAAAAGGGAGAAAACCAGCTCTTTGTGGGAAGATACATTTCAGCCATTTATTCATGTTTGTTCAGCCAAAATATCTAAACAATTATGCCATATAACATAAACAACACAAGAAAGGGTTGATTTTTACATCAAATTCATTTACAAATTTAATACGAACTATTTACAATTTTCATGCACACACACATACTTAAATTAAAAAAATTAGATTAAAGTTGCCCTGTAATGCGTAACCTTCTGCACACTGCACTCATCCATGCTTTTCTACTTCCTCCTTGTTGTTGCTTCTCTTTTTTTACAAGCACACGATCTCTGCCGAAATCCTATCAAATGCACTTCTGCCACCCTGTGGCCGTTTTTATGGCTTAGAATTGCTGTAAAAGTGACAAACTTCCACGGGGGTCGCTAGCATACAGACAGAAGTGCCAAAGAGTGTAACGTAGTAGAAATTAAAAGAGTAGATTGCAGTACTACTAATGCACTACTTTTTGCATTAGGTGGCTTTGCAAAGTATCATGTCAGATTGGCATCGCTGATACCAGGCTGAATTTGACTGTGACTGTTGCACATCTCTAATTCTAACAGTGACTCGTCCCTACAGTACACCCAGTTTGCGTGCGCCGGACTTGATAAAAATTGATCTCTCTTACTTGATGCTCGCTTTTGAAGTTGCATCTCTTCAGGACGTCATGAAGAGGGGAAAACCCAACTCCCCAGGCTTCGCTACACATCTTAAAATAAAGCTGTAAGTTTGATTGCTTAGTTACTCTTCAGCGAACAGACTGGGCTAGCGTAAAGGAGGCTGGTGAGAATGAATGAAGACGTCTGTGTGTGTTTGCTTGATTTGAATATCTGACTCTGAGGACCTGACGTCCAATGTTGTAAAAAAAAAAATAATAATAAAATAGAAAAAGAAATAAAAAAAGCAGCCATCAGCGAGTGAGTTTATCAGCTTGGCACCTGCTACTGGAACATTCCTGATGAAGCAAAGGTTGTCTTCATTAAGCGCATTAATATTCATGACACATGCTAATTCTGACACAGAAAAGGTCTTGGTAACCTTTCGCGTGTGAGGATATTTTTTTTTTAACTTCTCAAGGAAATTACAGTCCGGCAATGACTTAATTAATGCTCGCTTTCTTGGCGGCGGTTGGAGGGGCTTGTCAGTTCGCTGCAGCACTTTGCTGTCAGGCACGCCGAGAGCTCCACCAAGGAAGGATTGAAGGAGAGGAAACGACAGGGAGAGGAAGAGGAGGAGGAGGGGGATAAAAACAGGCAGATGAAGTCAACATGCGCTTGTCCTTTGCAGATAGAACTTGCTAACAGCTTTGCCTTTTGCATTGCACTTATGATTTCTCACCGTCTTCACTTTTTACCCTGAAAAACGTGTGAAATCAGAAATGATACTTCCTCCAACTTTTTGTAAGTTTCTTATTTTTGGTACGTCTTTTTTCAGACCCACTGCTTTTGAGCTCTCCAAATGTATGTGCAAGTATTAGAAAATCAAATGGTGGAAAACAAGTGTAAATTAAGGATGCAAAATAATACAAAAATAAACTTAATTGAAAATGTGTGAGCAAAAATAATACAAAAATAAGCATAAACATTGTCATTGACCAGGATAATACAAAAAAGCAAGTTAATGACCAAATATAAGCATAAACATTGTCAATGACCAAAATAATGCAAAAACAAACATAATGGAAAATAATGACAAAATAGAAAATAATCCTAATTATTGTAAATGAATGTCCAAATATAATAAATACATAAACAATTGTAAATTAATGAACAAAAATAATGATAAAATAAACATTTAACTATATATTTTTAAAAATAAATAAATAATAATGTGGTACAGTATATACAAATGACACTTTTGGGAGAAATTAGCAATGTATATATATATTTGTGTGTGTGTGTGTGTATTAGAGCTGCCAAAGTTAACGCAAGTTATTAATGTGTTAACGTTATTTCCGTTATTTTTGTCACTTTTTTGATGCACGATTAACGCGCACAGGTCCTGCTTGACCCTCGGCCCGCACTGTAATTTGAGGATGCGCCGGTGACTGTATGGTTCCAAGCGGGAACAGATATTGAGCAAAAATGGTATTTTGATTGGTAAATGCAGCTTCAAAGCCCTGGCAGATGGCTCTCAGCTCTTAAAACAAAAGCAATTTTATTTGTGTCTACTGTTGCTGTTATTGTCCGGGATTAGGTGACAATAACAGCATAGGTAATTTTATTGTCATATGCAGTGGTACCTTGCCATATGATTTTCACAACTAACTGGTGTTTTTTAGATGCGAGTCATCCCTCTGCTGATTTTTGCTTTAAACTGTGAGCTAAAATGTGGGTTACGAACTGCTATTTACGGACTGTCAATGTGACGACCATAGCTGAAGTCGAGGACGACTGTAAATAGCATCGGTAAAGCATACACATACATACATTATAGCGATCTAATTTATCCTATTTATGAAGTATTGTGTAAATCTATGACAGGAACAACATCAGATTAAGGACAAAATGAATACAGAACCACCATCCATCAGTCTGAGCCTGCAGGGCTACAAATATGCACATTAGCACTCAATAAGGTCATCAAGTCTTTCCTTCATGCTTTCCCACACAGCGTCAGCATTTGGAAGCAAATACGAGGTGAAAGAAAAAGGGTAAAATGACAGTATAGTAGGAGAACGTTAAAAGGTGCGTTCAAGGATCATCAGACAATGTAAGAAAAACAATGTAGGTCGCTTGCATTAAACATTGAGGGATTTCTAAATGTATATATTTTTTAATAAACAGTGGCCCACATTTAAAAAATGAATATCCCTTTACCTCAGATTTGATGTAGTTATAATTGTAGTAGAGATTTACATCCCTGCTTATTATAGATAAAAACGTATTTCAGTGATTAAATATGATTAACTCTGCGTTAACTACGGGGAGGTTGATTAATCACGATTTATTTGATTGACAGCCCTTATACTGTGTGTTTACTGGTAGATAAAAAAAATAAAATAAAATTTTCTCGCCCACCTGAGCGGTATTCCCATTTGGTGGCAGTGTTTCCACTGTTGCTGTCTTCAGGGCGCGTATGTGAGAAGTTATTCCTGGTATTTGCTGGGAACCATCCACCCTGCTTGGCAGTCACTCCCCCCAGTGCCCCCATCACACCCCACATATTCTCTAGTTCTTCTTTCAACCCTTGGTTTTCCCCCAGTTTTTTTTGTTATACGGTATGGCTGCCTTGATTTGTACTTAAAATAAAAAGGCACAGGTAAGACGTTGACACACCATTTGTTTTTGGCCTTACTGGAGGTCTTCTGCCTTCTACTGAGCGCCATTAAAAATTGCGTCATTACTGTAAATGGTACCGTGAACGTCATTTTTCCATGAGAACATCGGCAGTCAAGTCTGCGTTTGTATTCCTCTTCTACCCAGCAAGCATCACAGGGTGCAAAGTGTCTTCCAGCGCTGTGAATCACGGCGTGTCCCGCTCCAACATCAGGGGCGGTAAAAAATGTGAACATAAGGAAGCATTTCCTTTATCATGTCCCATAAAAATAGCAATTTGCCCCCCAGCCCTTGTAGCACAATATGGAAGGCGGTGTGTTTGGCTGATAATGTTGAGATGACAGATCGCCTTGCGCTGGGAGCTTTCTCTTCCTCCTGCCGCAATAAATCGCACCACAAGTGAGCGACGAAGACGAGGAGGGGGAGGGCTAACGCTGTTGTGGAGCGCCAGCAATTCTCCCCAACGTGTACTGTAAGGCTGCGTTGACACTCAAATGGAACGCAGGTGCGTTTGCTCTGCTAGTACGGTTTGTTTGGTCAAGCGTGTCAAACGCCATCCGTCCAGGATCAAATCTAGTGTACTGGGACCAACTGTCTTATTTTCATGGCAAAAAGAATTGGTCAGAGCACTTTAGCTTGCTTAAAAGGGCAATAGCCCAACAAATACATAAAGCTAATTGGAAAAAAAGCTGATAAACTACTGCATCAGACACCTAACTTTAGCACCTTTTTACAAAACAAGTGCTGCAAGGCATGCTGGGGAGCCGGAAGCATTCCCGGCTACTCTACAATATATCATTTATTTTTTTTCTTTACCTCCAGCAGCCCCCGAGTTGAGTTTGGGACCCCCATGACCTCATAGTCCTTTACATTAAGAAAGGATTACAGACCTACAATATACTCTACTATTGTACTTGGAAAACTTGCAGTTGCGTCTTGTCAAAGCATCTTCCTGCAGAAAAATGTTGTCAGTCGACTTGTGAGGCAGCAAACTTTGCTGGATTCACTTGTGTCTCCCCTGCAGATAGTGCCGCCAGACCACTTCTTATTTAAGTTCCCGTTAAACAGGACGAATGATTGACATTTGCGGTGGTTAGCACGTCAGCCTCACAGTCAGGTCCAAATGTCTTAACATCCCAGCGCAGAAATTCAGCGGGAAACCACGTCGTCTTTGAATAAACAAACCATGATGCTGAGCGACGTTTCATTGACAAACAACAGCGCTTTTTCCTCCCGCCTCCTTTTAAAGCCGTTAACTTCATTGAGCCGAACATCTTTATAAATCCGCCGACACGCTGTTGTATCACATGCATTGTTTAGGTGACATGAGTATGTTGTCACCGTGTCACAATGCATACACGTTTCAAACAAGGAGCTAAGGCGCGTGTTTGCGGACGTGACAGATTGTTGTTGAATATGGAAATGACGCCGAGCGCCGTCCTCGGACGGATGTCGGAGCGCGTCTCCTCCGCCGCCGTTGTTGTTGCTTTGATCATGTTCACCGTCGAATGCACAACCTGCCTGGAGGAGTGTGCGTGTGTGTGTGTGTGTGTAAACAACTATGTACAGATTGCTGCATCCCTGCAAAGTTGCCTTCATTTGTGTCGGCAATGCCGCTTAAGGTGCACTGCTCCTGCTAAAGCGACACATAAAAAAATAAGCAAAATTCATGATTGAATCTCATCGATGCCAGACTGTTGACCTCAACTACGCCTGCAAAAGTCCATCTTTTTTTGCTTTGAAATAGAATTAATCCCTCTAAAAAAGTGCTCTTTTTTTATACAGTATGCCCATCATCCACAATCTCTTTGAGAACGTTCTTCTCTTTGGCTATAAAAGCAGCTAAAAAGAGGCAGGTGATTAATGCACATAACGGGACACACCCATTTCGCCTTAAAAGCTTGTTATTAAAAAAAACTCATTCATCATCCAACTATGTCGTCTATTAACCTCTTCATCAGTTATTATATCATTACTACTATTATCATTACTTGTTATTGGTTATTGTTAGAGCTGTCAATCGATTAAAATATTTAATTGTGATTAATCACAATTTCTCTATAGCTAGCTCATTATTTATTGCAATAAATCACTGATAAAATGTTTTATCTGTTGGTGATCCAGTTTTATGTAAAGGGATATCAGTTTTGCAAATAAGGGCCATTAGTTTATTCAAAAATAAGAAATAGCTAGAAATCCCGCATTTTGTGAATGGTTAAGGCAAGTGGCGATTTATCCCACTGTTTGACGGTCCTTGAACGCACCTTCTATGTTCTCTACCACTATGCTGTATTTATACCCTTTTGATCTCAAACCCTGATACTACTTTGGAATGCATAAAGATGAGACCTGATGACCTTATTGAGTGCTAATTTGTGGTACACAACCTTTCTGAAAAACGGTTTCCACGTGGATGGGTGATTCTGTATTCATTTAGTGCTTGAAATTTGATGTTGTTCCTGTCATAGTTTTGCATAATCCATAATTAATAACATGAATTTAGAGTGCTATAATCTCTGTATGTTTTACTGATGTGTTGAAAATGTTTCCAGGTGAATAGTTTTCTGGTGTTGCTACTGCTAGCGTGCTAGCTAATGCTATGTCATTGACACTAGCCCCCAAATAACTGATATCAGCTATTTCTAATGACAAATAGCTGTCATCAGCTATTTGGAGGCTAATGTCAATAACACAAAAATTTTGCTAGCAGTTCATAGCAAATGTGGGTCGAAAAACAAACAGGACGTGCCCACGTTAATAGCAGTGGCAGCAGTGGCGGCAGCTCCAGTATGTAGTGTTACCTTTCTGTAGTGGCCTGAGAAAGTGTGAGGTTAAGCTAGTTGCTAGCCAGTATGGTGTGGTGTGGCGAGGTGTCACTACACCAGTATAGTAGTTCTTTGTTTTGGAATAATGTTATTGTAGCTTAGTTAATAAGCAGGTCACATTATGTCAACAAAACGTTGTTTGTAGTTTTTGGAGGTTTTTTCAGAAGGCCTTGTAGGCGGAATAGTTGCATCCATAATGTGCACTCTTTCTTAGCTGCCTCTTTTTATCTGTTTTGACATCTTTAGAATGCACAAGAAAAGAGAGACATGTGTTCATGTCCCACATAAAGATTGTGGATGAAAATGTTTACAAAGTGCACTTTTGCTTTAAGGTTTAAGCAAGGAAAAGTCGCATGACCGTATTTGTTTGTGTAACGCTTCTTCTCCTGAACTTCTGCACACCAAAGGGTGAAAAATGTGTCAAAACGTGCTCACCTGCTCTGTTGCTGCTGTTATTTATATTACCCCACATGGTGGCGATGTTATTAAACCCAATAACACGGATTCATTACCTTTAGAGTGTTTAGCTCACAAGTGTCAAACTCAAGGCCCAGGGGCCAGATTTGGCTCACCATATTGTTACATAAAACACAATTTTTAAACAATACATTTTATTTCGCGTTTTTTGTAATACATATTTTATTTGTTTAAATGTTTTACACACTTATATTATATTACTACAAAATAAAACTAAATAAAATAATTTAAAATGCAAAATGTGTTTGTTTTTCTCCATTTTTACATAAAATCTGTACTGCACCCAATTGCCGATTATTTTTTTGGTGTCAAAACCCATTTAAATGTAATTATTCAGTAGCTATTGCTAAAATGTCTGCCTTCGCACAATAACTTCTGATGTCAATGTAAGTTTGTTAGTAAAAGATGACCAAATGAATATGATAGTACAGTAATCGAACATGTAATAATATCATGAGGCGAGCATATGCTTTCACACTTACAGCCATGACTGCGATGCGCTCCACAGCAGAAACAAATTTGACGCACACCTTATAACACAACTCAGTCACATGACACCGGGCAGGAGAAACAACTAATTTAGCTCATTTAGTACGGTTTAATTGGGGTGTGCTTACTTGTGTTGCAGGTGATTTAGACATCACGGGTAGTGTGTTGAGTTATTTTGAGGGGACGGCGCATTTCCACTGTTATCCAAGCTGTACACTGACTACCTTACATTGCGTTAAAGTGTCCTTTTGTCAGCATTGCCCTATGAAAAAGTATAATGAAATATTTGCAGAGCAGAAGGTCCTATGAGACAAAATAGCAGAACAGCCAGGTGCAACATCTTCCGACTATATCACGTCCCTTGGCGTCCCCCACAGGAGCGTCTCGCGCTCAGTGGCTTTAGCATGCAGGAGCTGCGGCGCCGTCCCATCCCACCCCGCCCCGCCCCCTCCCCCGCCGGTGCCATGGATCAAAGTGACACTTGGTCAGCATCAGCACATTATGAACTATGGCCACCTGCCACAGCAGACACATTGTTCCCTCAGTCTCTACTAATGTGAGGAATATAGGGGACGGGCACACGCAAGGCTGCTGACAGCTTATTCTCTTTTATCGTCTGTGCGTGTGTGTGCGTGTGCGTGTGTGTGTGTGTGTGTGTCAGCACTAGATATTGGTTTTGTACACTCCCCATGCATCACCTGGATAGAGAACAATAACGGCAGGGAGGGGCATGATAAACCAATTACTGGAGTTAAGAATTCCGTCAGTCTTGTGCAATTTGAGCTAAACTGTGTCTTGGTGCCAAAATGGAATCACTACTTGTTAGAAACCAGCACAGACAGGTAGCAAGTACAAGTAAATAACCTTGATAACCAAGATTATAATAAACGAAGCCGTCTTCCCTTGCCTGTTCCAGAAATTAGTCAATTAATAAATGAGTCCTGGTTTGTGGTAGACTATGGTATATACTTAAGTCAAAACATATTGAAATACAAATGATATATAGTATTTTGGTCACTAGGCAGCAGTAATGGCGGGGGGGAAGAAGTCCCCCCCCCCCCATTTTGTGTGGAAGTGGTACATTTTTGGCTTCTTAAGCTTAGAATGAATGCATTGAAAGCTAACTGGTTAGCTCAAGTTCGAATCTCCAGTCCATATGTATGAATGTGAGTGTAAATGGCTGTCTATCTGCTCTGTGATAGACTGCCGACCAGTCCAGGCTCCAGCATACCTGCGACCCTAATGAGGATAAGCAGCATAGGAAATTGATGGATGGATGGTTAGTTTACTAGCTTTCTAGCGAGTGGTTAATCTCGAGTTCCCTGCGCCATAAGAGTTGCATGATGTGAAAGAAAGAAAGAATAATAGAAGAGTGAAGATGACCCTAGAGGTGTTATGTCATGTCAGGGCTCTAATAAAGTTAAAATACATATTTAGAAAGTCATAAACAGTTTTTTATGCTCTAACAATGAAAATATTCAATTGATTGACATTGACTGCGATATTACGGGGGTTAATTTAGCTTGGTCGGGTCTGGAACCAATTAGCCGCGATAAATTAGAGACATCCAAAAAAAGTCTAACCAAGCTTTACATAAATACTACAGTAGGATACAGTATCTGACAAAGGTGGGTATAGCCCTTACAGTTCCTCCAAGGAGGGCAGGCTGGTCCGGGAGCTGAATACGGCACTCCCAAGCTTTACCTGCTGCCTCCTGTCAGTCAGGAAGCTGTAGATCCACTGACAGGTGGAGGGGGCACAGTGAGTTGGGTGATATTTGATGGTGGATGAAAGGAGGATGACACACACAGCATGAAGTTGTAATTAATGAAAAAATAGGTTGAGGAATAAGTTATAACAATATGGGAATAAAGTTATCGTCTTCTTTTCCTTTCGGCTTATCCCTTCAGGGGTCGCCACAGCGAATCAATTGCCTCCATCTTACCCTGTCTTCTGTTTCCTCTTCTCTCGTGCTTTTGTGTCCTCTTTCACTACATCCATAAACTGTCACGCTCTGCGTTGACACACCTTGGCCACTCCTTCTGGCGGAGCTATGAGAGGTTCCACAGCTGTGGTCAATCATCATCCTCACCACCTTCTTAAGCTCACCTGCAGCGACTGGATGGCACTCGGCTATTCGCATTCCTTGAGTCACCTCGACACTCTGCTCTTGGTCCCCACGAGTGTTTCCAGTGGGTTCTTTGAGGTGCCATCCAGTCCAAGCCCGAGGTCCACGGCTGTTCGGCTTATAGCTCCGCCAGGAGGCTTCGTGTTCGGTGATATATTCCTTGTGCCTTTTCCGCGGTGTCAATTCTGTTCAACCCCTTACCTGTGACACCGTCGCCTTTTGTTGGACTTTT
>QODF01000100.1:360644-662132 GCA_024372805.1 Oostethus manadensis | reverse complement strand
TGGGCCTTTCATTTTTCAGAATGTGGCCCATTCTGGGAAAGGTTTGGACACCCCTGGGGTAGGTGATGCTTTAAAGACCAACAAATGTGACATTAGCAGGTAAAAAGTGTCCCAAAAAGCAATTAACACGTGAAATGGAGCCAAAATAATGTGTGCAGAAGAGGATGTCACGCATGTCATTTCATTATTTTCTGTAAACAGACAGTGTGGATGCCACCTACAGCTAAATGTGCGCCCCGGCCCAGCACCACTGCGCACACTAAGGTGAGCGTTATTTAAAGGCATTTTTTTCAACACAATGTGAACTGTTAATCCAGTTACATGCTGATAATAAAATAAATTCTGGCATCGGAAACCGAGCGCGAATGATGGGAACGGTTTCCCCGCATCAGAAATTAATTCTGCAACTGCGCTTCCTTAATGGTAGCGCAGCTCCAAAGTTCACGCCGCATGAACACCTTAATATGCATGGCCTTCACCTTTTTACGGGCTCGTAAAAAGTGTTGAGTTGTGCCTAATTCTTTTATAATGCGACGCATATGATAATTTATTAAGAGCGGCGGTGTATGTTAATGAGGGGGCTACTTGGGTGAGCTTAAAAAAAAAAAGAAAAAAGCAAGAAAGAAAGGTGGACATGAAAAGGTCAATAATATTGTTTAATACCGCTTTGATGATTTGCATTTTTTTACACATATTTTAGCCAATAAAATGTGTTCATCTGCATAAAATGTCTGCATTCGCCCACACTTTCATAATAAGTCTACCTAAGGAAGTGTCTGGTAAGTGTATAAGCTATTTATAGCACGCGTGCACGGTGATGTTTAGGTGAAAATACAACAGCAATGCATCTAATTGTCGACAGCTCTTGTTCAAATTCATGTAATCAAGTTGTTATTCAAAAACGTGTGCTTAAAATGTGCATATTTCCCATTTGTGTGACCTTGCTGGTGCTGGAAGCAAGAGGAGGAAGCCTCGATGAAGTCCTCCAGGCAGTGCAGAACTTCCTTAGCCTGGGGCACCACCCGTCATGCCCCCCCCCCCTAGCATGACAAGCGACAGCCTGGTAAGGTCACCACCCGACACACTGTTCCAAAAGCGTGATCTAATTTCCTCCAAAGAAACAAACTTTGTAGAAAGTGGGCATTATTATTCAAGCAAACCCATATTTTCATCTCTATAAGCATCCTGAAGGCGTTCCCGTACTTTTGCCCTCATAGTGTAGCTCTCTAGCCCAACATCATCATCAACTTCACACTTCTCCTGTTTTTTTGGTCACCATAAGGACGCACGTATATGAATATGCTGACGTGGGCGTGCTGATGTGGCACGCCCACGCCCATCCGTCGACCATATTTCAGCTGACGGCGCTGAAGACATTCGCTGAGCTCGGGGAATCTTTACAGCCGCCGCGAAACATAATCGTTGTCAGTCAACATTGGTTTGGGTGGCACAAACGGAAGCCAAAGAACTCAACAAGGTCCACTTTGAGAAGATATACGGTAGATGGTGATATCAATGTCATCTATGATGACAATATTGAGGTTATGTGGATTTTGCAGGCATCATCACTGTAATTGATCATTAATTATTAATTTGGATACCACTTGTTGAGAACATGGACGACACTAGTGGATGTGGTCCGATTCTGCAGCCTTGGACACAATACATATCTATATCATCAGCCATGATACCTGGAAAAGTATCCTTTTTTATCTTAGTGTGTTTCGTTGGGTCAGACGGAGAAAAAGAGTGATTATATCAATGTTATCATTTAAATCAATGTCATCATCAGTATAATACCAATATCATATTGAGATCATCATTATTGATGAATCAATTTGTTGTTGTAATTTTCACTGATATCTTCATCATCAATATCATACAGATATCATCATTGATGATATCAATATTGTCATTGTAATCAACATCAATGATATTGATATTATCATCAAAAATGTACCAGTATCATCAATATCCATTACGGTACAGATCTAAAGTTGTGTATTCATACTTGTCCTAGTGTAGTCTATGTTCTCAACCAGGGTTGTCCAAAGTGTGGCGGTGGGACCATATTTGGCCCACAGCTCATTTTTCATTGGCCACGGGAATATTCATTCATTCATTCATTTTCCATACCGCTTATCCTCATTAGGGAATATTGTAAAAATAATAATAATAACAGCATTACTAATACCAGTAACAGGTGCAGTTATCCAAACATTCTAACACCATGCCCTTGCTCTATCACGGTTCTTCCAAAATTAATTAATTAATAAATGGTTGTTGCTTGAGTAAGGTCTATTAGTAAAACATAACAATTATTCATTCATTCATTTTCTGTACCCCTTATCCTCATTAGGGTCATGGGGATGCTGGAGCCTATCCCAGCAGACTTTGGGCGAGAGGCGGGGTACACCCTGGACTGGTCGCCAGCCAATCACAAGGCACATATAGACAAACAAACATTCACACTCACATTCATACCGATGGACAATTTAGACTCGCCAATTAAGCTAACATGCATGTTTTTGGAATGTGGGAGGAAACCGGAGTACCCGGAGAAAACCCACGCACGCACGGGGAGAACATGCAAACTCCAAACAGAGATGCCCAACGGAGATTTGAACCCAGGTCTTCCAGATCTCCTGACTGTGTGGCCAATGTGCTAACCACTCAGCCACCGTGCGGCCCATAACTATTATATTTTTAAAAATACTCATACATTCATCTCCAAGAGGTTTGCATGTTTAAACAACAGGACCAATAATAATAACACAAAAATCATAATAATACAGGCTATTGTGGGAACCATAACCCACGACTAGCTGAAACTCAACTCTAAACCTCCATGTCACTTCCTGTCCTCCACACTGTATGATCCTCCAGGGAACACATTTGGCGTGACACCAAATGTATTTTGTCTTAAAGGGCTTATTTACTCATATCTTCTATATTGGGTTATACGAGTGTTAAGCCATTTAAAGCCACCATTACAACCCATCCATTAGACAATAGCCACAGCAGGAAGTACGCTGTCCAGAGTAAAGCAGCAGGGAACTGCTAACGTGTGAGTTCTAATCTAATTTATGTCTAATATGTCTTATTTTCTCTGATTATGTCTACCATACTGGGTAATACAAACGCAAGGGGGACTATAGGGGTGTTATTTCATGTCTAGAGGGCTCTAATAATGTTTTAAACCATACTTAGTGGATTCTAAACAGGTTTTCTATGCCATAACTATGAAAACACAGTGTACACACTGTGTAAAGAAAACTGAAAAACTATACTATGCAATAACTTTACTCTTTGCAGCGCTGACCACGCCCCCTCCAGCCTCACCAGGCATGTTCTCTCCATCAGTCGCTCGCTGAGACCAAACACTCGCTCTTCTGTCAGCCTTAACAGCTGTCATGTTGCGTTCAATGACTGGCGCTTCAAACCGCCCTTCACTCTAGAGGATAACGGGTTAATCTAATTACTCTAATCAACAAAAAACCCACGCTAAAACTCTTCTTAAATAGCAAATTATTTTTTAAAGATCAATTTAAGTCTATTTTTAGTCCGGGTGAATTTTTGTGCGGATATGACAGCTCTCAGAATGCGAGCGCGCGTCAACGGGCGCGCTGACAGTCAGTTGTGACAGTTGAAAAGTGTTGTTGAAAAGACGCCCGGCGCGGACACTCCAGGCAGCCAGACGAAAGATTTGCGGGCTGTGATGTGCGCGTGTCAAACGACTTATCTCGCTAAGCGCAACGCCGGCTGGCGCGCCACCATCGCAAACTTCAAACGGCGGCGAGCCTTCAAACGCGTCAAAGTGAAAAAACGGACGGACCGTGGCGCTTGAACACATCAGTCATGTAGCCGGCAGCGCAATGAGCGAGGTGTCATGTGCACTCAGCAGAAGACACTCTAAGACACTTCTTCATGACGCTTTCAATTTGGACTGACTGGAAGTGATAACGTCTGGTTTTTTTTGGGTTTTTTTTACTTAGATATCAAAATCATCCAAATCGCAACCAATTAGTACTTTCATTCCTGACGACAATCAGCAACAGACGTGGCGACGCTGCAAGAGTCGAGCAGCTTTTGGCCAAAAACAACAACATGATGAAATGATAACCATGTGAAATGATAACTTTGTGCCAAACGCTTTTGTCCTCTTTTAGAAGATGAGCCTGAAGAGCGCTTGAACGCAACACGGCTCGCAGGAGAAAACAAGCAAAATCATAACATGGCACAGACGCAAGGTGCTTTCATTCTTTTTCAACCTTCCTTATGCACACACACGTGCAAAACACACACGTGCTGACATCCAGCATCCAACACACACTTGGAGATACACGATGTACACACAGCAACACAAATGACAGCACACACATACAAAGGTGCACACACATTCACATTCAGGCTCCGCACACACACACAAAACACACACGCAGCTCATTGACATATACTGTTGGTGTACACACAGAATGGGTGTCAGCACAGTGGCGTTAAAAAGGAACCCCCTTCCTGAATATTTCAGCTCACTTAAATGTTGCAGATCATCAAAGAAATGTAAATATTAGTCAATGACAACACAACTGAACACCAAATACCATTATTCAATGAAAGCCCCAGACCATCACACTACCACCACCATATTTTACTTTGGGTGTGATGTTCTTTTTCTGAAATGCTGTGTTACTTTTACGCCAGACCTAATGGGACACACGCCTTCCAAAAAGTTCTACTTTTGTCTCGTCAGACCACAGAGTATTTTCCCAAATTAGTCGGGGATCATTAAGATGTTTTCTGGCAAAATTGAGATGAGCCTTAATGTTTGTTTTGTTCAGCAGTGGTTTTGGCCGTTGAACTCTGCCATGAAGGCCGTTTTTGGATGTTCTTTGAATGTTGCTGTGGGGTCTTTTGTGACCTCTTGAAAGAGTCGTCACTGCACTCTTGGGATAATTTCGGTTGGCCGGCAGCTCCTTGGAAGGTTCAACACTTTTCCATGTTTTTGTTTCACCATTTGTGGATGGGCCGCACGGTGGCTGAGTGGTTAGCACATTGGCCACACAGTCAGGAGATCTGGATGACCTGGGTTCAAATCTCCGTTGGGCATCTCTGTGTGGAGTTTGCATGTTCTCCCCGTGCGTGTGTGGGTTTTCTCCGGGTACTCCGGTTTCCTCCCACATTCCAAAAACATGCATGTTAGGTTAATTGACGACTCTAAATTGTCCATTAGAGTGTTAATGTGAGTGTGAATGTTTGTTTGTCTATATGTGCCCTGCGATTGACTGGCGACCAGTCCAGGGTGTACCCCGCCTCCCGCCCAAAGCCAGCTGGGATAGGCTCAAGCATCCCCATGACCCTAATGAGGATAAGCGGTACAGAAAATGAATGAATGAAAATGAATGAGGATTTGTGGATGCTGGCTCTCACTGTGGTTCACTGGAGTCCCAAAGCTTTAGAAATGGCTTTTTCCACACTGATAGAACTCAATTAATCTCAGTAATGTTTAACAGGGGGACGGGAGGGGGATCACTTTTTCACACACGGTCATGTAGGTTTGGATTTTTTTCTCCCTCAATAATAATAAGTTTCATTTAAAAACTGCATTTTGTGTTTAGTTGTGTTGTCATTGACTAATATTTCCATTTGTCTGTGGATCTGGAAAGTGTGACGAACATGCAAGAAAATTAGGAAATCAGGAAGGGGGCAAACACTCATAGGTGACATACGGGTACGTACATACACACATGGAAGTACACACACACACACACACAGGTGCATACCCATACATATTTGGGTGCACACAGACGACACACAGGCGCTAACTCACACAGCTATGTAAGCAAACACACATTCAGGTTTGCGGTGTCAGTCAAACCTTGTTTGGACACGTGCTAATAGTCGTACTGTAGAATGACATGGTCTGTCCCAACTATAGACAAGTACTGTATGTGCACACGCAGGCACACATACACATAAACTGCAAAAACACACACCCATCCACAAATACAGATCCATACTGTATGCAACACGCACACACGCTCAAAGAAAAGGAGTCAATTTTAAGTGTTTAGCTTTTATTTCCTAGCACTAATTGGATTATGTCTGTTCTCAACATAAACAGAAACAAGTAAATGGTGCCCAATTAAACCACTCCGTATACTGTGTGTGTGTGTGTGTGTGTGTGTGTTTTGGTGACATACAGTGTATGTATATTTTTTCTTCCAATCTTTTTCTCTAATTGCTTTTTTTGTTTTTTGGAGCATTCCTTCAACTTTGCTGCGTTCTCTGTGAGATAGGAATTGTCATGAAAAGGCTGGCCAATTTGTGCACAAAACATTTATTTCTCACACCACACTGTGGCCAGACCCCAAACCCCCACTTTGACCACATGTGGCAGGATGTTTATGGTGCGTTGTTTGCGGTGTTGAGCATCACTGCCATGGCTGCTCGCATTACAACGGCGTTGCTGATGGATGACAGCTTCTCACACCAGCATCCGTGACCACCAGAGGGGGCAGCGTGGTTGGGCCTGCATAACCCATTTTCAACAGGCTTTTTCGACAGTATTTACCTAAAAGTGCTCCCAAAACCACTTTGGAAGTACACTGTACGACTTGCACGCTTTTGGAAAAATCTCTAATATTAATAGGGGATTTTTTAATTAAATGATTATGATTAAAAGTGAACATCTAATTAGTGACATGCTCCTAAAAAAAAATTGTCCTGAAATTATATGCACAAGTTTGCATTGGCCGCACGGTCAGGAGATCTGGAAAAACCTGGGTTCAAATCTCCGTTGGGCATCTCTGTGTGGAGTTTGCATGTTCTCCCCGTGCGTGTGTGGGTTTTCTCCGGGTACTCCGGTTTCCTCCCACATTCCAAAAACATGCATGTTAGGTTTATTGGTGACTCTAAATTGTCCAAAGGTATGAATGTGAGTGTGAATGTTTGTTTGTCTATATGTGCCCTGCGATTGACTGGCGACCAGTGAAGGGTGTACCCCGCCTCTCGCCCAAAGCCAGCTGGGATAGGCTCCAGCATCCCCGTGACCCTAATGAGGATAAGCGGTACAGAAAATGAATGAATGAATGAATGAAGTTTGCATTGAAAGTATCGTGAACAGCTTTTATCTACCTCTGCATGTGCTTTAAAATGGTAGCACTTTTTCCTAGTTCCTTGATTTATTTCCCTTTTTGGGGAGGGGGGTTCACCTTTCACGTTATCCTTAGCGGTGCCTCCTTGCTGTCATTTGTTTATTTTGCTACGTATCTTTTTGGTGTTTGTTTAATAAAAGACTCCTGAGCGTATCCCGGGTTCACAATACACCAGGGGTGTCCAAACAGTCTATTTTTTTAGCCTTTTTTGTGAACTAAAATGTGATCAAATGTCCCCCACATACTCTAACTTTTACTTACATCGCTAGAAAGTGTGTGGGCCCCCCAGCACTACGCGAAAAATCGTGACAAAACACGACCCAGTGTGTCTAATGTGTACTATTGGGCAGCCATTCCATTGTTCCTTTGAACACAACAACGCAGATGCACCAACATCCAGTATACAGCAGCAGCCATTAAAAGGAGCACTAATGCCGGGCCAGTATGCAAAGCTATGCTAATTTTATGCGCACTGTCGAGCCCCATATCGGCTCCGCTCGCAATTAGACGCCAACTGATTGAAACCGGTTTGTTTTGTGTTTTTTGTGCGTGTTGCGACAGTCCCCCTTCCAGGAAGTAGATTAATGGCCATTACTGACCCTAATTCAAAGCAACGGGTGTTGCATTCCAAGGCAGGCTGGCCGCATGACGACTTAACGATGCGTGCTTTAACGCAGCACACCCGAGACGGACACGTTGGGTGTTTTAGTGCGAGAAAGGCTTCGGTTTCCTCAAGCTTCAGAAATGCTCAATTCAAAATTTGGATTACATAACTCCCGGAATTGGATGACAAAACCAACTAATGACCCCCCCCCCAAAAAGTCCGTCAATGCTGTACCATCATAGTAACATCAATGTAATGATGTGTTTTGGACACATGACTCGTTTTTTTTTGGCACATATTAATAATAATTCCATGACTTTTTGTTTTTTCAAGCATGAACTGTGATGGTGATGTGAGATCCTAAACCCTCCCATTTCTCGGGGTGCCGCCGCCCTTTTGCAAGGCAGGGGTGCACTTGATGAATCCGTAAGCAGCGGTAATTGTATTCCATAACTGTCACCAGAGCAGGGACGGTCGGGAAGCTATTTGTGTCAGCGTCTCCATCATCTTCCTCTCTTCTCCTGCTCGCCGCCTTCAATAAAACTCCAATCAGCAGCCAGATTGTTAGCAGTCCGCCTCCGAGATTATTAAAAAATCCAAATGGGGAATTTATGGCTGACACCCGCTAACAATTAATGGGCGAGTGCTTGATTAATAAAGTTGGCTCAGCGGCAGTCCCGACACTCCCTGTCGCTAAAGTTGAGGAGGAGGAGGAGGCGCGGCGGACGCGGTTGTCACGGACGACACTCGTGTCATTCTTCCTGATTAATGGAGCAGCGTGACCCCGCCCCCTAACCCGCCTTCTTCTCGTGGCAGGTAAAAATAGATGTAGGCCAACGTAGGAGGCGGAATTAAGGAGAGGAGAAAAGATTGAGAAATGTAGAAAAAGTCACCTGGCTAACCTTGTCACCGTGTTGAGTCAGCTGTGATTAATTAGTGGAGGGAAGCTGAGCAATTAGGTCAGGGCTCTGTGTGTGCGTGTGTGTAAACTTTTTGGGGGGAGAAAATGTTAATTACGACTGCCGCATCTGACAATTATTTTCATTATCAGTTAATTTGCCATTTAATCAGTCCCATGTCGGTGAAAAATGTCAGAAGAGTTGTCAAGTGACAAATGTCGAATGTAATCAGCCATCTTTGCTTTTTTTCAGGTTTTTGGCCTCCCGCTTTTTTAAACCCATTTGAGAGGTTGCACTAAACAGTAGTCCCTCGTTTATTGCGGCTAATTGGCTCCAGTGAATTTCCATAACGTAGGATTAAATATTAACGAATGGAATATTTTTGTAGTTAGTGCATACAAAACCTGTTTATCACTGTCCAAATGCGGGGTTTGCCATCATTAGAGCCCTGTAGGCATTAAATAGCATCCCTATGTCACCTTTACACTCCTTTTCTTTGTTTACAACGCTACTGAAGCACCGCAGGGACAAAAGAGACGAGACGCTTTAAGATAGCATTTTACCGACGTCACGGTCCTCCTATTTACTTTTTCTAAACTTAAAGGACCTCCATCCGCCGTCTCAGGAGGAGGAAGCAGCGCGCAGTCAACACCGTGTATGGTGGGGATGGTGTACTGCTGACCTCGACTCCAGATGTTGTGGCCCGGTATAAGGAATACTTTCTAGACCTTCTCAATCCCACCAACATGTCTTCCATTGAGGAAGCAGTGCCTGGGGACTCTGTGGCGGGTTCTCCTATATTTGGGGCTGAGGTTACCAAGCTTCTCAAAAAGCTCCTCGGTGGCAAGGCCCCACGGGGATGAGATCCGCCCAGAATTCCTTAAGGTCCTGGATGCTGTGGGCGTGTCTTGGTTGACATTGCGTGGACATTGCCTGGATTGGCCAACCGAGCTGGTGGTCCCGCTTTTTAAGAAAGGGAACCGGAGGGTGTGTTCCAACTATTGTGGGATCTCCTTCCTGGTAAGGTCTATTCCGGAGTTCTGGAGAGGAGGATCTGCTGGATAGTCGAATGTCGGATTCAGCAGGAGCAGTGTGGTTTTCGTCTTGGTCGTGGAACTGTGGACCACCTTTATACTCTGCAGGGTCATTGAAGATGCATAGGAGTTTGGCCAACCAGTCTACGTGTGTTTTGTGGACTTGGAGAAGGCATTCGACCATTCCTCAAGGACTACTCTATGTTGTGCTCCGGATGATCTAATCCAGGCGGTTCATCCCCTTTATGACCGGTGTCTTAGAGTTTGGTTTGCATTGCCGGCAATAAGTCGGACCCGTTTCCAGTGAGGGTTGGACTCCGCCAGGGCTGCCCTTTGTCACCGATTCTGTTCATTACTTTCATGGGACAGAATTTTTAGGTGCCGCCAGGGCGTTGAAGGGTTTTGGTTTGGTGGCTGCAGGATTCGGTCTCTGCTTTTTGCAGATGATGTGGTCCTGTTGGCTTCATCAAGCTGTGACCTTCAACTCTCACTGGATTGGTTCGCAGTTGGGTGTGAAGCGGCTGGGATGAGAATCAGCACCTCCAAGTCTGAGTTCATGGTTCTTGCCCGGAAATGGGTGGAGCGCCATCTCCGGGTCGTGGATGAGATCCTGCCCCAAGTGGAGGAGTTTAAGTATCTCAGAGTCTTGTTCACAAGTGAGGGAAGGATGGAACGTGAGATAAACAGGCGGATTAGTGCGGCATCTGCAGAGATGCAGACTCTACATCGGTCCGTTGTGGTAAAGAGAGAGCTGAGGCGAAAGGCAAAGCTCTCAATTTACCGGTCGATCTACGTTCCTACCCTCACTTATGAGCTTTGGGTAGTGACCGAAAGGACAAGATCGCGGGTACTAGCAGCCGATATGAGTTTGAGGGTGGCTGGGCTCCCCCTTAGAGATAGGGTGAGGAGCTCAGCCATCCGGGAAAGACTCGGAGTAGAACCTCTGAGAGGAACCAGATGAGGTGGCTCGGGTATCTGGTTAGGATCCCTCCGGACGCCAGGGCACGTCCGACCAGTAGGAGGCCTCGGTGAAGACCCTGGAGACGTTGGAGAGACTATGTCTCTCAACTGGCCTGGGAACGCCTCGGGTTTTCAAAAGAGGAATGTTTACGATAAAAATGGACGAAGCAAGAAGAAGAACTATGTCAATGTTGCCACAGAACAGAATAAGTCGTGTCTTGTTTACATATTGTATTCCAAACACTATTCACACTTACACTTGCTATTTGAGCGTCTCGTCACAGCGATATGTTGACGGAGGGCAGCGTGGGGGCAACTGCTGCTTCAACGGCGACAAAATATGAACGAAATCAGGCTATAACGACCCTTTCTGTTCATTAGTTTTCAAAAGAATAATTGAAGGATAAGCAACTGCGGAGTAATTTATACTTACCATTCTGTGTTTTGAAGGCGAGTAATCTTCATCTCCATGTCTTAATGCTGAAGTCCATGTTCTCTTTCTCATCTCCAAATGTTTCTTCCTTGTTTTCTTCTCAAAAAATTAACAATGTAGAACATAATTACACACAATAATTAACATATTTGAACAAAGTAGCTTTTTATACACAGTAAAAAGGGCATATTTCACACTAAGTTACACATGGTGATTAATCATGATTATTTTTTTTGAATTAATTGGATTAAAACTTGTAATCATTTGACAGCCCTAATTAAGACATGCAAACAATAAGACCAGGACGTAGCGCAAAGCTTGCAATTTTATGTGACGCTATTTTTTTGTCACTCAAGCGTAATAAGAAGCGAACCGATGCTAAACAAAAGTCGTAGCACAAAATGTGTACTTGTTAAGAAGAAGTTAATTGAATGTGAAAACAATAAAGCACGCTACATTTGCTAGCATGCGTTGACTAGGGCATGAGTGATGCCTGGTAAAGTCCCAATTTTTTGCTGAAAATGTCGGTGAACTTCCGAATCGTTTAACGTTCGGGGCGTCGGAAATGGGAGTTTGCGTTTGCTCGTCTTTTCTCATGGCAAAAACGACATCCTCTGTGCTGCCTTTGGATGAGGCGTTTAAGGATGAGAGCTCCCTCAGACAAATCCTTGAACCCATAACGAGCATATTTAACAACGATGGCTATATATCCTTCCCCCCCAACCCACTCACTGCCCTTCCTTCCTTTTTTTTGTCTGGCAATTAAAGAGTCCCCGTGTGTAATTTAATTCTTCTTTTCAAGTGCGGGGGCTCCCCCGAGACGTGGCCTGTAGCTGCGCCATCGCTCTTTTGGTGATTATCATTAATGAATGTCGCCCAGGACCATCCCTCAATGTGACTGCGCAGGAAACACAGGCCCTAATTAAAGGTTCCTATTCATAAATATACGCCTACAACCACGCGCATGCTCCTTTTAATGTCAAGAAGGGACTCTTTTAGGAGCGGTGGTGACATCTTAAAAAAAAAAAAAAAGCCTGCAAGGAGAGATCTGCTGTGCAATTTTACATTTGCGGAATGGTGGAAGATTAGGATGCTGTAATTTGACGCTTAATAGGAAAAGTTGAGTCCTGGCTGTAATCGTCATTCAGAAGAAGAACATTGTCGCGCACCAAACTGGATGGTGTTAGTAAATAGAGAATCTTTTATTTTCTCACAAATCTGTCCCTTTGTGTTTCCACTTCATGGCAGAGAAATGCTAACTGGGGTGCACGTGTCAAAGCAAACAAAGGACCGAGGAGGTGGGGACACGTCAGCGGTATTTTCAAACAGGAAACGTGTCGCTTTACGCCGCAGAGGAGAGTCGAAACCTGTATGATATTCATTTTTTTATGCCAGTGCACTCGTGCAAACTTTTACACGATATGGAATGAGACATTTTCCTCAAAACATTTGCCTACGACTACTATGTATTCATCTACCAATATCTTTATTATTATTTATAACTATAATTGCAGCACAGAGTTGTGTCTAATATTTTGGCACCTTATTTAGATACAAAACATTAAGAACAACAAAAGAAAGAAACACATTAAAACAGGGCTCTCCAAAGGGCGGCCCGGGGGCCATTTGTGGTCCTCGGCTGTGTTTTTATTCCCTGCAACACATTCTGAATATATAATTTATCAAGAAAACTAATACAAACAAACAAAAAACTGTAAAAAAAAATGGAGGTTTACAAGAATAAGATTGCTAAGTTGCATGCTAACAATTATCATTGAGTAGCATTTATTTGCAATTTTGCAATAAAAGGAAAAAATACATTATTTATAATGCCATAATATGACAAATTTGAAGAAAAAGTGATAATGATACCAGAATACAGTCAAATAATATTGGAATAATAATGTGGGAACTAATTACAAGGAGAAAGTTGAAATAGTTAAAAAATAAAATAAAAAAAAACATTTTAGAAAAGGACAAAACTGCTGTAATTTTGCAAGAAAAAAGTCAGAATATTAAATTACAAAAAGTTGTATTCTAACAAGAAAAAAAGTTGCAATTTTACGCGAATAAACTGTTAGTATTAGGAGCGAAAAATAATAATAATAATAATATTATAATAATAATAAAATAATATAATTTTAGTAACATTGAGTTGAAATATTCTGTTGTTTTTTAAGGTCAAAACAAAATAGTTGGAATTTCTGGAAATTAGGTTGGGGGAAAAACGTTAGAATATTGTGGGAAAAAGTCATAATATTCCAAATATTTCAAAAAGCAAATTTACAAAAATTATTTAAGAAGAATGTTGAAATACTTGGAAAAGTTCCCCTCCCAAAAAAACAACAGCAAATGTGAAAAAAGAGCAAATACCAAAGTTCACAGTAATGATATGCATTTTCACCTACATCACAAAGTTGACATGCGATTTTTTCTTGAAATATTTTTACAAAATATCAGTTTTACGAAATATCAAAGAGGCCCTTGCATCCTTTCATTTTTCATAATGTGGCCCTTGGTGGAGCAAATGTGCACATGCCTGCATTCAAGTTTGTCTTTTGGTTGTTTAAGGTGTTCCTAAAGTTATCGTCACGCATTATTATTCATTTTAACAGCAGGAAATATTGTCATTATATTATGAATAAGTTTATAATAATAATAAATATTATAATTTTAAAAATAAATTAAGATAGCATAATCACGAATTGATGTAAAAACATTTTAAATAATTACTACACATTTAATAAACAATAATACTTAATATTTCATCTAGAAACATGAATTATTCTAAATTAATCACTACAAAAATGAGAATAAAAATTAATATATTGCATAACTTCTTCCGTATTTTATAATGATTACATATTTTAATAATTACTTGCCACTATATTTACATCTGAGAGTATTTAGGTATCTTATGGTGTAAGAATTGTTATTAAATATTTGTGTGGAACGTTTGTTTTTAAACTCGCTCTAAGCGAGACGTTTTTGGCCCACGGGCCGCAGGTTACCCACTCCCGACACATCAGGTGACAAAATAACTGCACATACTAACTATCCTCTCACCATATTCACTTTTATGTGTCGAAACCCCAAAACTGTCCAAATTTGGGAAAGGCGGGGATTACGAGGCTTTAATTGCATTGTCAAAAGTACGGCAACACATCTCCTCTTGAAAGTCACACGCCCAGTCGACGCTGGCGTTTTTAATTACCTCGACTTATCTGATAGATGAGTGCAGATAGACAGAGCCCGTGTCAAAGTTACACTCTTCTTTATTAATTTGTTTTTATCAAATATATACTTATTCTTATATTTTGCCTGTCAGCCATTGATTGGAGATTACAGGCCTTATTCCAACTTCAGTCCAACTCCAAAGAACACATTCTTCTTTTCTAAAAAAATGTAATAAATGAAAACATGCAACCTGATTTTTTCATGACTATTAAGAGCATTACTTTTTTTTTGTCACGGACATTTGGCCCATTAGCTTCAGCACGCTCTGCAATGAATAGTTCATCTCCTGAGCAAAAAGAGTGTTTAAACGTGTAACGTGCGTTTCCCGGAGCATTTGAGCAGGTGGTTTTCACACAGTGCGGTCTTCTCTAAAGATGGCAGTGCCGTTGCTGGAGACAGAAAGAAAGAAACAGGAAGGGGAAATGTAAATAAGCACAGCGTCATTACATCCAACTAGGCAGCTACTGAAAGCCACTTAGTAGCAGGCACTGTGACTTGTGTGGGGATCCTGCAGCACACGTTTTCAGTTCTCAGCACCTCATGACCCCCCCTGCTGGCCCTACTGGTACTTGTCCACCGCTTGGTTCTGTGGCCCTACTGGTACTTGTCCACCACTTGGTTCTGTTGGACAGCTACAAATATTTAGTTTTTCTGCACATTTTGGATTATACAAATGATAAATCCACATGTCTTACGTTGTGGCACTTACCCTGCAAACTTAGTAGTATTACTTTTGCACCCAAGCTGCATTAAAGAAACTCTCGGTGGGATTGATTTGACAATATGACTGTGCTGGTTCTAATAGTTTGGTTGCTATTTTCATTATTTCTGAGGGTCAGAGTTTTACAGCCACCACGGCAGTTCCACACCACTGCAAACTCATTAACATACGGCTGTAAATAGTTTTGTTTAAGGAGTCTTGGGCAGGCGGTATTATTTTTTAAAATACCAAGAAAAATCTTACAGTAATGTATAAATTGTAATATAAATTGTAGTTGTTTTTTTAAATAAATGGGGCAATATTTTCTTATCAATTGTAATAAGGAGGCTGCTGATACTTTTACACTGTTTGGCTTCAAAGATGTTAATGTCAAAAATAAGTATTAGTTCTTGTACCTTATAGATTATTTCTTTAATTTTAGCTGGTATTAATAAATAGATGACTTCATAAATAGAAGAGATAAATAATAGTTAACTCCAGCAGTGTATTTATGTATGTACTGTATGTTTTCTAATATTTTGGTAATATTATTACAGATATATAGATATGTGCAATAATATGTATAAGTTTTCTAATTAAAAAATGTACTATTTTTTAAAATAATAAATATTGTAATTTTCTGTAATAAAAAAAAGTTGCAGTAAGTAGTTATAATGGAAGTCCCCCCCACCCCCCACCCCTCCCCACCCCTCCTTGTCTGGCAGGTAGTGACGTCACAGCTCTCCGTCAATCTGCAGCCAATAGTGACAGACGCCGATGGACATTTTTCTTTTTTGGGCAGGGCGGTGCTCCGCTCCGCTCGGGCCTCATTATAAACCCGAGGAGCTGTCGTGTGGAAGCGCGCGTGGGGTGGCGGAGACTCACCGTGATTGTGAAGTTTGTCCTTCCACTTTTTCCATCAGAAAATAGTCCGGCGCCTGCATCATAGCCGTCCTCTCTCCTTCTTCATGACAAGTTCTTTATTTTCCATCTTGCACGGTGGCATTAGAGATATTAGCCGCATCTGTGTTTGCCCCCCCTTTATATATAAACACTTTGCAGTGTTTGGGACGCCGTGAGGGCTAAGGGAGCCTCCCGTGGATGGGGGAGCCCCTCCCCTCCCCGCGGCGTGAAGCCTCCAAATAAAGGTGGAACCAATTGGTCTGCCATTGCTTTTGTCCCACTTGGGTTTTTTTTTGAAACACTCCAAATTCCATACAAACTTTCATAGCCTGAGCTTGTCTCTCTCGTAAAAGACAAACTACATGATGCACCCTTTCAAAACCCTTTATTTATGGGCAAAAAGCAGCCTTTTTGTCTCTTATCCAACGTTATTTGGGTCTTCTTGGTGGCGGTCACCAGGGTGTATATGCCTTTTAGTTCATTTGGGAGCATTTAAGCTTTTTCACCTTCAGTTGAGATGAATTTGGTATGAGTGTGACTGCATTTAACATGTGTATGCATGTCTACGGTCTATGTTGCAATGCAACGTGTGATTAATAGTCTTTTTTAACAATTATTTCTTTTTTTTACTTTTAATTTAGATTAATTTAGCATGGAGTGTGTGGAAACATGTTCAAAATTAACACATTGCCTAGACTGACGGGGTGTCACACTGCATGATTATACAGTGTAATAACTTTTTTTTTTTTTGCCTTTTTAACATTATTTTTGAGATATGATTACACTGCCAAAGGATGGTGGGCACATTTAAACGGCCGAAAACCGTAGCTTAGGGGGTCCTAAAGGGTCCTTAACCCCCCATGAATCATTTTCCTCCCAAATACATGCCATTAAAACGTACATTTTTCAGAGTAAATAATTAAAATATCCATCTTTTTCCAGCTGCAAATGAGATCTTCCTTTCGTAAATGGGCTATTCAAGGTGCATCTGCATATAAAAAAGGCTGGAAGGCATTGGAGGTGTCCAAACGTTCTAGCAAAAGTGCACTTAAGTGGATAACACACCAGTGACAACCCGCCCACAACACATTGGTGCATGACCTATTGCATGTTAAATGTATGCAAAGTCACCATTGCACACACACACACACACAAATCATGGAAATATATTTTTTGGGCAATGAAAAAGTGCAACATGTAGTTAATTGTAGTTCTAAATAGTAGTACTGTAAGGTCCATAAAAGTGTGGGTGTGCTGCAAAAGTTCCACAAAACAGTGTATTTACCATAATAGCTCCATTTTCATGTGTGCTTGCAACCTTTCATTTGCTCTTTGAGTGTCAATATGGACCCTGCAAGTGTGCGTGTGCGTGTGCGTGAGTAAGTGGGTTGTTTTGCTGGTGTGTGTGCGTGTCAAAGTGACGCCTTCCAGTAGTAAGCATGAGATTGACAGACAGGTGGGCTCAGGCTGTCAGGGTGACGCGCCTTGAAGGGGTGGAGTAAAACGCAAGCAAGAGGCCGGCCTGCCGTGCTTGCATGTGTCCGTCCATCAGTGCGAGCAGCCCGGACTCGCTTCGCCATCACTGCCGCGGAGCCCCTCTTCTTTTTTTTTTTTTTATTTGACGCTTTGTTGTTGTTTTTTTATGGTCAAATTGAACATTAGTACGATTAGTGAGCGGGCGCGCACACGCTTAGACGAGCAGCGTGCGTGTGAGTGTCGAACGCGCGCACGTCAATGACTGACAAGCTGAAGGGAGCGCGAGCTTTAACGTGTCACTCTTCCTTCTTCTCCCCGCAGAGAGAGACCTCCGAGCGGGGCACGGAGAGTCCCCCGCCCGGCCTACCGCCGGCCCACTACCGAGACTTCCCCAACTGTGACTTCTGGGTCCGGCTTAGAGGTAGGAAATAGTCCGACCGAGAGGGGCCGGAGGGGGGGCTCTTTCTCCCAGAGCCACCTCCGGTGCATCCACACGGAAGCTTCTGGCACTTTCCAACTTCCCGGAGCGGGCGTATCGTCGCATTTGCGGAAATACTCCTTAAAAAAGAATGCCCAAAGGCGACTAACAAGATTAAGTCCTCCGTTTTTTCCCGAAACACGAAGAAGGGGATCTGCACGGCTCGCTCCAAGACTTCCGGACTCGTCGCTCGCCGTTGCCTTTCCTCCCCGCGGTTCGGGCGAGCGGTCCGGGGTCTCTGCATGAAAGCGCCCGGAGCAGCAGCAGCAGTATGCCCCGGAGGAAGCAGCAAGCACCGCGGCGCTCGTCAGGTACGTCCCGGCACAGTAAACAAACACACCCTCGCTCACTTCATTGACTGGAATCAAAGGCACGCGAACGTTGAAGGGATGTTAGATTCATGGGAAGTTTGCAAGTCAGGAAAAATGCATTTTAAGGTAAAAGTGAAAAACAAATGTACTATACTGTATTTGAGGCACACACCCTGAAAAATGTTTATATTAGCACACCTTTTTGGACACTTTAGTACCCTAACAAGGGTCACCAAGAGGTGGTTGGTGGGCTCCTAGTAGCTCGCCACCGTGTCAGAAAGTCATGTAGGTTGAGGTGTTTTTCGTATCGAATGACACAAAATGATGCAAATTTTCTTGTCGTTGTGAAAGGTTGGGATAACTTTAAGATTGTTTTGGAAAGTATCGTGTTCAGCCAAAGGTGCTTTAGTTGAAAATGTTTCCATGTAAATCAGATCACCTGCTACGTGCAACAAAAGTGACCCCCCAGGTTCATTATGGATAATGTTGCAGACCCCCCCCCCCCGTCTATGCGGTAAACAGAAGGACGCCGACTGTACGCACATTTTCACCCTATTCGTCGACATGCTTTAATTTGGAAATGATTTATTGTCCGTTTCACAAGTTCAAACCAACATAACAATCTCCTGTGTTTGTTTGGATTTGAAGAGAAAGCAAATGAGAAGCAAAAGTGACGTATTTTCAGCTTTCTGTGTTTTCTGGCTTCGGGATTTGCCATCCTCGATTTGACGCTTGATTGATCGCCTGTCACGCCCGCCGCCTTTCATCTATTCTTTTCCGATAAACATCAACTAAATCATTCGCCATGGAGACACGCATGCGCTCGGCAGCTGGCTGGACTCTCCCTCAAAGGGTCACTCCTCCTTTTTTGCTTTTTATTTTTTTACCGCCCGTGCTGAGACAAGACAAATTGAAAGAAAAGTTCTGGAGCAGGGATGAATAACTCGGCGATTAAAGGAGGCGAGGAGGAGGGGTGTAAAGAGGAGGAGGAAGAGGAGGGTGGTGGGGCGTAGCAAGATCACAGAGAAGCACGTAGGAAAAGCAGCGTGAGCTTCTTAACGCCGTGACCTGACCCCCGTGTCGGGGAGGTGTTGAACGTTTTTTTGTGCGAGCGGGAGTCGCGACCTGATACGAGACCAGATAAAGTCAGCGCCCACTTGAATTTTCAGCGTCCCGATTAAACTCTAGCGCCGTAATTACCCCCACCAGGGACATTTTGTCACTTTTTTTTAGTTTAATATTTTTATCCCCAATGTTTTCGGCAGGGATCTGAGCACTGCTCAGTGACATTCTAGTTCTAGTTGGTCATTTTTGGGGTGTCTGAATTTTCTGTATTGGTGTTTGTGTGTGAATGCCAGGAGAAGTCTGGAAAAATACGTTGCTTATTTCCACCCCACTAGTGCAGCCTTGTGGTTTGGTGTACTTTTGTGTGTTAAAATTAGGCTTTTGGTGGCATTCTTTGCAAAATAGTTCTATCACAAGACACTCGATAAACAAGATTGGGTCTACAAGCACGAGGCGTTCACATTACTTTTAGAAAAGTACATTGAAAAAATATAAAACTCTGTGTGTATGCTAGCAGCCCCGCCTCCACCCACCAAGGCAAAGAGACCGTATGACTGACAAAAGGGCTCAGTCCATTCACGCCGTTGTTCTGTGAAACAACTGTGCTGGAACCAATGCACATCGTGAACACTGAGCCTGTGAAAACAGACATGAGGCTGACAAAATTATCCAGTTTATTTTCGTTTATTGTGTGATGAATGAATGAATTATGTATCATGCCCACGGGACTTTTATTTTTTAAGTTTTTTTACGAGAAATCTACAGAAGGTTGGTTGTCCGAAACCTCTTTCACGCAGAGCCACTAAAGTTGGTGTTTCGTATTAGAAGATCCGGCATTTAGTCGCCTGCGCCTTTTACACAGAACAAACAAGTGCAGGATATGGTAGCAACCGTTACACAGCGACACACCATGCCTGTGTTGATTTATTTCCAGTATATTTATGAGAGAGTATTGTGTCATAATAAGAAAACTAGCATTTAAGGAGGCCTGGCGTTCAAATTCCAGGTCATGTTTGGACAGTCTGTTTTGGTTGTATATTTGTTTATGTGTGTGTGCTTTGCTTTGGATGATTTTTGTGACGATGTTTTCCACTCGTGTCGTTACAGTTTTAAGTAAAGAAAACCTAAAATATGCAGTAGGTGATTGTCCGTAATGTCTTTCACACAGAAATCCCGTTCCCAAGCCGGGACGTTGCTGCAAAAAGTAGCGACAATTGCTTCCAACACAGCACCGGGAAAAGTGTGGAGTGTAAAACTCACCACTCGGAATTCACTTACACGCCGCCTCTGTTACTGCTCCGACACTACACCCCGAGGTGGAAAATAGTCGGCTCGACTTGCGGAACAGCAAAAGGCGGGCTTTTCCAGGCCTTTCTGGCCTCGGCTTGCATTTCTTGTGATTTATTGCTTCCTTAAAGAGTGACCACATGTGATCGCATCCTTTCAGAGTCAGTGGACCTTTAAGCGCCTCCGTAGGTTTAGCAAGAAAGTCTCTCGCTCTCTCTCTCGTGGTGATTGACACCACTGAAGCCGTTTGAAGTCTACGCCATGATGACCAAAGCCGAGCCAGTGAAAAGAGGCTGCAGAATGTTTAAGCAGGCAGCAGTGGCGGCGGCTGCGGTCGGAAATGTGAGGTTAAGCAGACTTAATCAAGGTTGGGACGGCGAGACTTTGAACCGGTCAGTGCTGTAAGGTCTAATTGACAGGAGACTTGGCTGATGGATGTGCTCGCATGTTTGAAGAGCTGGCCTGTCATGGGACAGCCTCGAGCCTCGGACACAAAAGGAGCCTCAAAGTCAAGCATCTCCATTTGATTATGTTTTTTCGTGCTACTTCCTGTAATAATGGGCCGACGCTCCTGCAAGGATGTTCCTATTATATCCTGATGACAATGCACACTTTGAGTCATGAAAACCATGACTATTCTTTTGCATGGGGATCATTTGAAATTTGTTGTATGCTATAACTTTACATCCTTTTCCTGTTAAGGCTCTTGAGCGTTTTAATGACAGACACACATCCTGCACGCTCCGGGATGGGCCAGTTTCCTTCTTCAGCGTGTGTTTACCTCTCAGTCCAATATCTCCACTTATCCCTGAGGAATTCAAAACAAGAATCTGCTTTGCCTCCTCAGAGGGAGAAAGACGGAAGGGAAATGTTTCAATGGCTCCTTGTGTGCATATCACTTCCAATGGGCTCGGTTTCATCAGTCACAGGGATGCTTTTACACCCTGTAATGGCGCTGGGGCCGATCTACTTTATGGCCAGTGACAATACATCAGTGTTTCCTCATCTGGAAGCACATTAGTGCATCTGTTAGTTTTGGCAGCACAGTTCAGCACCATTTGAGCAGGCACGTGTTTTTGCTGCAGTCATTTTCAGCCATCTTTTACCTTTGTGTGACAAGATACATTTTTTTTTTTTTTTTTTTTATTTTTTGTTTCTTTGGTTTTTTTTTTTTGGGGTGATTTTGTCCCTTAAGTGTTCATTACGCTAGAGTGTTGTCACTACTCTGATGGCGTCTTGGTCCTGTTTATAGCTTTTCTCCAGAGGCTGAGCACATGACTTGCAATTCTCTACCCAAACACTAGGGGCAGTGTTTTCATGAGCGTGAGCAGTGACCTGTGCAGTACAGTCATCTTTTGTTTATCGGAGTTAATTGGTTCCAGACCCAAACGCAATTAGTGAATTTTTGCCAAGTAAGGTAGTAGGGGCATAGAAAACCTATTTACGACTTTCTAAATTGTTGTTTTAACATTTTAGAGCACTCTAGACATGAAATAACACCCCAATAGTCCCTTTTACTCCCCTATTTAGTGTTTACATCACACTGCACAGGCTTGGGGTTTACTGCAGGCACTTAAGATATGCCACCGCTAGCATAGCAAGCTAACTAGTTAGCCTATCCAATTTTTCATTTAGCACAGTGTGTGTGTGTGCACAAAAAGTGTTTAACAGCAAGTACTAAGAAAGTTTATGTCAAGTCACTGCACATACAGTAGTATTTTTGTACATTTATAGTAAGTAATGTCATAGTTTAAGGTGTGGCTAGCAGCAAAAAGGTCACAAAGTAGTTTTTTGTTGTTGTTGTTGTTCAAAGTCAAACAGGCACTGCTGCACCCCAAGTCTTGCGCTGCCAGCCACAATATCTTAAATCAAAAGTGTGCCACTCTTTGTAATGAACGTGTCAACTAATCACTCAACATGACAGAGTAATTACACAATGACACAGATTGGACTCCAGCTGCACACATGCAAAAAACAAAAAAAGGCCACCGCAAGAGGAGGTCCTAATGGATGCGGCACCTTTACGGGGAGGGGCTAGGCTTTCTACGATGTTCCTCGTAGTTCCTAATCGGGTTTGCTATTGTTAACAATGTAGTCTCATCAGATTCAGCCAGTGCCAGTACATCTAAAGATGGATTAGATTTTTGTTATTTTTTATGGGAAAACCTGCTTTGGTTAGAGTTCGTTTTGGTTTGAGTCTGACCTTCTGGAATGGATTGACGTTAACCAAGTCACAATTGTATTTGAAGAAGGGAACATTTTTAGCTATACAGTGGAACCTCGACTTACGAAAAATTCATGATACGAATTGGACTTTGAAGATGTTTCCGTCCTCTTTAACACAAAAATATTCAAACTATGAAAATGAAAATCAAAAGTGCCTCCCAATTTTGAATGTACTGCCCTCCCATTGGTTATCTTGGTTACCTCACATCTTCCTCTTCCTCCAGAATCCCCAATGATGCTACGTCACGGCGTCCCTTTGCTCAGCACACCGAAAAGCTCCCGTCCATTGTTAAAAATGTAAATAAAAAACATCATAGTGTTAAGTTTACAATGTAATGCACTGTAGTCATTTAATTTAAGTTACAGTACTTAAACTTATGTCTGATTACTGCCATCTCCGTTCACTGCCTCCTCCTTCGCTTGGAAGCTCATCTCGCTGGACCTGTAAGGTGAAACGTCATTATTATGGACATGTCCTGCAAGCAGAGCAGCCCATCTTACTATTCATGTTCTTTAGCTATTCTTCTTCCGACTATCTTATTCTTCCGCTTTTTATGCAATTAATGCGGCCCGAACCGTAAGGCGTACCCCCAAACAAGTTACACCGTCGGAAAGCTGCCTTTCGGGAGCAGAGCGGCATTACTTTTGGTAGAGTTTCACGTAACCATGGCGATGCTAGATACGAAAGAAAAATCATTCGGCCAATTGATTAGGTACACCAAATCTGTTTTTAGAAAAGATGAAGATCTGGAAACACAGGAGAAAAAGCAGGAGGATTTGCCTCCTTTTCACAGACTTGTAGCTCAGGCTTACGGTCACGTAGAAACACGCTTCATGTCTCATTTTGTAGATATACTTGTCTACTTTCTCTGTGGCTAGTTTTTTGGTGAAATGTTTACTTTTGCCTCTATCGTCCTCAGAAGGAGGTGAGCGAAAAAGGATTTTGGCCTCCGTCGCCCACTCTAGCTTAGAGTGCGGGGAGGCATAAAATGATTTTTTTTTTTGCAAACAAGTCCTCCCTCTGGCCACACTATTCAGCCCACCTCGATGATTTTTGCTTAAAACGTAGACATACTCGTCCTCTTTGCGAAAATGTCTCCTTTATGCCCGTGGTGTGCGGATTTGCCTCTGTCGCCCCTTGAAGGGAGAAATTTCTCAAAAATCTCCCATTGACACTAATGTTAAAATGGCCGCCGCTTCTTCCTCAAAATCTTTAATTTTCACTGTTTTTTCATCACTCTAGCGCAGCCATTTCTCCACCTATCGGAAAAATGAAAAGACGTGTTTGGATTCCACCTGTTAGCGTGTTAGCATTTTACCTTATTTTCTCATACTTAAAGGCTAGTACAGGCATTTCATGATATTGGGACAATATAAAAATGCTTGGGGTTTTGGTGTGTATTGCTATTTATATAGGTATTAGGATTCCACCAGTTAGCATCGGGCCAGGGGTTCACAACACAGAGAGCATGTCCACCGGGTATTTTTCTACTTATTATTGCTTTTCATTGATGTTATTATTTTCTCATTGTTGTTTTTTAACATTCATGCACGTGTAAATGATTATGTTGTGAATAATGAACATATTTCCTTCGAGTGGGTACAATATTTACATTTTATATGACGGGCAGGAACGAATTACGCCATTTATCTTCTAATACAAATATTCTAAGATACAAAAGCCCCTCCGGAATGGATTAATTTCGTATCTTGAGGTTCCACTGTATTTCATTTTTTGATCAAGTCCTTCATATTTCCATTGTTTGGTTGTAGATTATTTCTTCCATTATGAAGGTTCGTCCCAAAAATGCTAACTGTGGACATTTTTCCAATCGTACAAAACCAGAAACACAATGCATCCTGATAGTGTTTTTTTTTTGGTGTTCTAGACGACAAAGTCCAGGTCCCATCGCTACTGTTAATACACTTTGTTGTTGTTGTTGTTGCTGCACGCATCAGGCAGCTGTCAGCCAAGGAGGCGGCGAGCATCACGCTATTAGCACCTTGCGTTGCTTCTATCTCTGGATGGCGTCCGATAAAGCGTTTAATGACATTTGTCAGGACCGCGATGTGCCGTGGGAGGGGAGTATTTGAAGCGAGCGACTACACAAGCGCGTGTTTGTGTGGCTGAGCGAGATGAGTTTATGATAAGGGAGCGTATGCAAAGTGTCATTAAGAACGTGACATTGACTGAGAGAGTCGGCGGAATGTGTTTGCAGGAAATCGTGCGCAGCTTACGCTTGCGTGTCCTCGCCTTGCTGGAGGTGAAGTGACACATGGAGATGGATGCTTGGAGGAAAAAGGAATAACAAGGGGGTCAAATCGAAAGTACAGTATTTATGAAATTTGGCCGGCCCGCAGGGTGACGACGTAAAGGCATTCGGCTTGGTAAACGTATCCCGACTTTAATGAGCTTGAGAGGAAACAGGAAAGCCTGGATTTCCACTCAGGCACAACAAAGGAATCCTTGACAAGGAAAGAAAGTCATTTCAGTTTTTTTAAATGAAAACACAAACAAAACTGTGAGGCATAAATATGGCCTGCAGCAGGATTTCCTTCCTACACAATAACACTGGCTAAGAATTTGCGATCATTTTGCTGTTTGACTACAGGAGAAGTCTTGTCAGGGCTGCAAAGCATCATGGGAGTTCACACGTGAAGTTGCATCAGCTGTTGCACTGGTTTAACAAAAAGGAAGGAAAAGAGGCATAAAAGTGGTGAGTCATAATTTAGGGAGGAGTTTATGGGGATGTTATGGTTGCTTTTTGCTGCAATTTTATACTCTGCCGTATTTTTTTACTTTTATGATTGTTGTCCACTTTAAGCACAGAGTGTGTCCTTGCAAGAGTCGTAATTTTATCGCACTTGTACCAATAGCCAAGTCATTAGCAAGGTTTCATTGTTGGGTTTCTTAGAGACATTAAATAAAAGACAACCGATGTTCAAACTTGAAAATTCTCTTTTTTTACCTTTTGCTTATAATATTGATTTACTGCCATATTTCCTTTTTTAACCAGCTGCTGCTTTTTCACTGTGCAGTACCAGCTCGGTTAGGGCAACACATTACATTGAACACATCATGCAGAAATTAATCAATGATGAATCAGTTATCCAATTCAGTGACGAGTATTTTGTTATTCCATTAATGTTTTGTTTTTTTTATGTAAATTTACTTTGATTTCAACTTCTCAAATGTGAATATTTTCCATTCATTCATTCATTCATTTTCTATACCGCTTATCCTCATTAGGGTCGCGGGGATGCTGGAGCCTATCCCAGCAGACTTTACTGTACACCCTGGACTGGTCGCCAGTCAATCGCAGGGCAATTCAATATTTTTGAATTTGATTAAAGTCATACATAAAGGTAGACCCATTATCTTTGTGCTTTAGGCAAAACAAGATACAGCGATTCCTCATTTATAGCGGTTAACTGGTTCTAGACCCAGCCGCAAAATAGGATTCAATGTTGATAAATGGAATATTTTTGTAGAGCAGAGAAAACCTGTTAGACTTTCTAAATAGGGTTTTTAATATTTTTAGAGACCTGTAGACATGAAAAAACACCATATTAGTCACCTTTACACTCCTCGTATTCATCATATACACCAATTTGCGAAGCCATTCGGCTCTAGACGGCCGCTACCTAGTGAGTTAACAAGCTAGTGAGCTAAGCAGATGGCCTTCAATTTATTTCTTCTAAAATCAACAAAGGGTTTCAAACGGAGTGGTGAAGAATGCCCAAGAAAGAAACCACAAACTTACCACTTCCACACAGAATGGGAGCAGAACCTTTTAGCTGGTAGCGTCATGTAATAACGATGGATGTGTCTTACATCGGACTTCAAAATAACACATTTTAGAGCTGTAATTATAATACAGTGAAACCGGCAAATTGCGATATTTTTGCCCAAGTTATTTAAACCGGCCCATGCCTAGTTGGAAAATTGTATCCAAGAGGAGACAATGTGCAGCTAAGTGGCGTTTGTGCAGCATCGCACTGCACCATGCAGAGCTATAATGTTAGCGTGTGTGTTTATTTTTGTCATTTACAGTGAGTGTTTTATATCACCCATACCGTATCGACTGGTACCTGGTAGTACCTCTAAGGTGTCATTAGTTGGTATGGAGTCCCAACAGGACATCTGAAGCGGGATGGTTGGGGCAGCAGACATGAATGGGCTTTGCGGTATGTGTAATGGAAAAAGATTAAAAGTGACAGACGAACAGGAAAGACGTACTCCCGCTGCAGCTGCGACGGCCGCCATCGCCGTGACAGGTGTCAATTAAGAATCACTACCGCCGAGGTGCCTCTTTTTCGCCCCTGCCATTGATTTAGCAGAGGAGCACCGCTTTCGGTCTTGAATTGACTTGGCTCTCCTTTCCCTAATGTCTTTGAACGCCTCACAAGGTCCACAGAAAAGCATAGAAGCAAACTTTTCTGTGCAAATAGAGTCTGTTGGATGAATTAGGGGTCATTTTTCTTTCTACGCATTGCAGTGTACGTTTTTTTTTTGTTTGTTTTTTGCTTTGTTTTTGGGAAAACATTCATAGTAGCCTCAAACACCATCTTTGCCTTCAAGGCGCTATGTCCTACCACTATGTGAAAATTACCATCATTCCAAATCTTGTATAGTTCAAATAATTGAAGTACTTTAGATGAATTTTCTGTCATTTCTTTGTTAGCAGAGTAGCAGTCTTTATTGCGATTGCTTTGTATTGATAATTTACCTAGCTTGTATTGTGAATGTGTATCTATCTCCCACAAGCAATTTATTACATATTGAAATATACTTTATGTAGATTTTTTCTTTTTAGATTTTTATGACTAAAAATGCATTTATTCAGTGAGAAATGTATTTCTTTTTTTTTTACAGTTTGAGATTTGTATTTGAGCCTAATCAAATCAAGACATGTCAGAAAGACGTGTGGGCCACTCCTGTGACAAAAGCAGGAAATGCTAATTTGCCCGGGGAGCGAAAGCCTCAATTTCCCAGCTGATTTATGTTCCGACACTCCGGTCACAAGCTTTGGGTTAGTGACTGAAAGAATGAGATCGCCTGGATGAAGTGAGCCGCCTCCTCCTGGAGGGTGACCGAGCGGCGTGGGACGCCCATTACCCATCAGGCACTGCTGCTGCGTTGTCCCTCAGCTGCTGGTGCACGTCATGACTTTGACAGGAGGCTTACTGTTCCTTAGCACTCTTTCGGAAAACGTCTTGTGAAACCTTCCATAATGAGAAACATTGTTTTAAAAGTGTCTAAAGTTGAGATGACACAGAACACTTCACAGCATATAATAGGGAAGTTGTTCTTTTTCGCTACAAATGCGACTGTTCTCTAATCATTTCGTGATTCGTCTTCAGTAAATGGGATACATAGTCTCATTTGTTGGAACCTACCAAAAACTAAAGATTGCATTCAGAAAAATGCTGTAAACCACAGTGGTGTGTATGGCCTCCACAGTGCCTGTATGCACTCCCAATTATTGTACTGTGTGGGTCTCGTTTGTGGACGACACTGGGAGAGGGGGAAAAACACTGCAGAGTTTTCTTGGATTCATTCAATTTAGAGTTTGATTCCTAAGTCATAAATATTCCAAAGGTTACAGATGAGATGAGATGTCTTTTGAAGTCAAAAACTCATGACTGTCACATATCTGGTAAAGCTTCTAGCTCATCGAGGGAATCAAAGCACATTTTTGTTAGCCTCGTCACATTAAAAAAAGGGAAGCTTTGACTGCAGTTCTTGCTGGAGGTTACAGCAACACAGTTGCCTGCCTTGCCCTATCTCCCAATGAGTAGCAGCCAGTGTTGGTCTTATAATTACTTTTTGGGATGTTACTAAATCATTTGTACAAATTTATATAAAAAAAAAACTTCAGATATGTCAAATTTTTCTTTTAACTCTCTCCAGACTTTCCATTTTTGCATTGAGTTCTATTGTGTGGCTGTGGTTCATTAAGGTTTGCAACAACACCCACCTACGTGCAACTCTACACTGATTGGCTTACCATGGAATTGGACTCTACCTTTAGCCAATCACTTACTTATGTCTCTGTCAGCCCTCACCTCTCACCGAAGGACAATCAAGACCAAAAAAAAACACTTTTTATGTGCAGCTCCTGGCTGAGTGCACCGTGGTGCTAGATTCTCCACATCCCTTGTCTGTTACTGATGAAGAGGTAACACCCACCCCCCTCCACAAAAATGGTCAAATCTTAGTCTCAGACCTCCCAAAGGGGGGCGAGGTCCTAAGCCCGGCTCTGTCCCTCTAAGTAATTTATACTCGCAGCAGGATGTCTCTTTAAAACCCAAAAGATCCAACTGTTCTTCAACTTCACCCTCCACACCTGAGCGCTGCTTCGAATGTTTCGGGCGTGGTGCAGCGCAGCTCACGGTAAAATCACAGCGACCAAATTAGCTCTACTTCCGTAAATTCCTTTTCGACACTAGTTTTTTCACACGCTTTGAACCCTGTGGCAACATTCATTCATTCATTTTCTATACTGCTTATCCTCATTGGGGTATGCTGGAGCCTATCCCAGAGTAAACAAAAATGAGGCTAATTTATGGCTTAAAGGTACTACAGTTCCCATGATGCCTGGAATGCAAATTCAGGAAGCAGTGGAGTGGGCGCTAATATCATGTGTTGAAAAAGCATCTCATGTCTCACTCAGCTAGTAAGTGATGCTGGGAAGACCATAGGTAGGATTGCAAGGTTTATAGTGTCTGTGGCTTACAGATAGGCGAGGCCTGTATGCTGTATGTAAAAAAGAAATTACCTTAAATTTCCTAGGAATGGAATTTATGAAAACATGGCCGCCATAAAGCAAAATCTCTTTCTTACTATAGTCCATTAGAACCATATCTGGTGATTACTTAGGTCAGTGGTTCTCAGATATTTTGAGCAATGTTTCAATGCTCCCCCCTTTGAAATACAGTTGACAAACTGATAATATCTATTTTTTATCTGAAACTGAAACTAGGAAAATGCAACCAATTGGAGGGCTGTGAAGCATACACGTGTATTCAACAGTGAAATAGAATGTTGCGTATGATGGATTTGGACACGTTGGCAGGTTTACACAAACACTGAAAGTACTCCCTGCTTCTCAATCACCTGGCCCCCCAAGGGGGGGGCCGGCCCACTAATAGAGAAGCCCTGTAATAACTGTATCTTGTGTATCCTAGCAGAAGCATTTTAACAACAAACTGTAGTAGGCGACCATAAAGGCGTCCTCGATTTGTGGTCGCCTACAAACACGTTTTGTCGCAGGCTAGCCTTTTGGAAGTTTTTTATCCAGCAAACCAAAGCTTGTTAATAATTTTTCTTAGTTACAGCACACATTTTCTGCTAAATCCTGCCAAAACCTGTCAGAATCCTTCTAAAAGAACATGCTACGTGACCGTCTGAGTACAATTTTTGTGCAGTTTTATTTTTTATTGGAAACCCTGAAACTATTCCGCAGCTTTATTTATAAAAACTCACCACGTCAGGCACAGAGAAGCTATTGATGTTGGGTGAAAATGTGTGTAGATCTATAATGTATGAGTATCTACAGTACTTGGGCCTAGAGAAGAAATGGCAGGACAGTGAAGAAAGAATGGGGAGGGGTGACAAGAAAGAACCAAGGCGGGAGAGAGTCTAGTGGAAAAAGAGAAGCGACAGAGAGGAGTGAAAGAAAAATGACTTGAGGGATCGACGGCATTGGAATAAAGCGAGCGGGAGAAAAGTATCAAGGCAATGGCCGGGGGGGAGTCGAGGTGGGTGGGGGGTGAAAGCATTTGGATGTTGGAGAAAGAAAAAGAGAGAGAGAGGGGAGGATGTCACCCATGGCTGCCACTCATCACTCACAGCCTAATGACGCCGTTTTTTTTCCCCCTTCCCTCCCCGCCGTGGGAGAGGGACGCTGTGAGAGGAGTGGAAGGGAGGGAGCGCAGCCCGACTAAACGGGGGTCACTCAGAGTTCACAACCTCCAGGTGGGACTCTCCTCCACTGGGGAAGTATTTGTGCTGTTGTTGTGACGACTATCTGGACCACGACGGCCATGCTTTAGCGTACGTGCTAAGTTCTGGTTCAAGTGCTTTTTTAGTCACATGCAAAAGCAATGACAACACGGTAATATTCATGCCAGGCCAGTTATTGGCAACTTTTATGTAGAAACACTCCACGCTTGTCCTTGCTGCTCTTATCCAAAAGCGTATTTTCAGTGCCCTTCATTGACTAGCACTATGATCGCACTAATACTACACTATGTAGTAAAAGTAGTAGTAGTATTGTAAGGCTTGTTTTTATTATGTGTAGACCCAACAATAACCGGGATAAGGATAACTTGCACTTGTTAGTGTTTCAGCAGCTGAAGTGTTCCTTGGTTAGCTTGGCCACTGTCGTACTTTAGATCCAAGTTTAAAAGCGTCAAATAACGTAAAACCTGCAAAACACGCATACATGGTTACGATCTGTTTTCACCGTATAGACAAATATTGCTATCATTTTCAAAAATTGCACTTTCAAACCAGGAAATAAACCCAACATGACCCTTTCTTTTACACATTTTTTTTGTTAATTAGGTTATGTTCACACTGCAGGTCAATGCCGATATATTTTTTTATTTTTTTTGCTCATGTGCGACCTGTATCTGATTTTTTTTCATGTGAGTTTGAACAGCACAATTCCGATTTTTTCTAATGTGACTCAGGTCTCATTCGTATGTGGATGTAAATGGGATATGTATGCGGTGCGACTGCATTGTGAACGCTCGGGTCGCATATATCCGACATATACGTCATGGATAAGCGTGTACTGTCGTGCTTTCGGACACGTTAAAGGTAGTCGTGGAAAATGTAGTTGATCATGCAAGACTTGGATAAATGTATTCACTCATGTAGGCAAAAGTTCTTGTTTGGTAATGTAAACAACCACATAAAAAAATTGGGTTGGCAATCCTACCCTGCAGTGTGAATGTAGCCGTAGCCGTGGTTATTTTTAAACTGTTTTGTAGATGAAGCTTGCAAAGAAAACATCCTAAAACACGCAAACTTGGGAACCAGCTGTTGTCAGCGTATAGCAAAAACACAAATGTGGTTAAGGTCCGTCCTGCATGGAGACACGTTTTTCCCACAAGCTTATTTTTAATGCCATTTGTTGACAAGCGCTTTGGTGGGAAATGAGCATTTACCAGCAAGATATGTTTAGATGAATGGAACAAAAAACGGAATTCTGTCTATCATTTCTCTCTGCTTATGGTTGTTTACATTCAAATAATGTTTATTACGTTCTATACTGTTTATTGTATTGGTATTTATTTATGTGTATTTTATATGACGTTTACGTACTTTTAAAAATAGTAATTGCCGCAGAACATAACGTCAAAGTCGTAAACATTTGTGAAAGGAAGAAGTGACGCATGTGCAGAACCGATGGTGTTTCCGGTACCGATGGTGTTGTGACAGTGCATACGTTTAGCTTGCAGAAGTATAGCCAAAATGTTGCCATTCTCAAACATTGCGCTTTGAGAAGACATGTTTGCACTTTCAAGCCCTAACATACAAAAGCATGCAAAGCGGCACCTTTTTCACTTTCTTACGTCACGTAAACAAACCCTTAGTTGCCCTGTTAAAAGGAGGCAACACGTAAAACCTAAACGTGTTAGTGACTCGTCTTGCGTGTCACCCGGTTGTTTGCGTGTTTGTGAAAAAAAACACTTCCTTCTGAGATTGGCTGGCTTCCTATGCCAATCTTTGGGTTTTGCGCACGTGTGTGCGTGTGTGTTCCACTTGTCCTCGTTGTTTCTGGGAAGCGTCAGCCGTATAAAACTCTTATTTTTTTCCCCTCTCCCACCACCACCATCACCACCGCCTCCTCGCTCTCCTCCTCGCACCAAATTTGGGGAACAGCTGGGGCGGCCATGACAATGATTTGTCTCCTTCTGCCCGTCCGCTTGACAGCTTCAGAGCATGCACGCACACTCGTCGGCCATTGCTAATAGACACACACACGCACGCTGTAAGACACACAGCCTTATACAGAGGCCGTGTTTTTTCTGGCCGCTGCCAAAACACGGCTATTTCCTTTAAGCCGCGGCGGCCATACATCAACGTGGGGCCTCCCGGCCCGGATGGCAGGGGCTGACAGAATGACGCGTGTCATTTATCAAACGAGGGGGCTCCCGGAGAGGGGGGACTCCAGACGGCCGCGTGACAAAGCCCCCACAACCACAGCAACGTGTCATGGGTACATGGAGGGGAAGGTCAAGTCAGCTCCCAACGCTACACGACGAGTTGTTTTTAAAAAGTTTCTTCAGACTCTCACGGAGAAGCTAATAATACACATTCCCACACATACGTGACGGAGAACAGGCAGCCAAACGTTTCGCCTACAACCATCTGCACTAAAAAGAAATGTTAAAAAAGTAAATATAGATGTTTGTTCATCTGCAAAAACTAAAACATGACTGAGAAGCTTTCCAAAACTGATTTGAAAATGCTCACTACATTAACAACCGCTTAAAGATAACAGAGAGAGGAACTAGCATGCTCTGCTAAACTAAGCTAACCCTGCTAGAGGTTTTCCTTCAACTTTCGCTAGTGTTTCAGGCCGCCGTATCAACATGTTTAGTTTGGCAGCGGGGTTATGGTTTGTGAGCACATCCCACCACAATTGAGCGGTCCGCCGGGAAAATACTTCCCCACACAAACGTTCCTTCTCGTCACAATGACAGCATTTCATTCATATGAATCCATTTCCACGAGATGGTGCGTTTAACAGTACATTCCATTTTTCCTGGCCAATTGCACTAATCAGAGAGTATGTAGATGGAAAAACATTCTAATTTTTTAATAAAGAAATAATCAACGTGCAATTGTTATAACTTTATTTTGTGTTCTAATTGGCAAAAATACAAGGAGAGACTTTTTAATCATTTAGTCGGTTTGGTTAGCTAGCAGAATTAAGCAAAAACTGCACAAAAACATAAAACTTGCTTTAAAAATCAAACAGTCCTTCCCCTAGCATACCAATGAATAAAAGTAGTAAGAGATGGTAAAGTCCGCCTATCTATTCCTCATGTCAGAATGCAAATTCTGCAGACCGTCTCTTTGACTTGCATTTTTTTTAAATAACTCTTTGTGATTTTTCTTTTCATTTTAGTTGAATTATTCATTTTTTTCCGTTCAAGTTATGTAGGAAACATGCACACAATCACGAATCTAATTTATTCTTAACAAAGCATGTATACTCAATATTGTATTATTCATCTTATAGTTATTTAACTTCAGTTCTAGTCATTGAACAAGAAACCGTTCACTCCGCCGCAGAATGCAAATGGTACAGTCCAGTCCTGCATCAATCACAGTAAATCAGGAAATAGCATGCTAGCTAATAAACAAAAACTTGCCACGTTGTTGATTTTGTTAACTTAAGTCAGACAAATATGGTTTCTTTTTGTGGTTTCTGTGTCTGTCGCCCACCCCAAGAATGAGAATGGTTTCGTCCACTCTGTTTATTTTTTAAAGTCTTTCGTCATTCGTAAACCAGGAAGTATCTGCTAACCAACATCTGACACTTTTTACATTCATTTTTCAGTGTAAGGCTCGGTGTAAGCCGAGGAATGGAAATGGTAGAATCCCGTATGTAAAGCAGGAAGTAGCCCGCTAATTAACAACGGAGGTACAGTCGTCCCTTGCCACTTTCACGGCATCGCTCTCTCGCGGTTTTTCCAAATAGTTAGTTTTTCCATTCGTCCTGCGTCGTCCTCCGCGAACCAGGAAGTGACCTGCCAGCGGAGGAACTAAGTAGGCAACCAAATGCATCGCTTGGACTCTTAGTTATGCTTTTTTTTTTGTTTTGTTTTTTTGCATGGCCGCCGCCACATTCCCACATCTCTTCTCCTTCATTGCGTGGCCCCCACCTCCCATCGTCTATTCTTTCAACCGCCCGTTCATTTGTCTTCATAAGCCTAATTTATTCACTCGGCCAGATGCAAGCTGACACACATCACTCTCCCTCCCACGCTATGGTGACGCACACTCCCAGGGCACACACCTGACCTCCTCACACACGCACACACACACACAGCATGTACTGTATTACCTCACACCCACTCCTTAAACCCTCCGAGCCCCTCCCCTTTTAGCATTCCTGAAGATGGATGGGTGCTCGTAGCCAGGATGGATTGTGGATGTAGTTCCGTGCGTGTGTGTGTGTGTGTGTGCGCGCGTGTGTGTGTGTGAGATAGAGGGCACTTTGGGAGTGGGCTTTTTTTGTGTGTCTTCCAGAACCGTACAGCCGTTGGTTGTCTGTCCGCAGTCGGATATTGTGCTCTGTTGAAGGATGGCTTCCTCTCTTCCTGCCTCGCTCCAACTGGGATGTGTGATTCGAGCCAACACACACACAAACACACGCGCACATACACGGTCAGGCATGCATAGTCGCACACAGACACAATTAGCAGGAGATGGCTTCAGATAGCTAGCGCATGCTGAAGAGCTGTTGTGTCATGCAAGTGTGCATTTCCTCCTATCACTGGAACAACGCAATACAAACTTGGCCTAATAGACGGTTGTAGGCCTTCAACGGCACAAAAGAGAGAGGAGGAAAATGTGTCCATGCATAAAGGATAATAGCTTTCATGCCGCACAACTGTCGGAATTTTCCCCGGTGCCACGCGTGGTCGAAAGCGCTCAAATATTTGGCGACGTCCCGAGCAGCCTTCCACCCCGAGGAGGCTTTCTTGCTCTTGTAATTAATTTCCCTGAAGTCGTATTATGTTTTCTCATGTGATTTGTGTTCCGTTATTATTGTCTCTTATGCATATTGGAGGAAGTGTTGTCACCCTTGCATATTTAGGAAGTTTTAGCTCTTTTTAGACAAAAATAAGTGGCTGGGGGCAAAATTAGATGAAAAGGACCATTTTGACTGTAAAGCCCTGCATCCTTGATACAGATAACATGATAGCATGTTAGCACATGGGACAAACAATCCACGTGAGAGCGATAACTTTGAAGAGTGTAGCTTATAAGCTTAGCTAGTTTTATTTCCCCGTCTCTGGCAAGACATAAAAACTGTTCGCCACAAAAAAAATGAGGCAGAAGTATGTGCTCCATGAATCATTTGTCACATTGTTAGCTCTGCGCTGGCTACCAAGCTAACAAACGAACTCAAGATGTCATTTCTACTGGCAAAGTAGCTGTTTAACCCCACTAAATATGTAAAATTGTTGATCATCTTGAAAAGAAATGTTCATTCGGGTCCAGAAAAAGCTGTCGTTGCATTAAAACTGAGCTAACAAACTTGCTAACCCAAGTACTTCTGTTATGTTAGTGTTGCTAACATTAATGTGGGTCAAAAAGCTTAGCTTTGCGCTGTGATAACAGCCAAGATAACAAACGTGATAGTTGAGACTGTCTCTCCTAGAAATGTCGTTCCCTGTTGAACTAAAACCTGTTAATAATCTTAAGAAATCAAAATTTGTTTCCAAAAGAATTTGTGAAGCTTAGCTTTTACACAACCAAGCTAACATTCATATTAATAAACTTGAGATCCTGTCTTTTCTTCCTTATTAGGCTGAATAATATGTTTTGATGTCATGCCATGTTTTATGTCATTAATCATTGTGAGAAGAAATATTAATTTGGGTCCAAAAGAAGCAGTTTGTACCCTTAGCTTTTGTGCTAACACCCCAGCTAACATTCATACTAACAAACTCGACATCCCAAAATGTCTTTTCTTCTTTGTTATACTAAATAATATGTTAATCATTGGTCATCTTGAGAAGAAATGTTCATTTGGATCCCGAAGAAGTTAAATTTGTGCTAAAGCTAAGCTAACAACCAAGCTAACAAATGTGCTAACCCGAGATGCCTATGCTTCTAATTACTTTGTTCTTTAATATTAGTTTTGCTAATTTGGAGAAGCAGCGTAGGTTAGGTTAGCTTAGCTATGTGCTAACAAACCCCATAGAGCCAGATGGCTCTTGTAGAAAAGTAGTTCTTAGTTGGACTTAAATGTGCTTATTATATTGAGAGGGAATGAAACTTTGGTTGCAAAAAAGCTTGTGAGCTTAGCTTTTGCGCTAAAATGTATTCCTTCAATCAGTCATTGATCATCTTGAAATGAAATGTTCATTTGGGTCCAGAAGAAGCGCTTTGTACGCTTAGCTTTTGCGCTAACAACCTTGATCGCCCAAGCTGTCTCTTCTCTTTTTTATTATCGTAATGTTAAATCGTCGATCATCTTCAGAAGAAATACTCATTTGGTTGCAAAAGACGCAGTTTTGCGAGTGACTAACGCTAGCATATCAATAAGTGGTTAGCTTTGTGGCTACGTAGCGGCTACGTAGTTAAAAACAGCAACTCAGCTCCCTTAATTCGGTGTTGAAAGTCCATTGTAATTGTACTTTGATGCTTTTATATCCAAATATTGTCTTGCTGGCCCGAAAACGTGTGTGTACGTTGCTACAAATGTCTTGCACAGGCAGTTTTTGGAGGATTTATGGAGGTGTTGGCCGTGCTCGGGAGTGTTGTACAAAGCGGGCGTCCTTGTGTGAGTTGCAGGGAGGGCTGACAGCGCGGTGAAGGCTGATTGATGGCTTATTGTGCAAGCGGACTCGACTAGACCCGACTGGTTAGGTCGCGGCCCTGTTGTGGCTCTCATTTTCTTCTTTAAATACTTCCCGATGGTCCCCCCCACCCGCTCCGTGTGAATCAAACCTACACTCTTGTGTATTTTTATACAGCCCATCATTCAGTCATGCTTTGTTTTCTTTGTCGCAGTTCCTTTTTGTCTCATGACTCATCAGGTTTCAGCCTCTTTTCATCAAGACCAGAACCGTCAGAAACACTGGACGCGCTTACCGTATCGTCGTATCTAACCCGTTTTTTCCGTCGCAGGAAAAAAGTTACTGTAAAAGTTGAACGCTCATCTAGTGTCTGTCAGTGATTTTCCACTCTCTATTGTCTTCACACACACACACACACACACACACAAGCACGCGTTAGTGATTTATGGTAATTATCCATCTTTGGGGGTCATCCGTCAACTGCTTGTTGCTAGGCGATGGCAGCAGATGTTGTTTGGTCGGGGGAGTGGACTGTCTGGGGCAGCACAGGTGAAGTCAAACTGTGAGGGGAAAATATGAAACGTCAACGTCAAGACGCTCCATTCTTTATGTTAATTTCCAGCTTAACCTTCAGGCCGACTACTGCGCTGCAAGCAAGCTCATTTTTGTCACTGCACACATTTTCTTTCCAAAAAATGACTAAGTTATAGTTAGATTTGTTTCAGCGAACATCACACGCTTATATTTGCACATTTCAACATGTGCCAAAAGGAGTAGGAAGAAGCAGAGCCTAAATTAGACCTACCCCTTCTCTAGGTCTAAGTTACTACCGATACTTTTAAAAGTCACGGTTTCAAAACCACTAAAACTGTGCGACACGAGAGACAGTGGAGGTCACTACGTGCAAATACTTTGTCGAGTCCGAACTGGGCTTTGACTTGTTGTTAGCTGCCGGTCACTGGTAAGGCCACGCTGTTGTCTACATATTATTCACGTTGGGGTCACCAAATGTGGTTGTTTAGAAGACAGGAGTGGAAGATAGGTGGTATGAAGTGTTTACTCGCCACCAAACAACTTAACATCTCAGTTTCTAACAACAATCACATGACCCAGGTATGTTGTGATGAAAATGTATTTCGTGAAGAAAATATTTTTGTTGTTCACTTGAGTTGTATTGAAAACTGCATTTTATTTATTTAGGAAGAATTCAGTTACTTTTACATATTTATCATAAATACAAATATTCTACTTTTATTGTGTTGTATAGTATGGTTTTAAAAAGTATTTTTTTTTTTATCTTTTCAATATCATATGTTGAAAATTTATATTTAAAAAAATAACACATTTTAGAGCTGTGATCACAATAACTTGAAACCATTAAACAGTGATTTTTTTAAATCCAAATTGATCATTCAATTCAAAAAAATCAGTCAGACAGCCCATGCGTACTTCATATGTAAAAATGTTACCATTTTCTATAGGGAGAGGAAATAGTGGAGAATATGAAGCCATACATAGGTAGCTTATAGAGTGATAATGGAAAAAAAGTATTGAAAAATATAAATAAGAAAAATGTAAATGTGAAAATACATAAGTAATTGTGTTTATGAATTTCAATTAATTATATAAATTATTTTTGATGGTAAATGAAATATGGTGTGGTCAAATAAAATGTATCTTGGTTTAGTAAGGAATACATGGTAAAGCCCATAAAATAATTAAGAAAAATTGATAAGTGATAATAACAAAAACATATTTGAATAATTACTAAAATAAATGATTGAAATGATTGTACTTTAACAGCCTCTCTCCAACTTTCAATAACTCCCCAGGTAAACACGTAGGCAATCGGTATGTACAGTACATAATTTCCACAAAAATTTAAAGGGTGGAGCCAAATACATTCAAGTATTGTATCTTTTTTTTTTCACATTCATTCTCTTGGATCTCATTAGCTTGCACAGGTGTACTTAAAGGGTCACAAGATCTCGTCTCGCAAGATCTTGCAAGATTAAAACACGACAAGCTTTCTATTTCAGAAAAGGACTGTCTTGTGGGCACTAGACCATCAAGACCAAATCCATCGAGTATTTTATCTATTTATTTTTTTCCCACGCAATCGGCAGGTCTTTGTATTGGATCTCATGAGCTTGCACGCGGTGTGTCCTGGCTCGAGAGAGACTGACAAGTCCTGACATACAATAAGATTTGGCATAATTGGCTTTTTTCTCCGCCAGTAATCGTGTCATTTTATTTACATTCACTCCAACTCCCTGCAGGTCAGTGACGCACACTGATCAAGCTTGTCCAAAGCCATCACAGGTGAGTGGCGGCGAATGGGGGCTAGGTGACAAAGCCACATGGGAGGGAGAAATAAATGTTGGTCGTTGAACGGCTGGTAAACCATGTGGTCGGGGAGAGAGGGTTTGTCGGGTAAATCAGCAAGGCGGAAAGCTGGTGGAATTGGACATTAGTGCTGCAAATGGCTTTGGCCTCTTGATCGAGACGACATGAAGGAATGAAGATGGTGTTGGGAAAGTTAAGTTGATTGTTTTCACTGAGGTGACATGTTGCTACAACATTGCAGTGCAGCTCGAGAAGACTTTGGACAGTGAACGTTTTTATGATGTATTTTTCACTTTCATTGTCCAAACACTTCTGGACCCAACTATGCCGTCATGTGACATGACTGTACATACATCTGTGGGTTGTGAGGAAAAATGCTTTGGAAGACATGCTACCAATAGGGGTGTCACAAGATGAGACAATATATTGCCGTCCACTCATTTAGTTTACCTTGCATTGCTCCTCCCGAGGCTACACTCTCCTGCACTCTGTGTGTATGCTCCACCCACCGAGACAAAGACTATGTCTGACAAAAGGACTCACTCCATTCATGCCGTCGTTCTATGGCAAAAAAACGTGCTAAGGTGCTGAAACTAATGCGCAGCCCGTTTGGAGACAAAACTTGCATGTACATGTTGATGCAGGCAAAATGATCATGTTCAAAATTATCTATTTATTGTGTAATAAATTCATTTATTTATAAACAGACCTAGTTCCCACGAGGCAGTTTTTTCACATTTTTATTCCGCAAGGCACACGTAACTAGCATGCATTCATAGATATTCTCAAAAATGTTGTCATCAATAGACAAATAGTCAGTGATGTATGGACAATTGGTTGCTAAGTCCCGCCCCTGAGAAGATGTTTTCAACCAACCAAACATGCTTGTCAGTTATAGAATCACAGAAGTGGCAAAGTTAAAGGGAAATAAATGTGGTAATATGAAGAGAATCAATAATACAAAAACATATAAATATAGTCATTTTCTTTTTCCGTTTTGTCCTTGCTTTTTCTGTATTGTCTTTTTCTCATTGCACTACACTACTGTAGAGCTGAGTCAATTATCAGCTCCAGGATGAGCAATGACATTCTGGTGTTACCTGTAAGTACTGTGACAGTCAGAAGACATGTGTGTGAAGCTAATATGTTTACAAGAATCCCCTTTTTTTTTTTTTTTTAAATGCATGTGCGGAAGACGTTACAATTTGCCAAAGAACACATCAACTGGCCTAAAGAGAAATGGAGGAACATTTTGTGGACTGATGAGTAAAATTGTTCTTTTTGGGTCCAAAAGCCACAGACAGTTTGTGAGACAACCCCCAAACTCTGAATTAAAGCCACAGTACACAGTGAAGACAGTGAAGCATGGTAGTGCATGGCATGTTTCTCCTACTGTGGTGTTGGCCCTTATTATCCCATAGCAGGGATCATTGATCAGTTTGCATATGTCAGAATACTTCAAGAGGTTGTGTTGCTTCATGCTGAAGAGGACATGCCCTTGAAGTGGCTGTTTCAACAAGATAATGACTCCAAACACAAAAATCTTGGTTCCAAACCAACAAAATTAATGTTATGGAGTGGCCAGCCCAGTCCCTGGACCTTAATCCAATGGGGTGTCATCAGAAATGCTGTTTCTGAAGCAAAACCAAGAAATGTGAATGAAGTGAGGAATGTTGTTAAAGAATCTTGGAGTGGAATAACAGCTCAAAGGTGCCACAAGTTGGTTGACTCCATGCCACAGATGTGAAGCAATTTAAATTCATTTCCATTTTCCACCGCTTATCCGGGTCCAGGGCGCGGGGGCAGCAGCTTCAGTGGGGAAGTCCAGACTTCCCGGTCCCCAGCGACCTCTTCCAGCTCCATCGGGAGGACACCAAGGCGTTCCCAGGCCAGCTGTGAGACATAGTCCCTCCAGTGTGTCCTAGGTCTTCCCGTAGCCTTTTCCCGACTCGGCATGCCCGAAACACCTCACCAGGGAGCGCCCGGGAGGCATCCGGACTAGTTGCCCGAGCCACCTCAACTGGCTCCTCTCGATGTGAAGGAGCAGCGGCTCTACTCTGAGCTCCTCCCGGATGGCCGAGCTCCTCATCCTATCTCTTAGGGTGAGGAGCTAGAAGATTTAGCAATTAAAATTAAAATAAAAAACTGTGCTCATACAACTAAATATTAGTTTAGGGATTCACAGGATTGCCAAGTCCTCGAAACAACACAGTTTGTACAAAAAAGGTTTGAGTTTATATAGACAACAGCAGACACTGCTATTTTTCTAATTGCCCATTTGCACAACCTCAGGAGCGTGCATATCATGAATGCTGGGTCTTGATTGATTTCTGAGAATCTACTGCACCTACTGGTGGAAACTTGTTTTCCATGAAGCAATAAAAATATACTAAGAACAGTGGTTAGTCACACTGGACTGCTATTATTTTGAACATACAAAAAAGGCTATTACTGGCTACTAGTGTGTACACAAGCTTGTAGTTGCATGATGGTTCTGTGTTGAATATAAGATAGTACATGCCCTGAAGAAAGAAAACACAGATTTTGTGTATGTTAGGTGTGGTGATTGTGTGCGTGTGTGTGTGTGTGTGTGGAAGGGTGGGTGGGGGTGTAACCTAGAAGAGAAGCCATCTGTGTGCAGCCTGTCGCTATTGTTGCGTACAGTCCAGGATTTCCTGTTGCAGACAGGTGACACCGCAGTGGGACACCACCATCACTCCACTCCCCCAGGGTAGGGACATGTGTGAGGTCCACAAACAATGTCTTCTCCATTCACACACCTACATGTTACACGTAAGACGTGGAATCCAACTCCTTTACTTTTGAACCATTAAAAAAGAACCTTTAGCGTGTTGTCGTTGATTTTCCTGTTTTGTCTTTTCCATTAGCTTTTTGTCATTGCATTTCCCGGTTGCCTGAAGCTGGCGACAAAAAGCAAAGGCAATAGAAGGACTTACCCATGGGAACTTCTGCGGGTGTCCGCTTCCCATCACCCGCGTTAAGAGCTAAATTTAAACATAGCTACTACATTGTTGCTGCGAGCAGGACTCGTGGCATCAAGTATGGACTGGTTATCCTGGCAAATGGACATTGTTTTGCCTTTGCTTTTTGTCACCAGCTTGAGCCGTCCGTTAGTGACTGTACACACTAGCTTAGCCCGTAATTGCCTTTTCTCTATGATGTACAATAGTGTTCAAAATAATAGAAGTCCAGTGTATCTAAACACTGTTCTTAGTATATTTTTATTGCTTCATGGCAAACAAGTTACCACCAGTAGGTGCAGTGGATTCTCAGAAAACAATCAAGACCCAGCATTCATGATATGCACGCTCTTAAGGTTGTGCAAATGGGCAATTAGAAAAATAGCAGTGTCTGCTGTTGTCTATATAAACTCAAACCGATTTTGTACAAACTCTTTTGTTTCTAGGACTTGGCAATCCTGTGAATCACTAAACTAACATTTAATTGTATGAGCACAGTTTTTGCTTGCAGCTTTGCAAGAATCTTGCAGTTTTTCTGCTTCACATGTGTGGCATATAGTCAACCAACTTGTGGCACCTTTCAGCTGTTATTCCACTCCAAGATTCTTTAACAACATTCCACAATGCATTAACATTTCTTGGTTTTGCTTCAGAAACAGGATTTTTTATGTCACCCGAGAAACATGCCATGCACCACCATGCTTCACTGTCTTCACTGTGTACTGTGGATTTAATTCAGAGTTTGGGGGTTGTCTCACAAACTGTCTGCCCTCGGACCCAAAAAGAACAATTTTACTCTCATCAGTGCACAAAATGTTCCTCCATTTCTCATTAGGCCAGTTGCTGTGTTCTTTGGCAAATTGTAACCTCTTCTGCACATGCACATGCAAGTCCCCTGCAAAGAGGGACTTTGCAGGGGATTCTTGTTAATATATTAGCTTCACACAGACGTCTTCTGACTGTCACAGTACTTACAGGTAACACCAGAGTGTCATTGCTCATCCTGGAGCTGATCATTGGCTGAGCCTTTACCATTGGGGTTATTCTTCGATCCATTTTGATAGCTGTCTTCTGTTTTCCTGTCTCGGGTTTTGCTCTCCATTTTAAGGCATTGGAGATCATTTTGGCTGAACAGCCAAAAATTTTTTGCACCTCTTTATAAGTTTTGATATTTTGTTGAACACACGCCTGCAATTGCCCAATTGCAAAACCTTAAGAACATGCATATCGTGAATGCTGGGTCGAGTTTGTTTTTTCAGAATGTACTGCACCTACTGGTAACTTGAATGCCATGTAACAATTAAAATGTATTAATAACAGTACTTAATCCGGTTAGTCACATTGGACTGCTATTATTTTGAACAATACTATGTGTATCTCTCACACTGGTTCCTGTTGCTAGTAGGCGTGGCTGCCACCTGCCACCTTTTTGGTTGGCCCATGGGGCAGTTATGATTAAGCCATTCAGGTCTGCCTAGTAACAAGTGGCCGGTGAATGTGAACAAGAATCTGGGCTGTTTTATTGCCAAGGTGCTGCGCCTGCCGGATAGCTGGCCGTTTTGACAGCTTGTAATCACTTTCTTGAGAGTTTTCCTGTTTTACTGTGACTTCGACTTGTAACGTTTGTGTATAAATGTTCTACAAAAAATAAACACACACTAACGTTAGACGTCGCTGTCTTACCAGCTGTGGTCTTGTACTCCATAGTCTCCACTTCGCTCCATTCATCCATTTTGTGTACGGCTTGTCCTCATTTGGATTACGAGTGAATTGGAATCTATCCCAAATTCATTCGGGTGAGGGTGGCGGGGTCCACCCTGGACTGGCCCCTAACCAATTGAAGGGCGCCCTCAGTCTCCCTTTGGATAAAATCGTTCTCCTCCTCCATTGTTGTTGTTTATTAGTGTGTCTCGTTGTACGTGTGTGATTGGTGTTTTCCGTGGTACGGTTATTATGTGAAAACCGGATGCCGCTGCATTACCATTTTTTAAATCTATTTGGTTGAATCTTTAACTTTTCATTCATCCTCCCTGCTAATGAAAAGCAGGTTTCTTTTAACATTTTTGACTGACAACCACAACACCGTCCCTCCCTTCTCCGTTTTAATCCTCCCCCGTCCTCCCTCCCTCTTCCTCTTTTGTTCTGGGGGACGCTCCAAAGCCGCCACGTCAGCATCTTTCCCATCTCTGATTGCCTTATTAGCCGGAGGTGGCACTCGCAGCTTTTTCGTTCGCAGATGGTAGAGGAGAGGCGGGGGGTTGGGGGGGCTGTTTTTGTTGCGTGTGTTCTTGTGCCCCTCCCAGCTCTTGGACTCTCTCAAAGATGGACTGAAGTACTGCTTGCTTGTTTGTTGTCAGCTAAGCTTTTGTTTTTAACCTCCTCCTCTGTTCTCTTTTATGATGAGTATTTTCTGCACTCGATCTTGTGAATGGTCCAAGTGAAGCCTGCTAGCCTGCTGTGTGTGTAATTATAATGGTGTATTTTTAAGACAATAAAAGCACAGGAAGGATGTGTGTTGAGTCTCGCACACATAAAATGAAGGGAGGGGTTGCAACTGTTGAACCTCCAGCTTTTCCCAGGCAGCTGTGACTGGCACCTCACACACATCAGGTATTATGTCCATTCCTATTATGGGATGGAGTGCAACATGCTGTTTGAAGCTGACAGCACATCTGCCTCCTCGCTGGAGACTCATTCTGGCACCTCAGACAAGCATCTTACCCGGGATGGATTTGGGGAGAGAGAGGAGGAGGCAGGGGGTCGCGTTTTTTTTTTTTTTATTTAACCCCCTTCTCCTTCCCCCTGTCCTAGAAATATTTAGTTTCTGTTGCTGGCAATGTGGCCTCATAAAAAGCGTCCCTCCTGATGGCGGCAGTGTCGTCAGGGAGCACGGGCAGCAGCAGCAACAACGAGGCTGTCATGTCCGCTGGCACTTTCCTCGCATCACGCTGGGAAGACTTCCACAGCCGCTGCCAAGTCCACTCCTTCCTGCCAACCGTGGCTTGGCAAGGCGGATGAAACTGGCATCTTCTTCCCCCGCGCACTATCACTTACTTACTTGGAGCCTTGTTTTAGTGAGTCAAATTGGGGAATCGTCAGGAGGTGGTCAAATGCAGCCCAAATGTCCTCCCAAAAGAGTGATGTCCTGCACTCTTACAGCATTATAGCTGCAATGGGATTCATTTCCTGTTCCCGTGAAAGTGTCCCTATTCTTTTGGTCTTAGAGCAGTGACGTCTAATTTTGTTTGTGCTAAATCCTCACAGACACTTTCCAAAAGTCCAGTCCAGTCCAGTCCATCCAAGAGTGGATGCCACTAAATGTGGTGCCCCATGTAATTACTACAATAGACCGGGAGATGGCGGACATTTGTAACTTCAGTCTGAGCAACATTTGTGGGCATGTTTCTATGCAAACTTTAGGAGTCCACAAGCAGCACGAACTTGAGCCAATGCTTTGCTTCACCGTGTTCGTGGTGGCAGGAGGGGACATGGCAGCTATATCACGGGTGGTCAAAACAACGCTAATGGTGAGGGGGGTAGCGAGAATGTAAAAAAAGAAAAACATAGAATTAGTGGCAGACTGTGTAGAATCCGTGGCAGAAAATGGCCTGCTGATAGCGGTAGAGGCAGCAGTGATGTTGAAGATTCTGCTGTAAATGACGATGATGATGGCTGGGTATGCTTGAGCGATGAGGACGTGTGTCACAAGTTGATCTAACAAATTCTGACCTTGGTGATATCATAATATGAAATAATGAGTGAATTTACTCCCGTCACAATCTTTGGGTCATACTGATGATTTTTCTCGTTTACAGTATGCTTTTATCTGTAACTGTTTTCAAACTACAACCTTTTAAAATAGTAATATCAAAACGGAATATTTCTTTTAAAAAACTCTGGCGCGTGTGTCCCATTACTTTCGTCCTTATACCTTTGAGGTCAAACACGATTGACCTCAAACTTCAGAAATGCATGAATATCCCCACAGACATACTTGGAGATCTTGTAGAAAGATCTGCATACTTACTTCACTTCCTGTTGTAGCACTACCTTCATAACACATGACTGTACTACTCACAAAATAACCATATATGTTCAAAATATTAACATATCTGCTTTCTGTTTTCCAGCTTATGGTCCCGAAGATGATTTCAGAGGGGACAAGGCAGAAGATGAGGAACACCTTCAGGACGATGGCCTTTCCCTGGACGGTCAGGACGCAGACTTGTACAACGATGACGAGGACGGGCGGGATCGTTTCAGCAACCAGAACTCGCCGCTCAGTAATGGCACCAACCCGGACGCCGGGTACGCCTCGCCGCTCAGCACGGCCAGCGATCACCTGGCCGACCTCCAGACGTCGCCCTTGGAGAAACCAGAAGAGACAGCGGAGTCAGTCAACGGCCTGTCCCTGCAGGACAGTTTGGCGAAAATGAAAGCTGTATACGCAAACTTGATCTCTGACGCCTCCTGGTCTAGCATTGCTTTGGACATGCTGAAAAGTAAGCAAGAGGACGACATGACCGAGAAAAGTGATCACAAAGAGAGCAACGGGCTTGTACACAATCACAGCCAGGCAAGCATTCTGTCAAAGAACAGATGTAGCTCAAGTAGCACCTCAGCTACGACAAACACAACCACCAGCAGTACCGCCACATCGCGGACAGCATCCAACAGCAGTGGGGTCAACCCGGGACTGGCCTACGACTGGCACCAGGCTGCCTTGGCCAAAACCCTGCAGCACACTCCGTACCAACTCCTCCCTGAGCCTAGCCTCTTCAGCACCGTACAACTCTACAGGCAGAACAACAAGCTGTACGGACCTGTTTTTACAGGTGCTAGTAAGTTCCGGTGTAAGGACTGCAGTGCTGCATACGACACTTTGGTAGGACTCACTATCCACATGAACGAGACTGGACACTACCGTGACGACAATAAGGACACAGAGGACGATCGTGGCAAGAAGTGGTCCAAGCCTCGCAAGCGTTCCCTCCTGGAAATGGAGGGCAAGGAGGACGCCCAGAAAGTTCTTAAATGTATGTACTGCGGCCACTCCTTTGAGTCCTTGCAAGACCTTAGCGTCCACATGATCAAAACAAAACACTATCAGAAAGTGCCTCTCAAAGAACCAATGCCAGCTCTCACATCCAAGCTCATTCCGCCCACCAAAAAGAGAGCCTTTCACGACTTGATGCTGCCGAGCTCCCCTGATTCCGTCTCATCTGGCATCCCCCTTGGAGAGACAGCCAAAGACCAGAAGGCTATCAATCCTTACGTCACACCCAATAACCGCTACGGTTACCAGAATGGCGCCAGTTACACCTGGCAGTTTGAGGCACGCAAGGCACAAATTCTCAAATGCATGGAATGCGGCAGTTCGCACGACACCTTACAGCAACTGACGGCGCACATGATGGTCACGGGACACTTTCTGAAAGTCACCAATTCAGCTTCCAAAAAAGGGAAGCAGCTGGTTTTTGATCCAGTCAGCGAGGAGAAGATCCAGTCCATTCCTTTGCCTCCAACCACTACCAAACTTCCAACTCCTAATGGGAAGTCACAACCGGACTCTCCTTTGCAGCCGGAGGAGGAGGAGAGTCAGGAGGGAGCGGAAGAGGAGGCAAAAGAAGTAAAAGCAGATAGAAAAATAAAAGAAGAAAAGGAGGATCCACTTGAGAAGCCCGAAAAAGCAAAATCCTACCAATATCTCAGAGAAGAAGACTTGGAGGAGACGCCTAAAGGGGGTTTAGACATCCTGAAGTCGTTAGCAAACACGGTCTCAAGTGCAATCAGCAAAGCCCAGACAGGTGCACCGACATGGGGAGGATACCCCAGCATCCATGCTGCCTATCAGCTCCACGGCTCCCTGAAATCTGCGTCGTCCTGTGCGCAGGTTCAGCCTTTATTCAGCAGCAACACTTTAAAGGCGCCGCCCTTTGACTTGGCACCCTGCAGCCCCACATCACCTCCCAGACAAAGGAACAACAACATGCAGGCCATGGAAAAGTTAGTGGAGAAAGTCAGCGGGAAGAGTTCAATGAAAGAGGAGAAGCCCTTTGAGAAGGTCAGATGTGCTAAGCTGTCACTGACAAGCTCTAAAGAGAAACAGGCTTCACCTAAGCTAGGAGAAGACACGACCGAGTTTAGGAGCAAAGACTACGATCAAACGAGAACCAACATAAAGGAGGAGGCGACGTCACCAAAAAAGCTTGATGGCGATGGCTGTAATAACCTGAGCATCATCACGGACCACTCACCTGAGCAGCCGCTGCTTAACCCTCTCAGCGCCCTGCAGTCCATCATGAACAACCACTTGGGGAAAGCCGCTAAAGTGGCGACCCCCTTCAGCGACCCCTTTGCCATGCTTTACAAGATCAGCAATAAATCTGTTCCAGTGAAGGAGCCTGTGACTGAGTACCAAAGTGACGATCAGCCCATGGACTTGACAAAGTCAAAGAGCACCAACGGAGGAACAACAACAACAAACCAAGTCCTCGCCAACGGACAACCAGGCAACAAAAGCCCACCTCTTCGGGAAAACGCTTTAATGGATATATCGGACATGGTGAAGAACCTGACGGGCCGCTTAACGCCAAAGTCTACAACGCCGTCATCCATCTCTGACAAGTCAGACGTGGATGCTGTAACTTTGGAGGACAGCCTTGAGGAACTGTCTACCATCCAAAGAAGGAAAGGCCGGCAGTCCAACTGGAATCCTCAACACCTCCTTATCCTCCAGGCCCAGTTTGCCTCCAGCCTGAGAGAAACCCCTGAGGGGAAGTTTGTCATCAGCGACCTCGGACCCCAGGAGAGGGTGCACATCTGCAAATTTACCGGTCTCTCCATGACCACCATCTCGCATTGGCTGGCCAATGTCAAATACCAGTTGAAGAGGACAGGCGGCACCAAGTTCCTCAAGAACATGGACTCTGGCCAGCCGTTGTTTTTGTGCGGCGACTGCGCTTCCCAGTTCAGAACTCCTTCCTCCTACATCAACCACCTGGAGTCCCACCTCGGGTTCACCCTGAAGGACCTCTCCAAGCTGTCCATAGATTTGATCGAGGAGCAGGTAGTCAGCAGGATGGACGAAAAGACGTTAACGGCGTTCCCGGAGGACGACGGCGTTGGCGGCGGGTGTGTGAATCAGTGCAAACTGTGCAATCGGACCTTTGTGACCAAGCATGCCATCAAGTTGCACCTTTGCAAAACGCACGGCAAGTCGCCAGAGGACCATCTCATCTTTGTCAAAGACTTTGAAAAGCAATGACTAGCAAGGTCGCACTCGGAGCGTGCTAGACGCGTACAAAGCATCCCAGCACATGGAAACATGCTAGCTTTACGCCGCATTGTGTGATTAGTCGTACACCCAGACGGTAGGGGTGGGGCTCTGTTCCAAAGTTGAAAGTTGAATTTGTGACGATGCAGCCACAGCACTGAAAAGTCACTCACCGACTGACTGGCGCTTCTTTCCTTCTTTCTTTCTGTTTTTTTTTTTTTTTTTAAACGCACTGCATCTTTTATGAGCCTTTTGGGAATAGTCCATCTGTTGTTTTTAAAAACTGGACCACGCTCCTTCCTTTCTGTCACGGACAACTCGCTTATTATTTATGAGACGGTTTGTGCATGTTTTCACGTAGAGCGGAAATTGCGTCCCGGTTTAAAATGAAATTTAACAGCCATCGGAATGAAGGAAAATTGGTATTCCCAGCTTAATTTAAACGAGTGTGAATGGAGACAGAATCAGGCAGTTGTTGTTTGCCGGTAAATAGCAAAAAAAACCACAAAAAAATGTTTCAAGTAAAGTATCATTTCATATTTGTTTGTACAGTATTTGCATTCGTTGTCAGATGAATGAAGTTACCGTGTGAATAATCGACAAGGACGCGCTTGCTCGTTATGATTATTTGTACCGTGTGCATTTTTCTATAATGTTATTTTCTAGACCAAGATGGCTGAAAGTGTAAAAAGCTACAGAGTAATGATCCTGCATTGGGGCTGACATAAAAGCGAGGGAAGGGAGAATAAAGAACACATCCTCGAGTTTATTTGCAATGATGTTATTTTATGTTGTAAAATAAACTCCATGGTTTCAAATGAAAAGCTGTGCTGTCCGTTTATGACAATAACGAGGCATTCCGTCTATAGGTAGGTTTTACAAATACGTTGTCAAGGACCACACGGCAAAGACAAATGACTTGGAAAATATACTAAAATCTAGGGATTGCACCATATCTTTTTTTTTAACCGATACCAATAACTTTGTTCTTCTCGAGACCCATACGCTGCACACTTTTTTAGATATATCCTCTCTTTGTTTTGATTTAACTGTAGTTTGTGCACACCTGCAGGTAAGAAGGACTGACACAAATGAGGATGTGACCAAGTGTACCTGTTGAAATATAACATTACTACTGTTAGGAGAACCAGAGTGTAGAGGGGAGGGAGCCACTTGCTGTGGCCCAGTAAGGTGGACTGTATTCAGGCACACACTCCGAGCAACGGGTGTGACGCCACGGAGGTCTCTGGCAAACCTTTTGTGCTTTTCAAACGTTGCGTTTCAGGTGGTTGGTAAGGTTTTTTGTTTGTCCCCACTCTCATTTAGCACGCAAAGCGTCTTCCTCGAAAAGTGAACGTTTGCAAGTGACGACAGGCTGTTGACATCACAGGCAGGAGAAAAAAGGAGCACTTGATTTGCTCACCTGCACGGTTCAGGTAATTTCGCCTCATTAGAGAGGTTTTTTTTTTTTTAATAATCGGTTAGCTATTTTGAATGTTATATTATGTACATAAATATATATATCTGTCTGATAATTATCGTGCACCCCAACTAAAACTTTTTATTACTTCATTGAGAAGTTACCAGGATGCTTAGAAGTAAAAGTGTACATATTAACATTGGATGTTGGATGGAACTAATTGGATGTTGCACAGATTATGAAGCACCTGATTGACTGTGTTTTGTTTTCCGTGTCAGAGCCCCAACTGTGTGTTTATTTAAACGCAACATAATCCCTTTATGGTGGAACAAGGCCAGATAAAACAGAGAAATATTAGTGTTAGTATTTTGACGTGCAGCTTGGCTTTGCAGTTCAGGCACCTGATGATAAAAAAATAAAAAAATGACGCTGTGGCACATTTCCTCCACTGAGGGCATTTAAGTCGACACGGTCCCGCCCCACGCTGCTCTTGAACGCTCGCCTCAGGCGCTTTTTTTCTACCCCCCCCCCCTCCTTTGTGGAAACAATGAAGGCTGCCGTGCCTTGAAGCGTTTGTGGCAGGGAGGCAAAAGTGTGAACACGGTTTCGTCCCTCTAAATAGGATGATGTTGAAAGAACACGGAGCAGATGCTGGCATCAAATATTCAATTCTTTGCATTTATTTTGGTCTCGGAACACTCTGATTGTCCTCGCGGGTATCCCAGCTGACTTTGGGCGAGAGGTCGCCAGCCACTCGCAGGGTACATTTAGACAAACAAACATTCATATCTTCTTCTTACCTAATTAAGCAAATAAACTTATTTTGGGAATGTGGGAGGAAGCTGGAGTACCTGGAGAAAGCCCACGCTCCCACGGCAACAACATGCAAACTGCAAATCTCTGTGTGGAGTTTGCATCCACATGTAGATACCAGCCCACATTGTCCAGATCTCCTGATAACTTGGCCACTGTGCAGCCTCTCTGATTTGAATTTTGTTTATATATTATTTTTTCATTGTTATTTATTTTCATCTGTTTTGTCGTTTTCGGTGTGGCCCTTCAGGGTAGTACAGACAGGTGTTGTCAGAAGCAAGTTTCTTTTTTTAATTAAAAAAAGACTATTTTACATTATTCTATTTTATTTTTTAGATAAAATGCATTGTCTGACCCCTTGTTCTGACTATTGGTGTCAGAAGTGGGATCATTGGATGACATGGCTACAATGCCAAAGAACATGCAACTAAGATTACCAAAAAATAGTGACATTTACAAGAATATAGTTGTAATATTACAAGCATAACAACAATATTTCATTTTACTTCCAATTTACAAGAATATAGTTGTAATATTACAAGCGCAGAAGTGGTATCAGTAGCTGTGAGGCAATGATGCGCGATACCACTGATTTTGGGCTCGACTTACTATGTAAGTAAGTAAAATTCAGGCTGGTATTGGCAATAGCGATCCAATATCGATATGTTGTTCAGCTAAGGTGTCTGGTAAATTTAAAAAAAATAGTGTTTCAAGCCATTTAATAAATTACTGGTTTTGAATGTTAAGTAGAATTAATTAAAATAATTATTAATTGAACTAAATCATTTCATAATTAAGTTATTTTATTATTATTTTCAATAATATTATTTTAAAAACAGTACAAATTTTCAAATTGTTTTGTGTTGTTCTGATACTTCCTGGGTTCAGATGGTGTCAGAAGTGGGATCCTTATCAGCACCAAAGAGGGTGTCGTGCATAACGTTGTCATAGGATTTGCTACTAAATTGTGGCAACATGCTGTCTGAGGAAGTGGCAGACTTCTTTGTCATTTGACAGCAAAACAATATGTCACCTTTTTTAAGTGTTCAACAACAATGCTAGAAAAAAAAATCACCTGAGACGCCTCATCACGGACGGGAGGCTTCAATCCGATCGTCCTGTTGACACCCCGCCGAGATGTGCCAAGATCTGGTAAGGCGTTGTGAAGCTGTCAGGGACGAGCCTTGTTTTTGGAAGATACACAAGACGTAATTCATCAGGGCGAAGGGAAAGAAGAGGAGGCTGAGTAGAGAGCAATGATGAGTGCCAAAGTGTCCGACGGATGGAGTGTCCTTTCGGATCCATCACTGACTTTATTGGACGGTGCCCGAATGTGGCTCCGCTGTTGAAACCTGACGTGTTTTTATCGGAACGTGTCATGTTTGATCCATTTTTACCGTCTGACTAGTTCTTTTGACTCGAAGGACTACTACACTCTCTTTAGCAAGGGGAAGTTTTTAACATCCTGAAGTATATTGAGGTAGCGGGGTGGTTAACATTATTGCCGAGCTAAATCAGGGAAACGGAATCACATCAAATATATGAACATTTTGGTGTTTTAAACAAAAATAGGTCAAATATTAAGAACTACTGCAAGAATGAACAATCGACAGACTGAGACGCTTCAGACAAACCAAACAAAATTACCTGGAATGACTGAAGTATCGGAAGTATCCATATTTGGATGTGAGAATTGATTTTAGAGCACGAGGAGCTGGTATCGGCACTGTCGATATTTCAGTATCGATCCACACATCACCAGTCTGTTTGGCTCGCTGGGCGGAGGCGGGGTCGCTAGCAAACACACACGGTGTAGAAGAGTGTCACGCAGTAGAAAGGAAATCAGTAGATTGCAACGTATTGTACTTTTCTTAAAAGTCAGGTTAAAATCGCATTTGATGTCGTTCTCGGGTACCGTCTTGTGACACCTTTAGCAAAAAGGAAAGAACGATAAAACATGAAAAATCACTCATTTTTACTTTTGCTTTTACAGTAGTGGTCAAAATAGTAGCCGTCCAATGTGACTAACCGGGTCACCACAGCACTGTTATTACTTTATTTTTATTGCTACACGGCAAACAAAGTACCAGTCGGTGCAGTAGATTCTCAGACAACAAACAAGACCCAGCATTCATGATATGCACGCTGTGCAATCGGGCAATTATTTGGAAGGGTTGTGTTAAAAAAAATAGCAGTGTGGCATTCAATCAGTGATCAATTTTGTGAAAAAAAACGTGTGAATCAGGTGGCCCCTATTTAAGGATGAAACCAGCACTTGCTGAACATGCATTTCTCTTTGAAAGCCTGAGGAAAATGGGTCTTCCAAGACATTGCTCAGAAAAACAGCGTACTTTGATTAAAAAGTTGGTTGGAGAGGGGAAAACTTCATGTTATGAAGAGGCCAGCCCAATCCCTGGACCTTAATCCAATGGAGAACTTGTGGGGTGACACCAAAATGCTGTTTGTGAAGCAAAACCAAAAATGCTAATGCATTGTGGAATGTTGTTAAAGAATTTTGGGGTGGAAGAACAACTAAAAGGTGCCACAAGTTGGTTGACTTCATGCCACACAGATGTGAAGCAGTTCTAAAAAACTGTGCTCATACAATTAAATGTTAGTTTAGTGATGCACAGGATTGGCAAGTCCTAGAAACAAAAGTTTGTATAAAATAGTTTTTAGTTTGTAAAGTCAACGGCAGACTGCTATTTTTCTTCGGCACATGCCTTTTTTTTTACCAGAGAGACTTTGTGCAGGATTCTCTAAATAGATTAGCTTCACACAGACGTCTTCTGACTGTCACAGTACTTACAGGTAACTCCAGACTGTTTTTGATCATCCTGGAGCTGATCATTGGCTGAGCCTTTACTATTCTGGTTATTCTTTGACTCATTTTGATAGTTGTCTTCCGTTTTCTGCCACGCGTCTCTGGTTTTGCTCTCAAATTTAAGGCATTGGAAATCATTTTAGCTGAACAGCCAAAACTTTTTTGCACCTCTTCAAAAGTTTTTCATCAAAGTATGCTGTTCTTCGGAACAATGTCTTGAAGGATCCATTTTCGGTTGGTTTTGGTTTGGATTTTGGTTTCATCGTTAAACAGGGGTCACCTGATTCACACCTGTTGTTTTCACAAAATTGATCACTGATTGAATGCCACACCGCTGTTTTTTGAACACACCCCTTTCAACTAATGCACAGCCTTAAGAGCGTGCATATTGTGTATGCTGGGTCTTGTTTGTTTTCTGAGAATCTACTGCACCGACTGGTAACGTGTTTGCCGTGTAGCAATAAAAATAAAGAAATAAAAGTGCTGTGGTGACCCGGTTAGTCACATTGGACTGCTACTATTTTGACCACTACCGTACAAGACAGACGTAAGTACAGTATGTGAAAATGTTTCTGTACATTATTTCCTGTATTTCCATGGCAAAAGTTCCATCCCTGGAAGCAATTATCTCTGAAATTCTGAAAGTTTGTAAACCGAACCTTGACCTTTCTCCTGAACGGACTCGTCCACGTCGCTTTCATGCCCTGGCTGGCCAGCGATGTAGGAAAAATGTGTCTAATAAGGACATGACTGGTCTTAACGTGCACATGAAAAGTGCGCCGTGGACGCGTCCAGCTTGACCACAACGCAGACGGTGACATCAGCCTCCCTTTGGAGACGCGCTGATGGCATCTGGTGCAAAAATAAATAGGTTAGACTGTCTCACGGTGTCTCCTCTCCTCGTGCCACTTCCTCATTATTCCCCCCACCCGCCCCATTATTCCTGGTTTGAATGTCAAATGTCGCGCGTGTTTCTTGTGGCGAGGAACTACTGTCACGCACTCGAGAGCCTCGGCCGCTGTGACGAGTTTCATTCACGTGGCGTCCAGAAAAGCATTTGCATGAGAATAAGGCCCAAAGTCGGCCCAAGTGACACGTCGCAGACAAGCCATCAGGACTTGGCTGTCATATTAGGCGGCTAAATTCAGGTGACACCCATCCAGTGGCCTCACCCGGGCCGACCTGACACCGCTTCGTGTTCCCTGCTGTCTTCCTCTGAGGGGCTTTGTTAGAGAGGAGGGAGGGGGTTTGCTTTTAATCAGCATGACGAACCCTGCCATCCACAAGCCACCCCCCCCCCCACCCCCGCTCCACGGCTGTCCGCACACTCGCGCTAGGTGAGAGTGGGCATATGCCGAGGGCAGTGGGCCGGCCGGCGTGCCATCATTAGTCCAAACCTACACGGCGAGAGCCTGACAACATGTCCAAAGAGTTTCATGCAACCTCCACTAGGAGCATCCGCATTATGCAAAGACGGCGGCGTAGCGTCGCTGTCAGGAGGCAGGAAGTGCAGGGAGGAATAAGGTGGAATCGGGACGGATGTTGTAACATTAGGGCCATGACGTATTGCTACTTGATCATTTTTCACAAAATAACCAAGCATGCATTTACATTTGCTTTTCCTCAAAAAAGAACAACTTTTTTCTGTAAAATTACAACTTCTTTTCTCCAAAAAATTATATATTTTTTATTCCCTCGTGGGTCTTGTACCGCTTCCTGGTTCAAATGGTGTCAGAAGTGGGATCACCAGCTGTGAGGCCATGCATCTATGATGCACAATATCACTGATTTTGTGTTCGATACTGAGTAAAGTTCAGGCCCGTATCGGCGATAGTGATCCAATATCCACACGTTGTGTCTCGTCAGTTTGGAAAAGTGGTGTATTTCCTATCATAGAAAATGCAAAAATATAATTAAAAAAAAAAAAAATTAATTAATGAATTAATCACACTTTAACTGCGTTAAGGGGTTGCGTTCACAGACACCACGTCACCGTTTAAGTTGACTTGGGATGGTTGGGGTGTAGATGTATTTTTGGGGATTTCCGAGCGTACTTAAATGCAGCAAACTGTACTTCCGCAGACGGCGGTCCGTTAGTGAGTCTAACTGGAATTACACTCTTCCCATCAGAATCACTTTATTAAGGAGCGGTGGTTTGACGTGGCGCACGTGCGTTAATGACATTTTCATGGAGCGATTGTTGACAACCCTAATAATTCTTTTTTTTTTAATATATATTTTTAGAATTTGACAAAAATATACATTCTACATATTTTTACCATTTTTTGTATTTTTTTATTAGAATGTTCATAATTGGTTGGCACAAAGATTTTACAATTTTTATAACTTAATCATTGATTGTGATTGCGGTTTGACTTTTTGATGTGTGGTCATTATTCTTCTATCTTTCTTCCTAATACATTTAATAAATACATTTGTATTTGTTTTGAGGATTTTTTTTGTTTGTAGAATTTAGTGAATGTAGTTATTATTTTAGTCAAATGTTATTATTTGGAGGTACGTATTTTTATTATTATTTTATATCTTTTTGAATATTCACTTCACTATTGTTAAATATAAAGTAGTGTATTAATAAATTAATTCATAATTCATTTAAGTTCATTCAAGTCGTATATTTGTTTCAAGTACTGTATATTGTAGTGGGGTGATCTGATATAGCCAAGCTAATATAGAGCAACAGAAAAAGGACAAAATCATACAAAATATGTGAAAATGGTATTTCAAACAAAAATAATAAAAACATAAACATAAATCAGTGTGAATTCCCATCGTTTCACCAGACAAACATTTCCCCAAATGACACCCGCACCTGAACCTGACACACAGAACCGGGTACGTTGCTCTGGAGCTTGTCAAACCTCGTCCTCATGTAGACAAAACCTTTCCATTTTCACCCCACAAATGTCACGTAAACGCAGCCTAACCTTAAATGGGGAGCGGCTCATTCTGTAAAGCAAGTCATTGTTTCAACTTCAATCATGATTTGGAGTGCATGAGAAAGCGGACGGGAAAACCATCGCAAAGGGCCAGCACTTTAAAGCGCATGCAGAGGTACCTACGTACAGCTGATTAGATTATTGATGATACTTAAAATGTATCTTGTGGAGGTTGTCTACAGCCACTATATTTTTGGGCCTCATTATTTATATTTGTAAGGCATTAGTTGGAACATTTGGCCCGCCTTAATTTCATTGAATGTTTTTGTTAAACTGAACTAGTACAGTAATTGTGGCTTTTTTTTTTTAGGTTTCAGCGTCCTCCCTCATATCGTCCGTCCAAACTGTCCAGTTAGCTCGCTACTTGTGTCAAACTCAAGTCTCCAGCTCCCACTTTTAGCTCCACACTGTCACCTCAGGACGGGAGTATTAACGCATGACACCCACAACGGCCTCAGCGGCGTGATTGAGCGCCGGGCGCCATCTTTACCTTCGCTCCAAGTTAAGCCAACCATCAGCGTCGGTAGAAAGAGATGTGGCGGCAGCAGGGAGGTGTGTGTGTGGATGTGTGTGTGTGGAGGCACGGGGGGTAAAAAAGTGGGAAATGAGGCCTTCCCGCCACTCAGCGAGGAGCTTTTTGGCAATCATAGGTTGCCATCGCTTCCTGATCACCACTGTCGGCAAGACTCGCGCTCCATCACCACACACGCACGGTTATTCCGACTTGTGTTATTTATGTACGCATCACTGCCGACAAAAATCACACACGTCGGAAACCCTAAAAATAAGACGCTGCTTAGACACTTGTCTCCATGGAGACTGGGTAAACACACTGGAGCGGCTGTCACAGTTGGGACTGGTGTGTTAGGAAGTACACTAACAGGCGAGAACTAGTGCTACTCCACAAATACTCCCAAAATAAAAAAACATCTCCATATATTATTTTTGTTGCGCTGTATGCGTTTTTCTTTAGTTTTAATCATTTCGAATGCAGTTACATTCATAAATATTTGTAATTTTAGTATTTAGTAGTAATCTCAACGCTCATTGTTTCCACAACGTTTCCTGTAAATATGGAGTTATTATGTGCGTCCATATGAATGTGCTTAAAACGAGAGAAATGATGTAATGCATATGCCGAACCTGTCAGTGGCGCTGTGACACTCTAAAACCGGAAACAGACCGAGACAGACTGGCAACGAAACACTGGGCATGCGCAGTTGCGCAGAAGGCCTGTACCCAGAAAAAAATGGCGGCAAATACGAGTGGCCGAGTGTCGAAAATGAAGAAGAAGCAGATTTTGCGGTAATAGCGACAATATGCCTAGCTTCAGCAGCACAAAAACAACACCGTACTGTGCCGTTGTTTCCGTGCTTGCGGTCTTAGCGCATGCGCGTTTGTAAAGGGGTGGACCGATAACGCAAGGTTTGTCATAGTAAGTAGTAACCATGAGGGGTTGCGGTCAAAGACATCACGTTATTTTTTAAGTTTGCTTCCGAACATACTTAGCAAACTCTTTTTCCGCAGGAGTTACGTTAGCGAGTGATAAGAATATCTGTTAAGTGTTTTTATTTGTCTTTCTGTGTATTTAGACTACACATACGCGCATAATAAAAACGACGTTGTGATGTTTGGAGTGCCCCTGAATGCACTTGTCTGTGGTCTCGTGACGATGAGGAAGTGTAGTTCCATGGAGGACTACAGACTGTGAGTTGGAGATACATACAGTATATGGTGTTGGAATTACACTGTTCAGGTCAGAATCAAGTTATTAATTATTGGTGGCTTGGCATGGTGCGCATGCGTAAACTAGCTAATTGTTGACAAATTTGTTGGCACCCAGACCTGAGTATTGTTTTTTTGCTATGTAGTCGTTAATGTATTTATTAAATACATTTGTATTCGGGCGGGGGGATTAAGTGAGTTTAGTAATTATTTTAGTTAAATTGTTTTATTTGGAAGTCTGTATTGTTTTTTTATATATAATTTCCATTATTTAATATATATATATGTAAATTTTCATAAAAGCATCCTAGTTGGTGATATTTCAAAATAAAGTAGCATGAAAATAAAAGATATTGTTAAAGTTTGGTGGCTCCTGCGGCCGTTATAATGATGACACTTCCTCCTGCCAACTTTCATGCGTTTGCCAACTTCAGTGTGTGTGTGTGTGTGTGTGTCAGGCTAGGAAAAAGACAATGTTGTCATCTTTGTGTTATTATTGTTGTTGACGAACGGCACCTACAATATTCTGAATGACTTTTATCCCCTCCCACTCAGACGTCACTTCAATGCATTCTTGCCTGGAATTTTTTCCCGGTTTTGTCATCAACTAGGACGTTATTAACGGACCAATTAAAAAAAAAGACTTAAATAACAAAATATGCAAATATATGTTTCTGGTGATAACAATGTGTGTCTGAGCTTTAAGTGTATTTATTTTCATCCACCGTGACAAACAAACACAATAATCCTATTATATGTGTGCTTTTTTTAATGACATGTTTTTTCTTTGCGCTTGCCAGTCGCTCAGACGTGTGTTGTTGTTGTTGTCATCACGTTGTAGCGTGTTGTTATTGAGTCGCGCCCTCTAGGGCAAAGTTGAAGTACGTAGCTTAGCATGTTAGCGTTGTTGTGACAATGCGGTGTCTGCAGAGTGCATGTTTGTTAGCTAGCAAGCTAGTTAGAGTACTTCCTAGTTCACTGAGGGATGACCAGCGCTAAGAATTGAAGTCCTGCATCTACACCTTTATCCAGATCCTCGCTAAAATGCTCCTTCCTCTGCTTTTTGCAGTTGGTACCCCAGAAAAAGTGCTACAGTTTACACTTTGGTACCCTTCACAGTTTTTCTCAATGGAAGTCCACATTAATATTACAGGAATGGGATGTTACCTAGATGTAAACCTAGAGCAAAAACAATAATTTCAGATCCTCTATATGACAGGAGTGTACAGCTGTTTTTAAGAATCTACTGACAAAGCCAATCAAAGATTGGTATAGAACCCACTTTTTGCCAATGGAAAGACATTGGGGATGTTTTTAAAACCTACTGCAAAAATGCTAGTCAAAGATCCTCTATATCAAAGATCCTCAATTTGACGGAAGCACTCTTCTGATTTAAAGGACTTGCTGCAAAAATGTAGGTCACATATTCCTTTACATGACAGGAGCTCCTTTCTGTTTTTAAGAATCTGACACAAAAACACTAATCAAAAATTCTCCTGCTGCTTTTTAGGACCTGCTTGTGCAAGATCTCCAATATGACTGAAACGCTCAGCTGTTATTAAGAACCGTCTTCCAAAGGGCAGCCGCCCCTTCTTTAGGGATCTACTGCAAAAACACGAATCAAAGATCCTCTGTATGCCAGGAGCGCTCTGATATCTCTAAGGCTATGCCACTAAAACACTAATCCAAGATCATCTCTATGATAGTGAGGTGCTGATATTTTTAGAAGATTTTATGTATTAGTAAATATTTTTTTTACAACACTAATCAAAGATCCTCTATATGACAGGAGTGCTCTGCCTTTTTTTAGGACTCGACTGTAAAAAAAACGCGTGTCAAAGATCTTAAAATCAGTTTTTAAAAATCTGCCATTAAAAACAAAAAATAAACCTAATCAAAGATCCTCTATATGACAGTAGCGCTTTGCTTTTTTTAAGACTTGACTGCAAGAAACGCTAGTCAAAGATCCTCTATATGTTAGCTGAAATCTTCTGTTTTTAAAAAACCACCATAAAAAAAACACTAATCAAAGATCCTCTATTGACAGGAGGGTTTTTTGGGGTAGGGCGGAGTTAAGGACCTACTGCAAAAGTCATAGAGCCTCAAAATGACAGCCGGGGCGGCTGTCATTTTTAAGGATCTGCGACAAAAACACTAATCAAAAATCCTCTATATGACAGTAGTGTTTTGCCTTTTTTTAAAGAATTGACTGCAAGAAACGCTTCTTTTTTAAGAAATTAACCATTGGAAAAAAAAACACTAGTCAAAGATTCTCTATTGACAGGAGTGCTCTACCGCTTTTTGGACCTACTGCAAAAATCCTTGCCAAAGATCCTCTACATGACAGGAGCGTTCTGAAATCTTTAAGGATCTGCAGCAAAAACCGTCTTCCAAGATCCTCTATATAGCTGGAGCACTCTGCTTTTTTTAAGGACCTGCTGCAAGAACACGAGTCGAAGATCCTGTATGTGCCAGGAGCCCTTTGCTGTTTTTAAGGCCCTACTGCCAAAACACCAATCAGACCAAAATGACTGCAGCGGGTTCCTGTCGTATAGAGGATCTTTGACAAGCTCGCTTGAATGGAGAGTATATGTTGAGGTTATTTAAAAAGAGGGTCGGTTTGAGGAACAATCAGTGGATGAAAAAGTCTTGAACTAATTTGCCCGTCAGATGTGGGAGGAAGGGAAAAAGAATGAAGTTTTCCACAAAGAGGTTGTGATTAAAGTTGGACTGATGTTCCTCAGAAGCTGGTTTATTTCCTGGCGTAATGCGAGTGCCGTCGCCTACGTAGGTTACGGCAGCGCTTGTGACGAGACATGAAAACATTCCCGGTGAAAGGTGCGTCAGGGGAGCTTGTCGCTGCCTTAACCCTCCGAGATGAAAGAGGTCCGGGTTCAAGGATTTGCCTGCCACGCTTAAACGCGGCTAAGATTCCCACAAACACTTCTTCAATAATTACACGTAGACTTTTCTTCACGGCTGCGAGGAAGTGAAAGTCCTCTCATTGTCACCCAACTTCCCCCAGGGCCGCTGCTCCGCGATGAAAGGGCGCCGGAGGATATTTGGTTCAGGTATTAGTCCTCGTCAAGATAGGCAGCCATGTTTAAGTTCCTTTGCTGCTCAAACGCCACTTTTGCAACGCCTGGAGGGCTTAGCAGACACGAGAAACATTCTGGAAAAGTCTCCTTCTGCCACAAGTCACCATGTTGGCTTTTATCTATCTTCCGGGAACGCAGACGCTTGGTGGCAACGCATTTGCAGCTGCTTCATACAAACAGTCAAAGATCCTCGATACGACAGGTGCGCTCTGTTTTTCAGGATAGAATGCAAAAAAAAGCTAGACAAAGATCTTTATATGAGAGGTATGCTGTTTTTAAGGATTGACTGCAAAGCAAAAAAGTCATCTCGAAGATCCTCTACGTGACAGGAGCGCACTGTTGCTTGTAAGGATGGAACACAAAAAAATGCTTTTCAAGAGTGTTCTTCTGTTTTTAAGGGAAAACAGTATGCAATAAAAAAAGAGTCTAGTCTTAAGATCCTCTATATCGTCAAAAAACACATTTCATAGATCATCTATGTATCCTCTATATGACCGGAGTGCACTGCTGTTTGTAAGGATGGAATGCAAATAAATATTTTCAAGAGCGTTTTTTTTAAGGAAAAGATACAAAGTGCAAAATAAAACTCTTGTCAAAGATTCTCTGTCAGAAAAAAAAACCTATGCTCAAAGATGCTCTATATGACAGGAGTGCACTGCTGCTTGTAAAGATGAAATCCAAATTAATGTTTTTCAAGAGCATTCATTTTTTTAATTAAAAAAATACAAAATGCAAAAAAAAAACCTAGTCAAAGATCTTCTATATCACAAAAACCTTGTCTTGAAGATGTTCTGTATGACAGGGATACACTGCTGCTTTTAAAGATGGAATGCAAAAAAATACTTCCGAGAGCAATCTTTTACGGAAAAAATACAAAACACACAAAAAAAATACACTTTCGATTCTCTATATGACAAAAAACACTTAGTCTCGAAAATACTGTGTATGACAGGAGTGTGCTGCTGTTTTTAAGGGTGGAACGCAAAAAAACAAAAAGACTAGATCAAAGATTTAAGCCTTGACCACAAAAAACATTTTAAAGATACTCTCTGTATGATAGGAGCACAACCAGTCATCTATAGTCTTGGCAATGCTAATGAAGTGTGTTAGCTTGGCAATGCTAATGAAGTCTGTTAGCTTGGTGATGCTAATGAAGTGTGTTAGCTTGGCGATGCTAATGACGTCTGTTAGCTTATTGATGTTAATAAAGTGTGTTAGCCTGGTGATGCTGATAAAGTGTGTTAGCTTGGTGATGCTAATGACGTGTGTTAGCTTAGTGATGCAAATGAAGTGTGTTAGCTTGGTGATGCTAATAAAGTGTGTTAGCTTAGTGATGCTAATAAAGTGTGTTAGCTTAGTGATGCTAATGAGGTGTGTTGGCTTAGTGATGCTAATAAAGTGTGTTAGCTTGGTGATGCCAATAAAGTGTGTTAGCTTGGTGATGCTAATGACGTGTGTTAGCTTAGTGATGCTAATGAAGTGTTAGCTTGGTGATGCTAATAAAGTGTGTTAGCTTAGTGATGCTAATAAAGTGTGTTAGCTTGGTGATGCTAATGACGTGTGTTAGCTTAGTGATGCTAATAAAGTGTGTTAGCTTAGTGATGCTAATGATGTGTGTTAGCTTGGTGATGCCAATAAAGTTTGTTAGCTTGGTGATGCTAATGACGTGTGTTAGCTTAGTGATGCTAATGAAGTGTTATCTTGGTGATGCTAATAAAGTGTGTTAGTTTGGTGATGCTATTAAAGTGTGTTAGCTTGGTGATGCTAATGACGTGTGTTAGCTTGGTGATGCTAATACAGAGTGTTAGCTTGGTGATGCTAATAAAGTGTGTGTGCTTATGAAGGTCTTCCTTCAATTAGCTAATTAAAGCATCTTACATGTCTGCTCTCTTGCAGACATCAGACTTTGTTAAGAGGATTGAAAGATTTGACACGTTAAACACTTTTAATACCAAACTAGACAGCAGCAAGACTGAAGGAGGGCTTTTGGGGGGTGCGGGGGGATGACATGTCCCACCCATCACTGGGATCACCGCAGGGGTCCCCCAGCACTACCATATGTTTTAGGTTTTTATGTAAACATCATGTAATGTCCAATTCATCTTTCCCTCATAGTCTCTGACACTTACAATATTAATATTTAAGAACACGTACTGTACATTGTCTGCACCACAAAAACAGACCCTTTCAAAATATTCCTCACTTTAAAAAATAGGGTTTATTGGGTTTGGTTTATTTTATTTGTATTTTTGGTAATTTCACAATTTTGTATGGATTTTATTATTATTATTTTGAAATGCTATTGTAATCACATTTATTATTGTTTATATATTATATATGTATGGATATACACGCATATATATAATAATACAGATACAGTAATAGGAAAAGATACAGTTTTGAAATATCGTAGTTCAATTGGCAATCCCTCATTTTGTTTTTTTCTCAAAAACTAATTAATAAATTGTGGCTGTTTGGTGGTAGACTGTGATCTATTTTTAGTCAAAACATATTCAAATGCAAACGATATGGTTAATTTTGGCCACTAGGTGGCAGTAATGACACAAAACATTGAGACATTACCTTACATTACATTACCTTAATGTAATGGTAATGCCCCTCCGTGAATCACCACCTTACCGCGGTGGAGGGGTTTGAGTGCCCAAATGATCCTAGGAGCTATGTTGTCGGGGGCTTTATGCCCCTGGTAGGGTCTCTCAAGGCAAACAGGTTCTAGGTGACGGGCCCGACTAAGAGTGATTCAGAAGACCCTATGAAGAACGATAAAAGGAGTGACCGCACCTAGCACCTAGCCCGGCCAGGCCCGGGCTCGTGCCAGGAACTCCCCCCCGCAGACCCACCACCTGCAGGGGCAAGCATAAGGGGCCGGTGCAATGTGATTTGGGCAGTGGTCGAGGGCGGGTGTCCGGGCGACCTGGTCTTCGGCGGCCAAATCTGGTTCTTGGGACATGTTAACCTAACTGTTGTAACTTTTCATTGTAGTCCATTTGTATTGAATATAAATGACACGGTAATGGGAGCCCCGAAGCAGGAAATGAAAGCCCACACAATTATCCTTTACTGTTGCTTTAAAGTTAGATGGTTACTCGAGATTATTTGTCTTTGAAGACAAAATAGCGACGCACACATTTCACCGTCTCGGCAATTTCCCCGATGACATTCCCGCTTCGTCAGGGTCAAACGACATCACAGCTCCTCTGTATCAATTATTAAATATTTTTCCCCCCGCCATCCTTTCCCCGACAGCGGCGGCCCCCACCCCCCGACACTACCCGCCTCCGAGACGAATTCCGTTATCATTTGAGTCCCGGTGGTTTTTCCATCTGCATTTGTCATCCACACGCGCATTTAGCAGTTATCAATCGCCTTGTCGGGATGCAAAATAAGTCATGCCGGTGATGGGGACTGGGGGGATGAGGGGGTGCGGTGTGGGGGACTATCAGGGGCTGTCAATCAATGTACACTCTTACTATTTCCTCATACATCTCAAAGCTATGTGTGATTTGTGTAGGCAGCAGGTCCGTGTAAGTGCAATGTGTGGTTCTGTCACAAGGGGGCAGCAACTAACATTGAGCGCTATTGAAGGGGGCGCCAAAATAAGGAAATAAATCACAAATGACACTAAATTCCTCCAAAATGGCCGACTATACTGTATCTCGGGTTCTCAGTGGTTTTGATGCATGGCGTCGTGATGAACAGAATATTTTTGTATGTTAACGTCTGTGAGGGAATTCCTGTCAGATCTCCCTGTCCTTTCTGTTGTTGCCTGAGTTGTTGGAAAACTAGTCATTTTTATTTTTATTATTATATTATATGAATGTTTTTTTGTCATAAATATTGTATTGGGCCGCACGGTGGATTAGTGGTTAGCACATTGGCCACACAGTCAGGAGATCTGGAAGACCTGGGTTCAAAATCTTCGTTGGGCATCTCTGTGTGGAGTTTGCATGTTCTCCCCTTGCGTGTGTGGGTTTTCTCCGGGTACTCCGGTTTCCTCCCACATTCCAAAAACATGCATGTTAGGTTAATTGGCGACTCTAAAATTGTCCATAGGTATGAATGTGAGTGTGAATGTTTGTTTGTCTATATGTGCCCTGCGATTGACTGGCGACCAGTCCAGGGTGTACCCCGCCTCTCGCCCAAAGTCTGCTGGGATAGGCTCCAGCATCCCCGTGACCCTAATGAGGATAAGCGGCATAGAAAATGAATGAATGAATGAATGAATGAAATGTTGTATTGGTGGTGTCCATGTCCTTTCTATACCTGTGTGAGGCAGTGGAGCTCCAAGAAAACAATTCATTATTAGGAGAAATTCTTCTAGGAGAAAGTAACAAGTGGTAGTTACTATTAAGCCATTTTAAAATATATTTGCTAGTAGTTTTTTTCCCTATAAAAAATGCAATTGTCCTCAATTATGTTAAATAATTTGCCAATTTTCTGACTTTATCACACAAAAGTTGCCTAAATGAATGCAGTCGTTTCCTTTCAAATGAGATTTGTGATGCAGTGCAATCAATACGGCTGTCACATTAGTCCAGAAGGTTTCATTCTCTGACCTTGGCGGTTCTGATGGCTTCCGACTTTACTGGCATGACAAGGACATCCCACCTGAGATGTTCTCCACATGTCACAGTGGAAGCGGCGCCATCATGATCCTTCAATGGAACAATGGAGCGTCAAGTTGTGCAGGGGCGTCAAACGGCAGCTGGCCATGTGGACATGTTGCAGGCGACAAAGGACTTCTTCCAGAGGAATAAGCTCACTCTTTTGGACCATCCTGCATGTTCCCCTGATCTAAATTCAATTGAGAACATTTGGGCAGGGATGTTCCGTGAAGCCGTCTTCCGCACCGGGAGCAACATTCCCACTGGTATCCTGGAAAGCATGCCCAAGCCCATTTTTAAACCTGATTAACAAAAATGGCACAGCTACTCATTACTGGCTCTTTTTTTAATATTTTATTTCCATTTTTTGTTTTTTTTAACTGTGGTCTTAAACTTTTGATCAGATGATCAAATAGCATATTTCACTTTAATGCTTGTTTGCATTAAATTGCTTACTCTAAAAAATATCGACTCACTCCCATTTCCTAATTTCCCATTAAGAACCTCGTTATGCTAATTGTAAATTCTTGCAATTTTTGTAACTGCTCCTAAAATGTTGATCAGGAGTGTATATATATATATGTGTACATTTATATGTAAGTATGTAGTATATAGTGCATTATTCATAAAAACATAAACAGCCCAAATAGATTCCTGTGGTCCGCTCCCCACCTAAGACGGAAGATTAATGAGTCACTCTTTGGCTTATAATTCAAAGTTCATCCTCACATACATCATATTTTCAAGCACATAGATTACAAGAGAGAGAACATTTATCATGTGACAGCACACACACACACACACACACTCTTTCACATCCAGTTATTCTGATGTCTCCTCCCGTGGAGCGTTAAAGTGCTGTTTGTGCAAACAGATGAGAGATAATAGTAGGAGGAAAGTGGTCATTCCGAAGAGATGATCGTCATTCATCACAATGATCAAAGCGTGAGGCGTTCACTGGCTTTTGTGCATCGTGCGGCGTAATCGTTTGGCTCAGTGAGAGCACAAAACACTAGTTTCTAGTTAAGAGATATATACTTTTTTGTTTATTAATGTACACAAAAGCCTTCTCTTTTGGGCTTTTGTTTAGCATTAGCGGCGTGTTTAGCTAGAGAACCTCAAACGCTAGCTTGAATCCGCTAGGTAGCTTAGCTTGTAGCGTATTTGCACAGCTAGCAGTAGCACCAAAGCTTTTCTTTAAGTGACTTTAAAAAAAAAACAAAGCTACATGGAAAGGAAGACATTTGATTATTAAAGCAACCTTTATTTGTTAAGTGATGAAATTAGCTGCTTCAAGAACTTGTTTGCTAATACGTTTCTTCAAGTCATTTCAGCGCAAAGTGTCCTTTTTACACTCTTTTAATTAAACAAATGATTTTGAACAATGATAATATGAACTTTTATCTTACACAAGTACTGTCTCACATTTGAATTTTTTTGGCAAATGTTCCCCTAGGTCTGTGATTTAAGATACGCTGATGTGATGTGACTATGCTATGCTAGCTAACTTCCTGTTCGCTACAATGACATAGAAGTACCCGCTTAGGGTAAATATGAACACGGACTTAAGCCTTAAGACATGGAGATGAAGATTGGTCGCTTTCGAAACAGAAGTTACTCTGGAGTTGCTTATCCTTCAATTATTGTTTTAACTTGGCTTCCTGAAAGGAAACGCTGCCGTCAGGCATGCCCATAAAAGGCCTACCGTCACCCCGCAGTAAACATATTGCTGGCAAAGGATGTTTATATAACATGTATAATGCTTTGCAGCCTTGTCGCTATCGTGGAATAGTGCTTAGAAATACAATATGTAAACAAGATGGCTTACTCTCTTGTTTTTTTTTACTGTGTATCGGCAGAATGCAGTCGTCAATTAAATTATCACTGAAAGTAACAGAACTTGTGCTGGGTGTCCACTTGCTTCATCCACTGTCGTCTTAAACCTTCCTCTTTTGGAAAAGAAAACAAATTTACAGTATTGCTCGGCTACTGTGAACATCCAGCAGCAACACGAAGTTTTGACACAACTACTATTTTGATGAAAAATATACTGAACCAAGTGGAGCGTTTGTTCCTTCTTTTTTACCTCACATTATTAGAGCACTCTAGACATTACATAACACCCCTATAGTCACTTTTACTCTCCTATTATCCATTTTTCCATTTTTACACCACATTGTGTAACCACAACTCTTATGCTGCAGGGACTCGACTAGGCAAAAACTTACCACTTCCACACAGAATGTGAGGGGAACTTCATTATGTCGGACATGCCATGGCTGATGTCATGCAGTGTTAAGGTAATGTAATGTAAGGTAATGTCTCAATGTTTTGTGTCCTTACTGTCACCTAGAGGCCAGAATACACCATATCGTTTGTGTTTCAATATGTTTTGACTAAATATACCTAATCTAAGTCTACCACCAAACAGCCATCATTTATTAATTCATTTTTTGGGGGAAAAACAACATGAGGGAGTGACAATTGAACTGCGATGTATTTCATGTAGAACATAATTCCAAACACTATTTAAGCAAAGCTGATGAATCATGTCAAGGACCCTTTAAAGTGTTCATGAAAGAGCATGAAGTACACAAAAAAGAAAGGATAATGCATGATAGCATGCAGAAGGCTACTCAAGATCCTCATATTGGGTTGTTTTGATTACAGATAGCCTAAACTTCCTTTTCACGACAAAGACTATTAGTCTACTACACACATGCAGCAACAATAAAGGACCATATTGGCATATTTTTGCCATGTTTACCTCTTAATTAAATGATTCTGCAACATGTATTATACTGTATTTATTATTATTTTATTATTATTTCATGAGTTCACATGAAATATTTAGCAGCACAATGTGAAGCAGGGCCGTCCAAACTTTTTTCATCGAGGGCCTCATACTGAAAAATGAAAGGATGCAATTAAGGACTTTGATATTTTGCCAGAAGTTACATATTTCAAGATAAAATGCATGTCAGCTTTGTGATATCGGCAAAGAAGCCTCATATTAATATAAACCTTAGTCTTTTTTTTCCACCTCATTTTTGCTGTTTTTTTTCCCTAATATTTAAACTTTCTTCTTAAATAATCTTGAGAAATGGTTGTCTTGTAATATCAATTTCTAATCCTAATTTTCCAAATATTGCAACTTTGTTTGGTTTCTTTGTTTACGTTTAGAAAATAACCTTTTTCTTTGCTGTTTCAAATCTGTGCTACTAAAAAGACATCATTTTACCGTATGAAACTATGAGTTTATTTATAATTGTGAATTTTTTTTCTCCTAATATTTTGACTTTGTTCTTGTACAATTAAATCTAGTAAATTAAACTTCATTCATTCATTTTCTATACCGCTTATCCTCATTAGGGTCATGGGGATGCTGGAGCCTATCCCAGCAGACTTTGGGCGGGAGGCGGGGTACACCCTGGACTGGTTGCCAGTCAATCGCAGGGCACATATAGACAAACAAACACTCACACTCACATTCATAGCTATGGACAATTTAGAGTCACCAATTAACCTAACATGCATGTTTTTGGAATCTGGGAGGAAACCGGAGTACCCGGAGAAAACCCACTCACGCACGGGGAGAACATGCAAACTCCACACAGAGATGCCCAACGGTGATTTGAACCCAGGTTTTTCAAGATCTCCTGACTGTGTGGCCAATGTGCTAACCACTCAGCCACCGTGCGGGCCCGTAAATTAAACTTAATTTTCTAAACATTACAACTTTATTTTTTGTTTTGTTTTTTTTCCCAGATTACAACCTTAGAAAATCTTTATTTTTTTATTTTTTAACATTATGCTACTAAAACAACAAAAGTTTTCCTCATATTACATTATTCTCGTAAAATTCTGACTTTTTTCGTAATATTTTGACTTTATTCTTGTAAAATTACTGCTGGCGTTTCCATTTTTGCTGCAGTTTTTTTAAATTTCTAATTCATCGTCTACAGTCCTCATATTTTTTTCATATTATTGGCATCATGATGTAATTATAAATGATTATAAATTAATTCTATTTTTAGAGTGTGCCGCGAGCCAATAAAAAAAAATGGCAGCAAATGGCCTTGGGGCTCATATTGGGAATTTTTGGTAAATGTCAGTGGTTCTTCTAGGGGCCAAAATGTTGTCGCGCCCCCCCCATTTGAAATACTATTGACAACTGATAATATCTATTTATTTATCTGTACTGTACAAACTGATGTTGAAAATGAAAGCAAGGAAATGCAACAGAATGGAGAGCTGAGAAGTGTATTCAAGAGTCAAATGGCGTGTTGAGTATAATAAATGTGGACATATTGGCAGGTTTACACTAACACGGAAAGTATCATCAATCTTAAAAGATAGCAAGTCATTCAAATCTGGCCACAGTGCGTCAAGTTGCCGTTAAAAAAGTCCAAAATGTCACCTTGGTTGGTGTACGTTGGATTACTGGGCGGACTTGATGGAGTTTCCAGCAATTTCTAGCGACAGCTGATAACCTCTCCGACGCGCGCAACAAACATTAACCCTGCCTCTCAACATGATCGACTGTATTATGTTCTAATCTGCCAAGATAAGTAAGCCTCATTTGGCGGCAAGATACAGATATGGCGGCGCCGCCTTTTCCCAGGCAAATTGCTCTTTTCAACGGGCCAATCGGTTGATGGCGGCCGATTGAATTCTCTCCAAATTGGCATGGCGGCATCACCAGCGCCACTTGAAATGAGGTTGGGTCGTGCTGATATTCATTGGCTTATGCTAATCCGCGCCGTTTGCTTCTCGTCAGCGTCCTTTCACGTGTCACTCTTTCAATCAGGACGCCGGCGAAAAACTTTTGTCGGCCGCTAATGAGATAACAGAACGATGTCTGGGATGTTTGCCTTTCCGTGGAAAACTTTGGCTAAGTATGTCGGTTTAGACGACATTCTAGATAGCATCGACAAACTGTCCATTCAGCGTAATGGGGCAATTAGAGTTAGCATCAGTGAGCTATTTCATCCTTTCTTTATTTCTATATGCGCTTCAAATGGACGGGAAGCCATTAAAGCAACACTACGTAACAATTCAACCTCAAAAACCATCGACTGACTCGAAGACACTTTTTTTTCGTACTTTAGAATGAGATTGTATTTACCTACTAAACTGTTTTAGTATTTCAATAAATTCATTATTAGATGGATGGATAGATAATAAACTTAATAAAAGACAATACAGGAGAGATAAGAAAATAAAAAATAAGAACATAGAATACGAATAAATACAATAAATAATAAATGGATCACTTTCAAAAATGCAATATCTTAATTAGTAAAATTTTAAACATTGTATATAATTTATATTTTACAATTAATTATGTAAAAATACAAAACATTTATATAATCTGTATAACATATATATAATAAAATGTGTGTTTACACTTTTTTATTTCAAAACATAAAATATAAATCCACCCATGAAAAACAAACTTTTGCATATTCCAGAAAAAAAACATACAATCATTTCACTGTTACACTAGATAGATAAAAAAGTGATATCAATAAATACAAATTCATAAGAATTTGTAAATTCCATCCATCCATCCATTTTCTGTAGCGCTTATTCTCATTAGGGTTGCGGATATGCTGGAGCCTATCCCAGCTGACTTTGGGCGAGAGGCGGCGTACCGGGACTGGTCACCAGCCAATTATTTTTATTAAAACATACAATTTTATTACCAAAAAAATGATACATTCATAATGTGAATGAAATTTGTGAAATTTCATTTCAGAAAAAAATCTGTTAAGTAACTAATGAAAATTTTGAAAGTCAGTTAAAAATAATAATAATTTCAATACAGTTCCATTTAATTTTGTCATTATTTAAAAAATACATAGTAGAAAAAATAAATAAATGCATAACAAATAATAAAGATTACTAAGTGTTTATTGACTAAGTAAATAAATCATTAAAAATTATTACAGTAAATAACAAAATCATAATCTTCTTTTCCTTTCGGCTTATACCTTCAGGGGTCGCCACAGCGAATCAATTGCCACCATCTAACCCTGTCTTCTGTATCCTCTTCTCTTGCCCCAACTACCTTCATGTCCTCTTTCACTACATCCATAAACCTCCTTTTTGGTCTTCCTTTAGGCCTCCTGCTTGGCAATTCAAAACTCAACATCCTTCTACCAATATATTCACTATCTCTCCTCTGGACATGTCCGAACCATCTCAGTCTGGCCTCTCTGATTATTTTTATCTCCAAAACTTCTAACATGTGCTGTCCCTCTGATGTGCTCATTCCTGATCCTGTCCATCCTGGTCACACCCAAAGAGAACCTCAGCATCTTCATCTCTGCTACCTCCAGCTCTGCCTCCTGTCTTTTCCTTAGCGGCACTGTCTCTAAACCAAACAACATCGCTGGTCTCACCACAGTTTTGTACACCTTTCCTTTCATTTTAGCTGAAACTCTTCTATCACACATCACACCCGACACTTTTCTCCACCCATTCCAGCCTGCCTGCACACGCTTCTTCACCTTTTTTCCACACTCTCCATTGCTCTGGACTGTTGACCCTAAGTACTTAAAATCCTCCACCTTCTTTATCTCTTCTCCCTGTAACCTCACTCTTCCACTTGGGTCCCTCTCATTTACACACATGTACTCCGTCTTGCTGCGGCTGACCTTCATTCCTCTCCTTTCCAGGGCAAACCTCCACCCCTCAAGCTTCTCCTCCACCTGTTCCCTGCTCTCACTACATATCACAATGTCATCTGCAAACATCATAGTCCATGGAGATTCCTGTCTAACCTCGTCCGTCAGCCTGTCCATCACCATAGCAAACAAGAAGGGGCTCAGAGCTGATCCCTGATGGAGTCCCACCTTCACTCGGAACTCCTCTGTCACACCTGCAGCACACCTCACTACTGTCTTACAGTCCTCGTACATGTCCTGCACCGCTCTAACATACTTCTCTGCCACTCCAGACTTCCTCATACAATACCACAGTTCCTCTCTGGGCACCCTGTCATAAGCTTTCTCCAGATCTACAAAAACACAATGCAGCTCCCTCTGACCTTCCCTGTACTTCTCAATCAACATCCTCAAAGCAAATACTGCATCTGTTGTACTCTTTTTTGGCATAAAACCGTACTGCTGCTCACAAATGCTCACGTTTGCCCTTAGTCTAGCTTCAACTACTCTTTCCCATAACTTCATTGTATGGCTCATCAGCTTTATTCCTCTGTAGTTGCCACAACTCTGCACATCTCCCTTGTTCTTAAAAATGGGCACCAGCACACTTCTCCTCCATTCCTCAGGCATCTTCTCATTATCTAAGATCTTGTTAAACAACCCGGTCAGGAACTCTACTGCCACCTCTCCTAGACACTTCCATACCTCCACAGGTATATCATCAGGACCGAGTGCCTTTCCATTCTTCATCCTCTTCAATGCCCTCCTCACTTCTTCCTTACTAATCTTTGCTACTTCCTGGTCCACAACAGTCACCTCTTCTACTCTTTGTTCTCTTTCATTTTCCTCATTCATCAACTCTTCAAAGTACTCTTTCCATCTTCCCATGACACTACTGGCACCTGTCAATACCCTTCCATCCCTATCCTTCATCACCCTAACCTGCTGCACGTCCTTCCCATCTCTGTCCCTCTGCCTTGCCAACCTGTATAGATCTTTCTCTCCCTCCTTGCTGTCCAACCTAGCATACAAGTCATCATAAGCCCCTTGTTTGGCCTTTGCCACCTTTACTTTCACCTTACGCTGCATCTCTCTGTACTCCTGTCTACTCTCTTCAGTCCTCTCAGTGTCCCACTTCTTCTTAGCTAACCTCTTACTCTGTATACACTCCTGCACCTCCTCATTCCACCACCAAGTCTCCTTATCTACTTTCCTTCCAGATGACACACCAAGTACTCTCCTACCTGTCTCCCTGATCACAGTAGCTGTAGTTGTCCAGTCATCTGGAAGGACTTCCTGGCCACCCATAGCCTTTTTCAACTCCTTCCTAAAAGTCACGCAACACTCCTCCTTTTTCAGCTTCCACCATTTTGTCCTCTGCTCTGCCTTTACCCTCTTCATCCTTCTCACCACTAGAGTCAACCTACACACCACCATCCTATGCTGTCTGGCTACACTCTCACCTACCACTGCTTTGCAGTCACTGACCTCCTTCAGGTTACACCTTCTACACAAGATGTAGTCTACCTGTGTGCTCCTACCTCCACTCTTGTAGGTCACCCTATGTTCCTGTCTCTTCTGGAAGAAAGTATTCACTACAGCCATTTCCATCCTTTTTGCAAAGTCGACCACCATCTGTCCTTCTGCGTTCCTCTCCTGGATACCAAACTTGCCCATCACCTCCTCATCATCTCTGTTTCCTGCACCAACATGCCCATTGAAGTCCGCACCAATGACAACTCTCTCACTTCTGGGGATGTTCTGCATCACTTCATCCAGGTCTGACCGTAATTTCTCTTTCTCCTCCATCTCACAACCTACCCGTGGAGCATACCCACTAACAACATTGAACATCACACCTTCGATTTCTTGCTTCAGGCTCATCACTCTATCTGACACTCTTTTTACCTCCAGGACGTTGCTAGCAAACTCCTCCTTCAAAATCACCGTTCAAAATCAAAGGCCCCGTTGCGGCTACATTAATACACAACAAAATCATAATATATACACAAAAAACAAAACAGATGTAATATTATAATGTGTTTATTGGGTAAATTAAATAAATTCAAATTAAAAACATGAAAAGTAACCATTTGAAATTTGATTCCATCAATTATTATTTTACTATTACAATTAAGACCTAATAATAATAATAAAATAAATAATTAATCTTCCATTCATGAAAGAGAATGAAATTACTATTACTGTTATTTTAATATTACATGAATTAACCTTTTGAAAAAATTCTCAAAAAAGTCTTATTACTGTTTTGGGGGTTGTCTTTATATGAATTAATCACATTAAAAAGCACATTAATCGACGTTTCCCCTTTCCTCCACTTTCCCCGCCTCGGTGTGTGCAAGCGTCGTCCGTCTGTTAGCTGTCAGCGTTGGACGGCTGATACTGAGAGCTGTCACTTCCCGTCAGGCTGCGTGGCTGAGGCCTGTTGCAGCTGCTTGTCTGCAGGCCACAGGAAGTCAGCGTGGATGACAGCGAAGGGAAATAAAAGACCCAGAGAGAGAGAGAGCAATAAAAAAAACACAGACTTCATAATGGAAGCAGAGCAGGAAGTACATTAGACTAACCAAATTGGCTTGTTTGTCTGCGTGTTTATCACCCTCTATTGGTGACCTATAGGATTTTCAGAGAGTTCTCTCTGTGCATCGGTGCAATTGTTCCATAGAACCATGTTGTTTCTGATGTAAATACAGGTTGCGTGTGTGACGTCACAGCATACTTTCACGGAAGGGGGTAACGTTAGGAAATGCAAAACTTCGATTAGTTGTGTCCATACCCAAACATATAACCGGAGTTTTCTTATATTCCTTCATATTTAGTGCCATATATCTGCAGGCTCATGTGGAAAAATAACTTTGGTTTAGGAGATACCCGCCTGTTTGCAGACAGGGTAACAGTCTCTGTGTCTTGTTGGGTGGGGGCGGGGCTGCTCGCAAACACACAGATTGCAGAAGAGTGTAACGTAATAAAAATTATATTAAAATTAGGGCTGTCAAACAATTAAAATATTTGATCACGATTAATTGCACTTTGTCTATAGTTAACTCATAATTAATCACATTTAATCGCAGGTACTTTACCTGTAGTTGCCATATTTTTACACACTATTTGTAAATATGCTAATATTGTTTATCTCGTGTTCTCTTTATTACGTATATATATTTTTATTTCATTTTATTATACATACTGTATATAATATATCTATCTATGTAATATAATATATAGAAATAGTTATCCATAAAGATAATAAGGCAGAGGGTAAAACAGGACACATCCATTAAAGCATCGTTAATGCGTTTTAAAACGCTAATTAAAATATGTTTTTGTTATTTTTTCAAAAGTCTCGTCTCGTTCTGACTGACCCAATCTCATGTATTGTCTCGTCTCGTGAATTGAGTGTCTCGTGACACTAATAAAAATGTATAAATCATTACAAATATTATAATAATAATAATAATAAATATAAATATTTTTTAATTTTACATTTATGTTTATTTTAAATTTAGCTGTAAATAAAATTCTAGTATTCAAATTACAAAATATTTTTGTAAAATATTCTATGAAAAAACATTGTCAGACTAGCTAATAAAAATAGAATAAAGTGAAAATTCACTGTCTAGTTTATATTTATTTATTTATTCAATAAATAAAACAAGGACCATAAGAACTTGGGTGCTTGGGTTATATTTAAACACCTTTGGGGTGAACTGGAACTCAGATGCTCCAAAACCTTGTAAAATGTCTTTCCATGTGTCCCAATACTTATATCCATACCAACAGAAGCATGTAAACGGCGTCATTCGGACTCCGCGAGGTCGCTGATTGTTTGCGATCTCATGCCAAACAACCAGCGAGAACACAGACAGGACAAGCGTGACGAGTCCTCTGCGGTGGTCTGGAATTCTAGAACCTTCTTCTCAAAGGGGGGCGGGGGAGGGTGGGGGATGGGGGAGGTGACGCCTTACTGCGAGGATCCATCACTTTTGTTTTTCATCTTTCTTGAAATAGTCTGCAAATCATCCAATAGGCTAATGTCTGTGATCGACAGCAGTGTTGATGAATTGACAAGCTAAGCCCCGCCCCCTCAAGGGTCTCCTGTGTTGTCGCTTCTAAGTCGCCTTCCTCTTCCTCGTCTTTTAGTGTGTCGAATTAGGATGACTAATTTGGCAAAACGCCGTCTCTTCCTGGGCAGCTTTTCCACGGTGATGATTCCAAGGAGAAAAATGTTCACGTTGCAGCAAAGTGCCGACTCGGCGTTTGCTCTCGCGGCGTTGCCGAATAACACGCACGAGCACAAAACCATGTATGTCCACTTTTTGACACATCAATCAGTTTTCTCTCTGTTACTATAGGATAAAAAATAGCAAACTATAATCATATAATGAGTAACATTTGGTTCTTAAGATTTGAATGATGGGTTTGTGTTTGTAAATACGTTTTGTATACGTATTCATTTGCACCCTTAATCATAATAATAAAAAACATTTTTGAACCAAAACTCACCAAATTTGTATAGTGGGCACTATTATGCCTGCACCCACCGAGACAAAGAGACTGTAAGACTGGCAAAAGGGAACAAACGCTCCAAATGCACAGAGTGAACTCTCTTCCTGACTGTTTGGAGGCGAGAGACGAGGAACACAGACACGCATGCACGGGCAATGTATTGAGGCCAGAAAAATTATACAGTTCATTTTCATTTTTGTGTGATTAATGAATGAATAAATTAATTAATCATCCCAGGCATAGTGCTCACAACTATATTAATTCCCAAAGGAAAATTCACTAATTCAATCATTGATTAGTTGGGGTGCACCATTTTATTGGGCCGAATACCAATAAATCCGATAACATCAATAATACCTCCTGAGGTGAAAGAAAAATGGTAAAAATACAGTGTGAGAAAGAATGGTGCGTTCAAACAGTGGGACAAATCGCTGCTCGCATCAAACATGAGATTTCTAACTGTATATTATTTTTGAATAAAAGAATAGCCCATGTTTCCAATATTTATCTCCCTTTACATAAAATTTTATGTAGTTGTTGTCATTGCATATCGAATCATTTAGCACAAAGAGATTTACATCCCTGCTTATTATAGATAAAAACGTATTTTAGACTTAGACTTTATTGATCTACAAGGGAAATCGCTTGGTTAAAGTAGCTCAACTGTTGTAATATATAATATCATACTACTTATTACTACCTATACTACCTATTTTTACAAATAGTATAAAATAATACAATAAAAATAATGAAATAAATAAAGAGAATATCAGATAAACAATATTCGTATATTCACAAATAGTGTGTAAAAATATGGCCACTAGAAGTAAAGTACCTGCAATTAAATGTGATTAATTATGAGTTAACTGTAGACAAGTTGCAAGTAATTGCGATCAAATAGTTTATTCAATTAACAACCTTAGTTTTAATAGATAATGAACTATAAAACCTCACAAAATGTTCATGAGCGCCAACAGACTGTTAACTCAACCATAATACCAAAACAAAACAAAAAGCATAACAAATAAATACATTTAGGGCAATAATGTTCATTATAGCAAGGTACTGTACTGTACGATGCAAATATGCCCCCTAGTGGTTGTGGATGGCATTAGCATCCTATTGTAAATGCTACGATATCTTGCCTTTATGTTGTAATGGAAAGAATCGAAGCCAATTGCACAGATGGAGTCAAAATACAGACCAATAGAGCGATAACGTTCGTCATAATAAGACACTTTGCAGATGCGCCCCCTTGTGGCGATGAATGACATAAACGTAATCCTGTTGCGTGTCCTTCTGTTCAAAATAATCACTTTTTTACTCCTGCAGAAATAAAATGTGAGCAGAAAGCAGAATCAAGTGCAATGAAATGAGGAAAAAGACGCAATAAGGTTGCGAATGTGACAAAAAAAACGATACCTACATTACCTTTTCACATACCAAGCTCATGCGTGCATTTTAATTCAAATGCATGTTTCTGTGCTGTAAATATTTTTGGCTAATTGCTGGAGTGGGAAGAAGAGACGACAATTACCAGCGTCCGGAGGGAGCGTTGTGTCTCTTTAGTCAAGGGCTTGTGTTGTATCAGTTGAACGATATAAAACATGACAAAATGCCCACTCAAAGCCTATCAAACATTCCCAAGTCCTCCCGCGGGAACTTCTATGTAGGCCAAGAGCTCCCTCTCACTCTCTCTGTCTTTGTGTGTGTGTGTGTGTGTGTGTGTGTGTGTGTTGTGGAACAGAACATCACAATGCACTGCAACAAAATGGCCGTCGTCATCATCCTTCATCCTTATTTTTGTTTTTCCACAAACTTTCCTCCTCCGTCGTTACGCTTAACGTTACAACAAGGACGTTTTGTCTGCTTTGTTGTCATCAACACACATTAGCATTAGCATCCATTTGTTAACAAAGTGACAAAAAAAAAAAACCAAAAAGATCAATGCCAGTTAAAATACTTGGTGTTGCGTCCCTCAGACCCGCCTCGCCGGAGCGTTCGTTGTGATGTTTTTGTTTCACAACAGATTCAAACCAAATCCTTTCTTCTTGGTGTTTTTTTTGTCTTGCTACAGCAGAATATGAGCAAAAAGGGTAAAAAATTCAAATAAAAAACGGAACTTTTCATAAGGGTACATTTTCTGCCAATGTTGTCAGGACGCTTTTCATTATGTACAGTTTTTTTCTTGCCCCCGCTGAACTTTTCTAGTCCCAGAGCCCTCATTAGGGATCCTGGCAAAAGCCCAAACTGCCACAACATGCCACTTTTTTGAGGTTCTGATTTTTGAGAAAAGTGGTAATGATGCTTACACAAAATCGTAACTTTCCTGCTCCAGGGGATGGTGGAAGCTTCCACACCCTCATCAGAGGTTCCAAAATCTCTCCCTGCCCCTCGTCCGGGTCCGACGGGCATAAAACGGCACATTTCCAAGGGGTTGATTTTTTTTGTAAATTTTGTCTGGGAAGATGGCACTTTTCACAGAGGTCGCAAAATCTCTTTTCACTAAATCTTTTTTGTGTTCTTTTGGCGGCACTTGTCCGGCCCAGGCAGCGCTCGGATCTCGCAGAACCGGGAACCTCCCAGAACTAGGAACCTCCCAAAATTGGTAGGGACTCTTTTTTTTCATTTTGCTTGCATGCCACTTTTGTGGTCCAGGAGGTGGGGAAAACCTTCCGCATCCTCATCCGGCAGGACACAGAAGGCTATAAAAAAGCACATTTCCACTGGGGTTGATTTTCTGCAAGTTTTGTCAGGAATGTGGCACTTTTCAAATGGATCACACAATCTCTTTTTGCTAAGCAATTTTATAAGAGGTCGACTTTCGGTAAGCAAAGTTTGGAAATGTACATATTTTTTCATGTTTATACTACAACACCCTCCCAGCCCGGAAGGTTGGGCAAGAGTCCTCAAGACTTTGCTTGAAGCTTTTTTCAGGTTACTCTTAAGCACCTTTACAGCCCGAGAGGTCGGGAAAACATCCCTGCCACTCATTCCGGATCCCAAAAAAACTCAGCGCTTATCAATAGGGGGGTATAGGGGGTGTAAAACATTGCAAACTCTTACACGTACCAACAGGCTACTTACTACAGTATATACTATGCAGTAGTTATATTTCTTCAAGGTTGGCAAGTCTCTTAGTGTCCAGAACTCTGCTGGTTCCAGCAACTCAACAGTGTTTTACATCTGGGGGGCATGAAAAATATTTCTTTCCCTTGTAAGGGGTGCATAACAGAAAACATTTGAGAACCACTCCATTAGGCTATAGAGGTGGGTGGGTCTAGGTCAGGGGTCAGCAACCCGCGGCTTTGGATCCGCATGCGGCTCTTTAGCCTTCTTGTTGCGGCTACCTTCGCTAAGCGCGGTGATATTTTTAAAACACTGAAGTAGGGGAAATGTGCATTTTGGGAAGGAGTCCGCGAATGCATCTAGGCTGTCTTCTGACTGCTGATTGGATGAGCAAGGCTAGTGTAGCAGGGTCTTACTGCTTGGGAGAAACAAAAAGGTGAAGGAGTTTTGAGTTGAGTCTGAAACAAGTTACTGCACAGTAAAATAAAACAATGTAATTAACGGGAGCATAGAAATATGTTTTATAACAAGAAGTGCTCTGCAGCTATGTGCTCACAGCCCGTGACACGCTAATCGCCGAGATGGTGACTCCAGGAGAGGCAGGTTATGTGCAGCTGCAGTTGACTGGTTGTGCACTCACAGCTCGGATCAAAATGTGCTTTCACTTTTATGTCTGCAAATACACCGTGGTAAAGTTGGACGTTGGATATTCGGCGTCGTAGCTACAGCGGCAGTCCTCCCTCACCGTGCCCGGACTGTTCTCTCGTGGTGTGGCGAGCTCGCACGGGAAGTGCCGCTGGCTGTTTTTCTAGGGACCATTATTAAATTACTATTTTGGTGAAGAAAAATGCAAATACCAAAAAAATCTCCATGCCAGCTAGGCGTTTTGATAAAATAAGATTTGGAAATTCTCCAGATTTAGCGAGAAAATTGTCATGTTGGCAACACTGGGCTGTACGTGACATGGGAAGCCATTCACAGTTAGAGAATACATGAAATAATCGTTCATAAAAATATCAAAACATCTATTCTCCTAATTAAAAAATTAAACAGGAAATGATTTGTAAAATAAAAGAATGTCTCTCTTTGCAAAGACAGTCAAGGACAGGATCAATAAAATGGTTATTGATGACAATTCAGCACAGGAATAAACAATGTCGAGCAAACAACACTGATATGCAGATCTATGAACTCTGATTGCCTTTTTTATCTTAAAGTTTTAATTTTGCACAAATCAGTGCAGTGTTTATGTTAGCGCAGTGTAGGCCTACACGCGTAGCCGAACTTTTGTTTGTTGAATTTTGGGGTTCTAACAGGTAACATTACAAAAGATTAACATTTTAAAAAGTTTAGTTCTGTAATGTTTTGTGTCTCCATTCCATTTTCTTCCGCTTATCCGGGTCCGGGTCGCGGGGCCAGCAGTTTCATTAGGGAAGTCCAGACTTCCCGGTCTCTTTTGCGTCTCCTTTGATGGTAAAGGTTCACTCGTCAGAAGCTGAAAAATGAAAATTGCAGCAAAGCACGTTGAGTCATGCGTCAAATTAACGGTCTTTCTGAGGGCTTTCTAGATTTGTGTTTTGTTTTGTCGTTAGACTCCAGTGTGATGCGTTAGTAACTGGAAAACATCATCCAAGAGAAAAAACAACACAATACCAGTAGACGTGTAAACTGTGGACGGCATGAACGTAAATACACCTTAAATGAACATTAAAGGAGCGTCTCGTTACCCTCCAGCCTGTTCATGGTTAAAAATGTCCTCAGATAGCAGCGCTAAAGAGACAAGGGCTGGTGTTTAACAGCACTATTAGCGCAGGATGGGGTAGCGATCAATACCGCCAGTTGAAGACAAGTAGCAACTTGGTCCTGGTGATGTGTTATTCATGCTGGGCCTCCTCCTGGTAGGCCTAAAAGACATTATCAGTGCCACGCAAAGGTGAAAAATGTCAGTGGAAGTTGATATCAAAGGGAGAAATAGTTTCTTTGTCTCGAAATTGCATCCTATCGACGTTTGCGGCAACACGCTAAGTGATGGATGCTGCTGGAGACGTCATGTTGGGCCTATTAGGACTTCATTGCTTCATTAATGGCTTCTCCACATCGTTCCACTTGTGCTGCTCACACGGCTTCAACCCTTGCGTGCTTTACGTAACAAATCACTTCATTGTTGTTTTAATACATATCGATTCGTCGTCTTCTTCTCCCGAGGAAGCGTGCAGAGAGTAAATGTCTGACTTTGTCCTCCAGATATCTTCCGTGAACTCCAGTTGCTCCCCGCCGAGCATCATCGCTCTTTATCGCCGCTAACAATTAGGTAATGAAATATTGATTTTTTTAACCTTAGATTCATATTGATGCTATTAGCTTTGCATAGATAAATCACCAGCAATACTGTACGCTGGCAGAGCCCGAGCAGGAAGACATTACTGTACTGCCTGTTCATCTGATGGATATGCAGCACCAGCTCCATCTGTTTCAATCTTATTCTACTTTAGGGGCCGCATACAGAAAACGTTTTTAATTCAATAAACACACAAAACTCCATCTAATGGGGGTGAATATATGCTAAACTATTCGATAAATGTACAGAATAAGAAGCCTCGCTTTGGAAATTGTTATTCCTTACTGCTAGTATTGTTATCAGCATCATCTTCGTTATTACTACTGCATTAATAAGCTAATCAAGGCTGTTTACCTTGTAGGGGAGCAGAATCAGTGGCGGACAGGAAGTGACGTAAGTATGGTTATTTTTATGTTATTATTAGTGCGCCTGTTGTGAGACCTACATTTGATCCTGCAATAAAATCCTGTTGTTCCGGCAGTAAATGCTTGTTTGGCCCAATTCGGATTTTTTGTTTTATGTCGTCGTTCATATTACTAATACAATGCGTTTTCACCTGCTGTGCGTGCGCTCCTCGCCGCATTTGTGGCATTTTGGAGGATTTTGTGCAACCGGAAAACCGGTCAATGTGGTGATTCTGCCCAGCAGTTTAAGAAGAAGGAGGGCTTTAGCAGTTTGTGGAGACCTTGCTAACACGTCTGTTCCGGAATGCATGTGTGTGGCAGGAACGTGAGCTGCTTCATTGACACTTTTGAAAAGACTTTTTGGATTAAAAGAAGAGTTTTTGTCTACTCAAGTCTTTTGCTGACAAATATGGCAGGTTTATATCTACGTACGATTGAGTCGTATTTGAAATAGTCCTATTTGTGCTCTTCACACTGATGTGAAAAATCACATATGAGCCAAAAAAAACCAAAAATTGACCTGCAGCGTGAACATAATCTTATTTTGGTGCTTGTCTCACAAAACAATTACTGCCACCTAGTGACCAATGTGGAATACTACAGTCACATTCACTAGACGTCTGTAATGTTACACTGATAAGACATCACCTTGCAGTACTTTACCTTAACACAGCATCTATTCCGTGTGAAAGTGGTGCGTTTTGGCTTCTTATCTTGTCTTTCATTCCCACTCTGTTTGAAACGCTTTTAAGTTTAGAACAAATAAACTGGAGGCTAACTAGTTATCTCAGTATATTGCTATATATGCTATGAGCCGTCGCTTACGTCCCAGCAGTAATTTTCTGTAGCCTGTGCAATAGCGTTGCGCAATGTGGTGAAAGAATAATAGAATAACAAAGAATAATAGGAGTATAAAGGTGACTATAGGGGTGTTATTTCATGTCTGCAGGGCTCTAATAATGCAATACTTTTATTCGAGAAACAATTTTCGAGCAGAAAGAGCTAGTATCGGAAGTATCAGTATTTCAGTATTGGTCCACACATGACTCGTTGCTATTCCATCTTCAATGCGGAAAGTTCTGGGTCGTACCTTTAATCCAAAATGATTCAATTATGAGAAGAAGACCCGCAATAGTGGAAAAAAAAAGTCGCTGTCGTTGTAATTTACTCTCTTGGGCCGCACGGTGATCGAGTGGTTAGCATGTGGGCCTCACAGTCAGAAGTCCTGGGTTTGAATCTGCGCTTGGCATGTGTGGAGTTTGCATGTCCTCCCCACGTGTGGGTTTCCTCCCACTTTCCAAAAACAGGCAATGTTAAATTGTCCAGGTATGAATGTGAGTGTTAATGCCGGAACTCATCTGGGTTAGGCTCCAGCATACCCCAGCGACCCTAATGAGGATGGATGGATGTCTCTTCACGTCCGCACTGGTTAGCGTTTACCCCGAGGTAGGTAAACAAACTAAAATCAATTAGTTTTATGTTAATAAAAGAAGGAAAGCTCCAATATGAATATGCAGTACACTGACATGTATCTGACTGGTGTGGTTGGGGTTATAGCATTCTAATCATTTGTTCAGATAATAAAAGAAGGATTGAAATAATAACAATTGCCCGTTTTCAACTAGAAAGTGCAATGCTGGCCCTTTAAAAAAATAAAAATCCCAGGCCACGTCCCCACTAGCACTAGCACTAGCACACGCTGTCAGCTGTCACTCCAATGAGCCAGCAGCAGTCCTGCGCATTCCCACTCAGTCGTTGCCAGTCAGACAACATATGTCAGTGCCTCGCAGCTTCCTGACATGATCTACTCTCAGCGCCCACATAAAAAAGGCCTTGCATGCTGGCGGGAGCTGCTAACATGATCTCTGGTGTCTGGCGGGCGGCTAAGTGATGCTGTCACTGCACCCAGGCCTGCCTGACACCACAAACGCAACGTGACATGCACACACCGAGACACACTACCGCTGCTACAAGCCCTGCAGAACCTTTTATTTGACCTGAATTTCTTCTACTAGCTTCAACTTTACAAAAATGATGTCTTTACTAAGATAACAAAGCTCGTTTTTGTTATTGTGCTTGCAGTTTGCATGGATGTACTGTACACACGCCGCTTCTAATAGTTTGACTCTCTCATGTACCTTATTAAAGGTCATCCAAATAATTCTAATAGCACCTTTTCATGCAACTCCTTGCTTGTGCAGCTGTACCTAATGTTGTGGCCTGTTTGGAAACCGCAGCAAAGCTCACCAATTGCTTGGCGTTGCTGCCATCTGCCGGTGGAGATTAACAACTGCAGCCAGCAAGTTCATGTTTAATTATTTGCTTTAAATGCTGTACCTCCTTAGGTACACATAAATAATAATATAGTACTCAAGTTAAAAGTACAGTTGCTTTTCTGACCGTTTATTCAGGTAAAAGTTCAAATCTAAAAAGGCCACATTGTTCTTGAAGCAACCCCTTTATGGATTATGGATTAAAGCACAATGAAAAGGGGGGGCACTTTGATAATTGTAGGTATTTTGAAATTTTTCTCCAAAACATACATCACATTCAGTCCAGGGTGTATCCAACCTCTTTCCCGATGTCAGCTGGGATAGGCTCCAGCATACCCCCGAGACCCAAAAGAGGATAAGCAGTATAGAAAATGCATGGATGGATGGACATACATCAAGTTAAGATCAGGTTTGTGTCAAATAGTAAATGCACCGTTTCACAAAACTAAAGGCAAAAACACAAAAAATAAAACCTATACACCCAAAAGTTGTTTTTTTTTGCCAGGGGTCCTTGGAATTCATTCATTCATTTTCTATGCTGGAGCCTATCCCAGCTGACTTTTGGGTGAGAGGCGGGGTACACCCTGGACTGGTCGCCAGTCAATTGCAAAGCACATATAGACAAACAATCATTCACACTCTAATGGACAATTTAGAGTCGCCAATTAAGCTAACATGCATGTTTTTGGAATGTGGGAGGAAACCGGAGTACCCAGAGAAAACCCACACACGCACGGGGAGAACATGCAAACTTCACACAGAGATGCCCAACGGAGATTCGAACCCTGAACCTCCTGACTGTGAGGCCAATGTGCTACCCACTCAATCACTGTGCGGCGTCCTTTGAATTGTCTCAAATAATAAATAAATTGAAAAATGTACAGTAACTTGGTATCGCCCGATCTCATGATTGATACTGGAATTCTTCTTTTCCTTTTGGCTTATCCCTTCAGGGGTCGCCACAGCGAATCATTTGCCTCCATCTAACTCTGTCTTCTGTATCCTCTTCTTTCACACCACCTACCTTCATGTCCTCTTTTACCACATCCATAAACCTCCTCTTTGGTTTTTCTCTAGGCCTCCTGCCTGGCAATTCAAAACTCAGCTTCCTTCTACCAATATATTCACTATTTCTCCTCCGGACATGTCCGAACCATCTCAGTCTTCCCTCTCTGACTTTATCTCCAAAACCTCTAACATGCGCTGTCCCTCTGATATGCTCATTCCTGATCCTGTCCATCCTGGTCACACCCAAAGAGAACATCAGCATCTTCATCTCTGCTACCTCCAGCTCTGTCTCCTGTCTTTTCCTCAGCTGCACTGTCTCTAGACCAAACAACATTGCAGATCTCACTAGTTTTGTACAACTTTCCTTTCATTTTAGCTGAAATCACACATTTGGAATTCTGTTATGGAATGGACAGCATAAAACATTGATTGGATCCCTAGTCATAATTTTGTCCATCCATTCATCCATTTTCTTCCGTTTATCTGAGGTTGGGTCGCGTGGGCAGCAGCCTAAGTAGGGAAGACCAGACTTCCCTCTCCCCGACCACTTTGTCCTGCTCCTACCGGCGGATCCCCAGGCGTTCCCAGGCCAGTTGAGAGACACAGTCTCTCCAACGTGTCCTGGGTCTTCCCTGAAGCCTACCGGTCGGACGTGCCCTGAACACCTCCGCAGGGAGGCGTCCGGGAGGCATCGTAACCGGATGCCCGGGCCACCTCATCTGGCTCCTCTCAATGCGGAGGTTGCAGCGGTTCTACTCCGAGTCTCTCCCGTATGACAGCACTTCTCATCCTATCTCTAAGAGCCCAGCCACTCTGCGGAGATCTTGTCCTTTCGGTCGCTACCCAAAGCTCTTGACCATAGGTGAGGGTAGGAACATAGATCGACCAGTAAATTTAGAGCTTTGCCTTTCAGCTCAGCTCTCTTCACCACAATGGACTGATGTAGAGTCCACATCAGTGCAGATACCGCACCAATCCACCTGTCCATCTCGTGTTCCATCCTTCCCTCACTCGTAAAAAAAACCCTTAGGTACCTAAACTCCTCCACCTGGGGCAGGATATCTCCCCGACTCGGCGACCATGGACTTGGAGGTGCTGGATTCTCATCCTAGCTGTTTCACACTCCTCTGCGAACCGATCCAGCGAGAGCTGAAGGTCATGGCTCGATGAGGCCAAGACCACATCGTCTACAAAAAGCACAGACCGACTCCTGCGGCCACCAAAGCGGAACCCCTCGACGCCCTGGCTGCGCCTACAGGCCAACCCTCACTGGGAACGTATCCAACTTATTGCTGGCCATGCAAACCAAACTCTGACACCGGTCATACAGTGAACAAACCCCCTGGATTAGACAAAGCATACTGTAGTAGTGGCAAAACTTTGACTTTTAAAATAAATAATAGTCTCTTTATCTTGCACAACAATTTCTTTTATTTTTCATTTAACATTTTCAACTACAAACAATCGAGTTCTTAAAGAGTGTTACAATTCCACTCAGTACAACAAAAAACAAAATGATCCAAAAAAAAAACAATACCCGTCTCTCTCAATGGCTTTTTTGTTTGTTTTTGGTACAAACATCATTTTTCTCTCTCTATGGGACATAAATACATAACAGGGAATGGAAACTAAGTATGAAGACACGCTAGAAAAAAAACACATAAAAGTGAGGAATGAGGTGAACAGTAATGAGTCTTTGGAGCTGGCAGGTCATAAATCAGGACTAGCATGTGTAAGACCAGTGCAGATATTCACAAGCAAAATGGAGACTTTTTCAGTTTGGCAACAAGTCAAATGTTGTGGACTGGGAATGTCGAGTGTCCTAGCTTTCAGATTTTCCATCCATTTGGCATGCCTTCAAGTGATGCGATGGTTGAAATCTCAACTAAGAAAGGATCTAAACAATGATGGATGGATGTTCTTTTCAATCAAACGCAAGGACAATCAAGTGTTTTTGGGTCGTATCATCTCCAGTTTTACATTTTATTCCCATTCCAACTCGTCTGCATGCGACACATCTGCCAGCAAACGTTGCACTTTCCAAAAAACAATATTTGTTTGCATACGTTGTGCATAATAATGAAGTGCGTCAATGATTGTTCTTTTGTAGGAAGTCACGGTGGGTGTCTTTGATCATCACTATCCCCGTGGAGTGTTCACGTTCCTTTATGGAGCGACTCTGAGGTGGAAGTTGAGCGACTGGTCACCTGTAGGACCACACACACACGGGAGGTAAAAACACTCAGATACTCTGGTTTCTAGTTTTCTAGTCCATATTCCATATAGAAAAGTGTTACGGTCCAAACCCATTATTTTGGTACTGCTCATGCCTGAAAACGTTTTACCATATAAGTGTATGAATGAAAATGATGGAACAGACTGAGAAATTCACTCAAACGTTGTGGCGTATGTGGACAAAGCGCAAGGCCAACAACCACAGTGCCTGATATCATTTATTTGTTTGGATTACCAGGGTGTCTAATGTAATTTACCCTCAATTCATTCATTGCTATTTACGGAATACTACAATGTCTGATATCACTTATTCTAAATTATTTATTATTTCATAAATGACAGTGTCTGATATGATTTATCCTGAATGTATTCTTTTTTTTTTACTACCACAGTGTCTAATGTTATTTACCCTCAATTCATTCATTGCTATTTACAGAATACTACGTCTGATATCATTTATGCTAAATTCATTCATTATTATTTCATAAATGGCAGTGTTATTATTTATCCAGAATGGATTCATTTCTTTTTTGCATACCACAGTGTGTAATGTTATTTATCCTTAATTCATTTAGTATGACTTGAAGAGTTACCATTTATGCTGAATACAATTATGATTATTCCATGAACGCCAAAGTGTCTGATATAATTTATCCTGAATTTATTCACTTATTTAATGAGTACCACAGTATCTGGTATCATTCAACCTATCATTTATCCTTAATTCATTCATTGTTAACACCACAGGGTCTGATATTTTGGATTTATTCATTTATTAATGAATGAGTAGCACAGGGTCTGATAATTTATTCTGAATTGATTCATTATTTAATCAACACCACTGTCTTCCGATGTAGTTATTTATAAGTGTATTTTTATTTTATTTATTTTGTGTCATCCTTTGTAAATGTTTTTTATCTTATCTTTGTTTAGGTTTTTTGTATAATGTGTAGGCATTTTGTAGATAAATTAAACCATTGTACTAAATGATGAAAGACACGTACTTGTTTGGAAGCTTCAGACGAGGAATGGACTTCATTGCCGTAAGTCCCGTTGAGCTGCAACGTTGCTGCAAAGATGGTGGGTGGGTCATGAACATGCAAAATGTACGCTGTTAAGTTCATTAATCTGTGGGAGGTGCCCCCTCACCTTGTGGATCAAGCCTGGGGTCCACGAAGCCCCAGTGCTGGTACAGAGCTGCCAGCTCGTGAGGGCTGTAGTTCTTCAGGAGGCCCAAAACGTCCAAGTCCACGGGCGCATCTACTGCTGCGGTGGCGCTGGCTGCGTCCCGCTTTCCCTGAGCAAAGAGCAGCGGTTCCAAGTAGGCTCTGTGGCCCCACATGCTCATGGCGGTCCAGAGGTCGGTGCCTTTGGTAGGCGGGGTGGAGTCACATGACCGCCTTTGTGGGCCGAGTCTGTCTGTGGGTGACCTGGATGGCGCTCCGCCGTGACCTCGGGCTAACATGAAACCGAGACCTTCTTTTGGGAAGTTTCCTTCCGCCGTGGTTCTCCCAGAGGCGCTCTTAGTGGACGAGCTGGCCCGGGGGCCGGGGGCTTTGCCGGCCCCCTCCGCCGCCCGCTTCTGCTCACCAGACTTCTTCTCTGGTGCTCTCGATCTGGAGTCCTTAGACTTGGGCTTGGCACCTGATTGGCTCTTGGCGGCTGTCTCTTGCTTGCTGCTGCTGTTACTGGCAGTGCCACTTGGTGGTCGCGTGCGCTGACTCCTGGGAGCAGGCAGTGCCGGGCAGTCTTTCCCTTCGAGGAACGGCGGGGGTCCCGTGCGCCTCCACTGAGAAGTGCCCATCTTGGAACTCTTAAGACTGTGAACGCACGGGGCCCACTTTGGAGCTGCGGAGCTGCCGGTACCCACCCTGTGGGACACCCGCTGGTGGATCCACAGCACCTCTGGGTAGCAGGTGGTATGGGAGCAGTATGGACACTGATGCCTCACCAGGCCTTCTTTATTAACAGCACATGACACTTGTCCTTTATTTCCACCGGATGAAGACAAATTCAGAAGACGATCTGATTCGCTTCCTTGCCCTTCAACCCCACCGCCATTGCCCTTTTCTCTTTTAATGTTCAACTCCGCCAACCCCGAGCCAGGCGGTCCGGGGTACGGGTTCCAATATGGCTGACAAAGCAAGGCGCTTCTTTTCCTGAGGTAGTCCATGTACCGTGAAGCCTTGCCCACGCTTTGGTTGTCCGGTCGCGAGGTCTGTTTGCCGCGAGACGCCAGTGCGTCCTGATGCTGCGTTTGCACGTGAGACCTGAGCAGTGCGGCGTCGGCGGTGTGGAAGTCACAGTGCTCGCAGAAGGAAGGCTTGTTATCTGTAGGCAAGCGGTGATATATTTAAAGTGGAAGACAAACACACACATTATCCGCAATCCTTATGTGGGACATGAACAAGTCTTATATAATTATATAAAAACAACTAAAACGACACAGCTAATTAATGTACAAATTTTCGGATGATGGGCAAAATTTAAAAAAAGTGTCCTAATTATTTCTATGAGCTGTGTCATCATGCTTTGGAATACACATATCCTCAATCTTGTATCCCCACAAATGGTCATAATGGCTTATGGACAATCAATTGCTAAGCAAATAAGACATTTGTTTGATATTGGCCATGTTTTTCAAATAATCTTGCTCAAACTTTACACACATGTGCCTGTAAGTGCCCTAAAGGTGTGTGCCAAAACACCCTAAACTCCCTAAAGCTGTGGAGCTGTGTGAGAAATTGCAGGTCATTCAAACTTATGCGGTTCAGTAACAGCGCCTCCATGTGGTGTATTTGTCAGAAAAATAATAGCACAGGCAACACAGTAGGGGTGCATATACATCCCACCCAGGGGATGTCCTTAAGTGTTCAATAAGCACACGTTTGCTTGTAATTGCACTGTTGCCCCACAAGAGGTCTCCCTAGCCACACATTGAAAAATGGCAGAGTGGACTAATAGAAGTGCTGATGTTTCATGCTAGCAAACATGATGTTGTGATGCTGAGCAAGTGTCGTGTTGCTGGAAGGCCCCTACCTTCCTGGTCCTTGTTTCTGCTGCTGTTGGTGTGTTTGGGAGAGACGCCATCCTCTTTGACCTTTCTGTTTTGTAGCGCCTCATAGAACGCGTGACCAAGTCCGTTCAGCAGGATTCGGTCTTTCTGACAAATCCTCTTGTCGGTGGGGGCGGCCTTAGCGTGAGCCAAGCTCCTTGCCGCCTGATCGAGACCCGCGTCCCCTTTCTTCTTCTTCACGCCGGGACCCGAGGCGTCCAATTGCTTCCTCTTCTTGTCCTGCTTAATTGGGACGTACTCGCCTTTCTGTGTGTCAAACGCCACCTCGGCGTCAGCGAGGCGCTCTTCCCAGCCGAGACCTTTTTCCGTGGCCTCTGCCAAGCGCCCCCTGGTGGCCAACTGCCAAGCCTGGTAGCTACAAACGGGATCCAGCTCTGGAATCCGCCGTCCTTGACTTTTGTCCTCTTCCTGAGGTCCCACGCGAGTGAGTTTCAGGCCTTCCAAAAACTGGTTCTGAGTGACTTTCACCTGAGAGGTCTCTGGGTCCTGCCCTACATAGCGGCTGTAGGACAGCTTGTGTAGCCTTGCGTGTATCCTCAAGGTCTTGCCATCAGTGAAGAAGTTACCACATCCAGCGCAAAGCTCGTAGAGGCACTCATCGTTGGTCAGCGTCTCGGGGTCCTGGGGGACTCCGTTAATGGTGGCGGGCGGCTCCTGACCCTTGCTGCCCCACAGCTGGGCTTTGACCCGGTGAATGCGCATATGGCTTTGGAGGAACCATGCCTGGCGGAAGCGGCGCCCGCAAATCCGGCAGCCGTGGTCCTGGGCGCTGCGGTGGCGCTTCATGTGCGTCTTGAGCAGCGGCACCTGAGGGAAGACTTGGCTGCAAACGCCGCAAACAAAGGGCCCGGCCCCGTCCCACTCGTCCCCATCCTCAACTTCAAACACAGAATCCTCCCCTTTTGCTTTCTTTTTACTGGCTTTCTTCTTCACCTTCCCGTTGGCGTTGTGATCTCTGCCTGATGTGTCCCCGGGGGTGTCGGGCATCTCCACGGTGTCCACCGGTGTCTCTCTGTCTCCGTGATTCTGGCTGAACAGGCCTAGTTTGTGGCTGCGGACGTGCGCCTTCAGGCTGCCTTTCTGGGCCGTGCGGTGGTCGCAGTAGGGACATTTGTACGGCTTCTCCCGGGTGTGTCTTCTCATGTGCTGGGACAAAGAGCTGATGAGGGGGAAGCTGCGACCGCACACGCCGCAGGTGTGACCGGAGCTCACGTCTTCCTCCGTCTCCGCCTTTGCCGTGTGTTTCGATGGAGCTTCCTCCCTCCCTTTGGTCTCCATCGCCGCTTCTGGGGCACTGCTGTGTGGTCGCTGACTCCTTTGACAACAAGAAGGTTCAAGAAGTTTGTAGGTTGAGCAAAAGTATGGGAAGCATCACGGCTTTTGTGTCATCCTGGTATTTGACGGGGAGGCATCCTCGCCGGTCAAGAGAACCTGGAAATAGAACAAATTACGATTAAGGTTAGGACATCTCTGTGTTGGGAGTTTGCATGTTCTCCCCATGAGTGCATGGGTTTTTTGCGGGTAAAGTTGCCACAGAACAGAGTAAGTCATGTCTTGTTTACATATTATATTCTAAACACTTTTCCACCATAGCAACAAGGCTGCAAAGCATTATACATGTCATATAAACATCTTTTCACAGCGATATGTTGACGGTGGGGGGGCAACGACAAAATATGAAATAAATGAGACTATAAAGACCGATTGACACTCATTAATAAGCCGATTTAAAACAATAATTGAAGGATAAGCAACTCCAGTCATTTACACTTATCATTCTGTGTTTTTAAGGCGACTAATCTTCATCTCCATGTCTTAAGGCTCAAGTCCATGTTCTCTACTTCACCTCCAAATGTTTCTCCCTTCTTTTCTCCTCCAAAACTATTGTTGTCTGTCTCAGTGCTCTGATCGCGTCACTTCAGGAAAAGACGCTTTCCGAGTTCATCGTGGGTGTCGCCGTGTAATCCAAGTGTGGTTTTTGCAGATTGACTGTTCTCTTTTAAAATCGAACAATTAATGAAAAACATAATATAACAAGTGTCTTCAGTTGATTTTTCCCAGATTGTTGTTCACATAAATCCAAGCTGGTTTGGGTCGCTACAGTATGGGGCAAAGGAAGCCCGACTCCCGCTCCAAAAATCCATTAGGGACAATTTGCAATTACACAAGTCCCCAGTGTGACCTTTGTCCCCTCGCCAGGAGAGAGGCGCCTGTCTGCATGTATTAAGAGAGGGTCAGGCCTGTGTGTCCAAATTGAGTGTGTGAGGTGAAGCATGAAGGGTTGCATTCATTCCTGGCCAAACCAGGATGGGCCCTCGGGGGTCAGCACTCTCTAATTCATGATCAATAATCCATTATGACCTAACTTTGTTGCAACAAAAGTGGCGCGCAGAGACGAGGGCTAAGTGCTGACACAAGATGAGTCTATTGGTCGTGAATGTTCAACGTTGCGGTTTCATTCAAGCAGATTGTCAGCCGTGGCGTCTTCTAGTATCTTCTAGTAAATAACAGCGGCTCAGTATGAGGGGTGATGATTCTGTGAGGTTTAAGCGCCTCCAAGACATGTGCTTGGACTCTGCAGCACAATGCGCCCAAAGTCTTGACAGGGTCGGGACATGTGGCCAGGAAGAACCTCCTCTGGCAGGGCAGTAAAAAAGTAACACCTGCTATTGTGTCGGCCGCACCAGAACTGTCACATCGACTCAACGTCTGGCCCCTCCAGCCCTCGTTAGGGGGGTTGAGAGGGTCATTGTTAAAAAGCATAAGAGGCCGCGGCCTGCATGCGGCGCCTCGATGTGGGCAAGAACAACAGATAAAGGAACCGAAAAAGAGCTGGAGATTTTTGAGCTTGTCGGCAGACATCTGTCCTCACGTGGGTTGGATCCAAAGTAAAAAATGGTATTGTCGTCAGAACGTCTTCGAGTTACAGTGGATGTTTCGTAGAGCTGAGTGACGAACCTTATTGGTCAATTTGACTTTACAGGGCTTCATAATAGGGCCACCGTGTGGTATAATGTCACGCGCAAACAAAGTTGGTGCGCATCCTTGAACACGTTTTGTGTGAGACGGTTCAGGCAAGGAAGCATTCTTTTCCCAAACAAATCCATACAAAAATGCGTCTCCTAAGTGGGGGTTTGTGGCGCCCCCTATGGGTTGTGCTCAAACCGCTGGTGTGTAATCAGGATGGCCTTTCATCATAAGGTGACAAAGGAGTTTGCTAGGTCAAACGTTTTGCTTGCGAGCAAATCAATCCCACTTATCTGGTGTCTGTTGTGTTGAAGTGATTGTACCTTAATAGCGTTTTGAAGCAAGTGCCAGTGAGCTATAGCGTAAAAAAATAACAGGGCGGCAGGTGTTTGCTGAAGCAGACGCCATCAGATTAGCGTGTGCCTAATGTGGCCCACTGTCTCCGAGAGGAGGGGGCACGGAGGATGTGCACTAGAAAACCGGAGGGTGGCAATTAGGGGGTTAAGGTTAAAGCAATGGGTTAACACAATGGGGATGAAGTCAACAGATGGGAATAAACAGGCCATCGTCAGTCCGGGGTGAGCCCTTTGTCAACGCAGCCTACTCGCTCGGCATCGGCGACGTCCCCGTCATGCACACACGCATCAAACGTGTACATTTGTCCTTTTTGGAGTGTGCCTGCAAAGTAACGCGCAAACATGTTGCTCCAGGGGGGCTTAAGCTCCTATCTTTTAGAATCCCTCGCTCCCCTTTTCTCATCTCTTTTCTTTGGCAGATGAATAGGCATGTCCACTCAGCTGTCCCCGCATTGATTCATCCTGACGTGCCGACCAGCTCAGCACAAACTCCCTATGGTTAGTGCACTCTGATGTCGGTGTGTGCGTGCACGCGTGTGCGTGCGTGAGAGCAGCCACTCCCGTTGAGTCGTGCATGCACCAAAACCGTGGGCGTAATTTCCTGCCAGGGACTCGAAATAGCGTCTGATTGAATTCTCCAAAGCACCCGTCCAAAATGCCTATTTATAGACTTCAGTTGTAAACAGGTAGACTGTCGTTTGAACAACAATGTGCACGTGCGCGCGTTAGCTGAAGTCATCCAAACAAACCCCGGCCCCCGGTAGCAGGCCCGTGCCAAGCTACCGCTGACTGGCGATATAGCATGTGACCGTCCTTATGCTTGTGTTCAAAGCCCGCTTGCTAAGCCGCACCTCACATTGCTAACCCCCCAATAATAATCCTGTCTGTTTTCATCAAACGGGAGTGCACGGAACAAAACCCTAATAGGCGGACCGCGTCGCTGTTTTGAGGCAAAATGCTTTGTAAATGTATACAGAAGGATTTTAATTTTCGGACATCCCCCGCCAGGGTAAGATTACATTGGCGTGTTCATCAACTGGCAGTGGTTTGTGTTAAGCCTATATGGGCCAGCTAGAACAAATAGAACCCGGCACTACCATATTATACGAACAATTCATAATACAAATTGGGCTTTGAAGACATTTCCGTCACCTACTGCACCGCCAAAACAGGCTGCCCTCCCCTGGGGCGGTAATGCTCCAAAGTAATGGATGCCAACCGCCGTAAAACCACAGAAGAAGATGAAGAAGCAGCCCTCCCATTGGTTATCTCGGTGATCTCCCATCATCCTCTTCCTCCCAGAATCCTCAGTCCATTGTAACAATTGCATTAAACATTAATGCAATCAAAATAAATTAAAATAAAAAAAATTATTTAAAATAATTAAAATATTAATTAAAATAAATTAAAATTAAAAAAAATCATAGTGTTAAGTTTAGTATGTAATTGAAATGTAGTATTGAAATTAAAGTTACAGTACCTAAACTTAACGTATGATTTCTGTCATCTGTCAAAACTCCCTTCGCCGCCTCCTCGTCCGCCATCAAGCTCACCTTGCTCGACCCGAAAGGTAAAGTGTCATTTTAATAACAATGTGTATTATTATTTTTTATTGATTTAATTATTTTCTCGTCGTTTTTTTAGCATTCATGCACATGTAAATGATTGTTGTCACTAAAGAATATATTTCTTTTAGTATGTACAAAATTTACACTTTCCAGCTGGAACGAATTTTGCCATTTATAGGGTAAATCTTGTCTCATAATACAACAATTCTAAGATACAAAAGCCCCTCGGGAATGAATTCATTTTGTATCTTGAGGTCCCACTGTTTAAGGTTTTTAGGTGGTTTTGTCCCAAAAAAAACACAGCTGGTCTATTGAGTATAATAATAATTATGATAACATTATGTTCATTTACGTTCATTATTGAATGAAATGAACATGATGTTCATTAATCACCTAAAAGATAAACATTATGTCCAGTATTCACTGTAATGATGAACACTATGTTCATTTTAATTAGTTGTGTTAATTGTACAGTGATTGATGAATATTATGTTCACTGACTTATTCACTGTAACGATGAAGGTTCATTGTTCACCGTAATGATGAACATCATGTTCATTATTCACTGAATAATTCGTTATGTTCATCCATCCATCCATCCGTTTTCCTTCGTTTATCCGGGTCGCGGGGGCAGCAGCTTCAGTAGGGAAGTCCAGACTTCCTGGTCCCCAGCGACCTCTTTTAGCTCCATCGAGAGGACACCAAGGCGTTCCCTGGCCAGCTGTGAGACATAGTCCCTCCAGCGTGTCCTAGGTCTTCCCGGGGGCCTTTTCCCGACTGGGCATGCCCGAAACACCTCACCAGGGAGGCGCCCGGGAGGCATCCCGACGAGATGCCCGAGCCACCTCAACTGGCTCCTCTCGATGTGAAGGAGAAGCGGCTCTACTCTGAGCTCCTCCCGGATGGCCGAGCTCCTCACCCTATCTCTTAGGGTGAGTCCAGCCACCCTACGAAGGAAAATCATTTCCGCCGCTTGTATCCGCGATCTCATTCTTTCGGTCATGACCCATAACTCATGACCATAGGTGAGGGTGGGAACGTAGATCGATCGGTAAACAGAGAGCTTTGCCTTCCGGCTCAGCTCTCTCTTCACCACGACGGTCCGGTACAGCGACCGCATTACTGCAGATGCTGCACCGATCCGTCTGTCGATCTCACGCTCCAACCTTCCCTCACTCGTGAACAAGAACCCGAGATACTTGAACTCCTCCACCTGAGGCAAGACCTCACTCCCAACCCGGAGGGTACAGTCCACCCGTTTCCGACTGAGAACCATGGCCTCGGATTTGGAGGTGCTGAGTCTCATCCCAGAAGCTTCACACTCAGCTGCAAACCGCTCCAGTAAACGCTGAAGGTCACAGCCTGATGAGGCCATAAGGACCACATCGTCTGCAAATAGCAGAGACGAGATCCTAAGGTCACCAAGCTGGACTCCCTCAACACCTTGACTGCGCCTAGAAATTCTGTCCATGAAGATTATGAACAGAATCGGTGACAAAGGGCAGCCTTGGCGGAGGCCAACGTTCACCGGAAACAAGCTCGACTTACTGCTGGCAATGCGAACCAGGCTCCTGCTTCGATTGTACAAGGACCGAATGGCACGTAGAAGCGGACCATCAATCCCGTACTCCCGGAGCACCCCCCACAGGACACCACGAGGGACACGGTCGAATGCCTTTTCCAGGTCCACAAAGCACATGTAGACTGGTTGGGCAAACTCCCACATACCCTCGAGTACCCTTGCAAGGGTGTAGAGCTGGTCCAGTGTTCCGCGACCGGGACGAAAACCACATTGCAGCTCCTCTAACCGAGGTTCGACTAACGGTCGTACCCTTCTCTCCAGCACCCTGGAGTAGACTTTCCCAGGAAGGCTGAGGAGTGTGATCCCCCTATAGTTGGAACACACCCTCCGGTCACCCTTTTTAAAAATGGGGACCACCACCCCGGTCTGCCAGTCCAGAGGTACTGTTCCTGACTTCCATGCAATGTTGTAGAGGCGTGTCAACCAACACAGTCCTCCAACATCCAGAGCCTTGAGAAATTCTGAGCGGAACTCGTCTACCCCCGGAGCCTTGCCACTGGGGAGTGATTTGACTACCCCAATTACCTCAGCCACGGTGATAGAACTGTCCACGTACGTATCCTCAGACTCTGCTTCCTCTATGGAAGGCATGTCAGTGGGATTGAGAAGGGCCTCGAAGTATTCCTTCCACCGACCAACTATATCCACAGTCGTGGTCAGCAAGCCCCCGTCCGCACTGTAAACAGTGTGAACTGGGGGCTGCTTCCCCTTTCTGAGGTGTCGGACGGTTTGCCAGAACCTCTTCGAGGCCGACCGAAAGTCGTGCTCCATAGCCTCACCGAACTCCTCCCACACCCGAGTTTTTGCCTCGACCACCGCCGAAGCCGCGTGCCGCTTGGCCTGCCGGTACCTGTCAGCTGCTTCGGGAGTCCCGCAAGCCATCCATGCTCGATAGGACTCCTTTTTCAGCTTGACGGCAGCCCTAACCCCCGGTGTCCACCATCGGGTTCGGGGCTTGCCACCACGACTGGCACCGACCACCTTGCGGCCGCAACCACAACTGGCTGCCTCAGCAATAGAGGCACGGAATACGGCCCATTCGGACTCAATATCCCGGTCCTCCCTCGAAATGCAGGCGAAGCTCTGCCGGAGATGAGAGTTGAAGACTCGACGAACGGGAGATTCTGCCAGACGTTCCCAGCACACCCTCACTACGCGTTTGGGTCTGCCAGGTCTGTCTGGCATCCTTCCCCGCCATCTAATCCAACTCATCACCAGGTGGTGGTCAGTTGACAGCTCAGCCCCTCTCTTCACCCACGAGTCCAGAACATGCGGACGCAGGTCTGATGATACGACCACAAAGTCGATCATAGACCTGCGACCTAGGGTGTCCTGGTGCCAAGTGCACTTATGGACATCCTTATGTTTGAACATGGTGTTTGTTATGGACAAACTGTAATTCGCACAGAAGTCCAGCAACATCACACCGCACGGGTTCAGGTCAAATCATTCCAACACTGAAATGTTTGCCTCATTTCAAATGACATGGCAATCTATTGACATGTTAAAAAAAAAAACACACATTTTCCATAATTCCACGTTTTCTCCAACACTCCCATTAAAAGGAATGGACTATTTTTACAAGTTCTGTACTTTTCACATTTCATGATCTTCACTCTCAATACTTCCCCATTTCTCAACCAAGTCAAACCATTCCAACACCAACATTTTTCTGCAAACATTGCCAGTTTTCTCTGAATTTTACATTTCCCAGGCCAAAAATTCCCACTGAAATAAATGGCCATAATGTCCATTTCAAGCCATTCCAGCATCAAAGATGCAGGCTTTCCATCCATTTTCAATGCCGTTTATCCTCATCAGGGTTGCGGGGTATGCTGGAGCCATATCCAGCTGACTTTGGGCGAGACGCGGGGTACACCCTGGACTGGTTGCGAGCCAACTGCAGTGCAGAAAAACAACCATTCACACTCACATTCATACCTACGGACAATTTTGTGTGGCCAATTAGCCTAACAGTTGGAAGGAAACCAGAGTACATGGGGAGAACATGCAAACTCCACACAGAGATGCCCAACGAAGATTTGAACCCAGGTCTTTCAAATCTCCTGACTGTGTGGCCAACATGTTAAACACTCAACCACCGTGCGGCCTGCTAGCAGCTTTCCACATTCCAAAAAATGGTGATGCTGTGTTGTCCGTGCAGCATCTTAGCTCTACAAAAAAATGCCATTTCCAGTTGGGTTTCAAATAGCATGCCTGTGGTTCTACTTGTTTTTCCTGCAACATTTGAATCTGTAGTAACATGTTAACGTGGGACTAAAACCAAGTGAAGTGTACATCTGTCCATGAGGGGGGCGGTGACGCTAAAGCAGACACGAGGTAAGGACCGTGAGTGGCACAGCGAGAGAGCACCGCAGAGTGAAAGAGTCGCAGCGAGTCGGCGCTGACCTTGCCACGCGATAATCTAATCCCTGTTGAGAGTGCTTTTTTTAGAGAGCAAGTTAATGCCTGCAGATTATACTCCAGTGTCTCCCACACCGGCCAATGAAAAGAGAGTGGGGGGACCACAGCAGAAAACGTTCATTAGTGAAGGATTTTCCCAAAATAACACGTAAACGTGATCATCTTTCCTCTGTTTGCGTGTTGGATGTGCGCAGGTGCTGCCACGCCGTTATGAGACGGCGGGCGGCCTTGCTCACGTCCTCTTTGTGCTCTTTTATTTGATGATAAAAGGCCCCACTCACGGAGCGCCTTGTCTAATACTAAAGCGTAATCCCTGTGTATGTTGTGTAACCCGGCCAATGGGTTGGGCAGGGCGGGAAGGAGACGGGGGAGCTGAGGGCTGTCTAATCTCTTAGGCAGATGAGGATGTTTGCCAGTGAGGCAGGTGAGCATGGAGAAAAATAATTAAGTCTTTGTCCGGTGAATTGTGATTCCATCAGTTTGACAGTGTCTTATTGGCTGAATTCTACAGCCTGTGTGTAGTCTTTGCTTAAAGTGTGACATTATTATTCTTGCTACTCGGGACTGTAAAATCAAATGTCCCAAAGCAAGGCGCACGATGCTCTGGCTTACTGTGAATGTGCTTGTCACTGCCGTCTTTCTATAGCGAGGCACACAACAAATGTATCTTATCCTGGAGAAGGATAAGCAATTCTCTTATTTTTTCTTGTTATTCTCAATCCGAATTAACATTGATTTTTGCGCAACAATAACAAGTTTTAAAAAAGTCAGTGCCTCACCAGCCATGACCTCACCACTTCCAAGTCACTGCTGTTTGAAAGCAGCTATTTGTCAGCCTGCTTACAGACTTACATGACTTATGTACCAAAGAGCTAGTATTGTCATAAAGTCATAAATTAAAACACAAGCAAAATCAAAGACCCTCTATGTGACAGGAGCGTTCTGCTGCGGTTTTTTTTTAATCTTAGTCATGAAATGTAATAAACCTCAAAGCTGATTGTTTAAGAAAGCCAAACTGATGTTTTGGCTTGGTTTGCACATTCAAATTAGAGTAATTTGATCCTCGATGATTTTAACTTTACTTTTAGGACAAGTACAATTTAAAAAAAACATACAACAATATATTGCAATCTACTAATTTAATGTCTAAAATGTTACACTCTTCTGCACTCTGACAACAGGGTTCACTCTGTTCATGCCGTTGTTCTATTGAACAAACTGCTGAAACCAAGGCACAGTGGTTCCCAAACTTTTTACATACTTTATCAATCAGACATTTGACCTGAAGCCACGTACCCCCACGTACCACACTTTTATCTCAATTACCTTGAAATATTGAACATAATTAATTGGTTAATTATTAATTAGTTCTTATTTCTGTCGTATTGTCTATTCCAGTCTAATGTCGGCATCCTTCTGTTTGAATGGGTTGAATTTGAGCATCACTTTTTTTGCCCACATATGATGGCTATGGTGCGCATATTCATTCAGTACCAAAAATAAATAAAGCAGTATCCCAAGTACAAAAAGAAGTACATACAATAAAGCCTCATTTTGGAGGGAATCTCACCACACGCAGTGACAGGCTTTGCAAGTTTTGGAACACCAATATAAATTAAATCTTTCAAGGAAATTAAGATTAAACATAAACTTTGGGAACCTTGGCAATAGATGATGCATGTTTATGCAACTTATTGTGCACACAGTCCAACCATGAGGCAAAAGAAATACAAATGATACTGCTTTAATGTGAAATATTGATAACATTGTTGTCAACAGATATGATGCAACATGTCACCATCTCACTTGTTCATTTTCATGTTCATAATGTTAGAGTGAGCGAGTTCAGGAGTGCTGGATCCCTTTAAGACGTTTTACATAAGGACACTTTTAAAAAATCAGGTAAACGTCTTTTTTGGCTCAGTTTGCCTGGATGTTGTGCACACCTTCATCACCCTACAGTATAAAATATGCTTAAATCCAATAAAAACACTTTTAGTGCTTAAAAATGATGATATGCTCAACAAATGTACTTCATTTCATTACGAACATTTTTGCATAATCCTGCCAGTATTCAATCAACACCTGAGCTGTTTGAACTTCAGCCAGCAGTTCTTCCTAAGTGACATAACTGAATCGCGGCACTGGACGACAACATGTGTAAAAATGTCCTCCTCGCAGGCCATGATCAAGGTAGCGATTAGGGAGGGGCGGTAAGGCGATACGTGCTCGAGCCATTTTGTGCTGCAGCAAGCGGCAGCCAAGAAGAGAGAGAATGACAGCTGGCAGCAGGGTTTGGATTAGGTTTCCCGTCGGGGTTATTGCATCTTTTACGCCGCCGCTTCTTGCGCAGCAGAATGGTGCTATAGTAACCCGACTCCCTCGCACCCATCCAATCTCGTCTCGGTCTCAACGGGGTTAAACAGAAGGGATCTGTGAAACGCCTTACTCATCCCCGCCATGCTCCATCTGGACGCCGGTGCCAGTCGGTTGCTTGCGGCTTTGTAGTAAAAAGAACATATTAGGGATGACTGTGATTAATCTGAATTAGTGATGTTGGCGAAACAACCATCGTTGTACAAAGACAAACTACCAGGGGTGCCCAAAGAGACAGTACACAGAAAACATAGCCCATTTCCTCACAAAATGGCTGACTGACTACCTGTGAGTCTTACATAAGCAGCTCTTTGATGGATGTCTTGTCAATCAGACACTGCTGACGGGTATTTCTCACTTGGGTGGGGGCACCAGAGCAGGTTATGTAAATGTAACATTTTTGCGTGTTTAAGAAATCCAAATGTGCACATCCTTCAATTTTTTGGTGTGCAGCCCTCAGTGGAAAAAATCTGGACAAGGTCGTCCAATTTGGCCACCGTCCAGAGTCTTATCGGACAAAGTTGCACAAAAACAATACTTCGGCAAATCCTGTGTTAACTTTAGCTCAGTTGTCTTCAAAAGGATGAACTATGAAAGTGTTTTGCTGTTGCTTTTTTTTTTTTACATAGAGCTGGCTAAAATGACAAAGAAAAAGCATCTGAGCGAAGGAACACAAATGATGCTTATTAGCCATCCAGGCTGCTCAGTACAATATGGCTAAGTACTGTACAAGTCAAACTCAACAATATCCAAGGAGCTCCTAGAGCACGTGCTCTCTTTTTCAGACGGCGTGTGTCGTATCAATGTTTCTCTTTTCATACGTCACGGTGCTTAGCTTATTTTTACACTTGTATGACTTGAGAGCGTTACAATGCTAATACAGTCATCCCTCGTTTATGGCAGTTAACTGCTTCCAGACTCGACCGATTCAATCTAAATAATTAGAACATTTTCGTAACTAACCCATAGAAAACGTGTTAATGACTTTCTAAATACAGGTTTTCACATTATTAGAGCCTTGTAGACATGAAAAAACACCCCTATTGTCACTTTACACTCCTATTATTATTTTTTGACTATTTTTTTATATTATTAGAGCCCTGTAGACATGAAATAACCCCCCCATAGTCACTTTTACACTCCTCTTATTCTTTGTTGACTATTTTTTATATTATTAGAGCAATGTAGTCACATTTACACTTATTCTTTGTTTATTATTTTCTGTTGACATCTAATTGGGCAGGCTATAGTATTACTGCAGGGACATAAAAAGACAGCCACCACTAGCACAGCAAGCCACCGAGCTAACTAATTAGCCTCTCCAATTTTTCCTTTTTATAAACAAAAGTGTTTCAAGCTGTGTGGGTAAGAAGGACAAAAAAGCCAAAAACTTACCACTTCCACAAAGAATGAGAGGAGAACCTCTTTTTCACTTGCTTGCATGGCGGCCTGGCTCTGTTGCCTCAGAAGCCAGCCTCCCTGCTGTGCTCAAGGTAATGTAACATGTCTCATAACATTAGAGGCATAGTGACCAGAATGCTACATATAACTTGTTTTGCAATATTTTTGGACTAACAAAAACCCATAGTCAACCCTAAAACAGCGATCATTTATAAATGTGTTCTTTTTTTTATATATAGTGAAGAAGCGATGGATTGTGATTGTTCCACTGTTACTGGGCCTTATGCTTTTAGACGGTGGTGTCCTAAGTGTGAACTGGGGGCCATTTTTCCTCACACTGGCCCTCGGCATTTTCACAAATAACACAGAGCTAGGATGTGGATGTTTTGTCCAGATAGCTAAGCATATATTGACCCACATTGGATCACTTTTAGCTTCTTTAATGTACAAAATGTATCAATGTTGATTTAATGCAGCCCCCTGCTTTTGGGGCTCCTACACCAGTGTTGCCACTCTACATTAGCTGTGCATGTTTACATTTCAGACTAGTAAACAGTGTTTCAGCCATGGACAGCACCCCTCACACCGTCCTGTCTGCTCAGTCTGAACCCCTACCCCCAACCCACCCCAGACCCCCAGTTCCCTCCTGACCCAATCTCCATGATTAAATCAATTTTTCTTTAGCCCAAAATTTACCCCTCCCTCCCCTCTCAATCCACCCCACCGTCCATCCCGCCCTGTGCCTCTCTTGTCTGGTTAGATGGCGCACACCCTCCTCTATTGATTGTCATGCTGAGGAGATTACCCTAATAGCTGGGATTACCTCCCCACATGTTGGTTGGCCACATACGGCATGGTGGGGGGAATGCATGGTTGCGCTACAGTACGAAAGCGGAGGGCAGGAGTTAGCAAGTGGTGATTTTTTTTTTTAGTATTTGGAAAGAATCATAGCTAGTATTTGAGCTTCTGTACTGCATACAACTTGAAAGTTATGAGTAATGAGAGAAACAAAACACTTGTCTTGCACAGTGGTCACCAACCTTTTTCATCCCTCTGACCTCCTCTAACGTTATTTGCCATGTTCTGGCGTGTAAAACAAAGACATGCACAATACCAAATGGAAGTCCTGTACAGAACGCGTAAAACCATTACTGGAGTAGGCTTTCCCGGGGGAAGCTGATAACAGCGAGCTTTAATGTATGATTGAGTGACAGCATCTTTCAGCGACCATTGTTTTGGTAAGCGCCCAAAGTCCAGTCTTACACACGTAATGAGACAGAAATGGCAACAAAGTCTTTAGTGACATTGTGAAAGGATCTGGATAGTTCCTTTAATCCGCTTTAAATGATAACTAATAATAACTTTAGTAACTTTAATCCAAAATGATGGAACAACGACAACACCACTTTCTTTGGCATTGATATGTAGTGTGTGCTGGCTGCTAATACAATATCGCTATATCCAATTATAAGTTGTCAATAATAATTATTGTATTGTTGTAGCTCTATTTAACTTTAATCCAAAGTGACAGAACAACAATCATATATATGGGTATTGGTGACAAAACCATATTTTAAGCAGCTGCTTGAGTTGCTTTTTTGTCTCTCCATTAGAACTGCACAAAAGAAATTGAGAAAAAAATGAAATTCTGAATCATATGAACATCACACCAATTTACTCAGGGACTGCACTGTCGTTAGCGTGCGAGCCTTACCAGCCAGGGCGAGTTGGCACTATTCGCAGGGGTGGCCAACAACTGGTGTGTGTGGGTGTGCGCGTGTGTCACAATGTCAACCCTAAGCAAGAAAATTGCTAGTCGCATTTTTTGCAGAATCATGCAGCACAAAATTCTAGTAATTATTGTTATGTCATTATAATTTTTTAAAATTTGACTCCAAAATGATGACACCACTGTTTTTGCCGAAAACCATTACACAAATATCCGTCCTGGTTGCTCAGCACAGTAATAATAATTATTACTTTTTTTGAACTTTAATCCAAAATGACAGAATAACGACAACACCACTGTTTTCGGCGTTGTAAAAGCGCAGCAAGAAACCCCTAGCACACGTCTCTGTCCTGTCATGGCTGCTCAGCACAATAGTAATACTTGATAGTTTCCTTGAACTTTAATCCCAAATGACAGAATAACGACGACACGACCGTTTTTGGCATAGTAGTAGTATAGCAAGAATCCTCTAAACCACGCCGTGGCTACACTCCACAATACTAACTATTATATTACTATAGTTCCTTTTAACTTGAATCCAAAATGACGGAGCAACATTCGATAAGGTATTTGGCGTATTTTTTTGTTGCTTTCTTTTCCCCACGTTATGCTCTTTGGCCTGGTTGTTTTATTTTTCAGCAACCCCAAGCTGGTCTAGTGCACACACTGGCTAACTTTGCCTCCAAGGTGAGTAAAATCAATTAACTGAATGTAGTTCTTAAATGAACAAAATCACATTATTTCCAAAAGGGATCAACTTTTACATGTAATCGGACTCATGTACCATTTACATCCCATGTCCCGAAGGTTTGAGACCCATTTTAGTGGTGAATCGATGCAAGGCAATTGCTTTGGATACGTTCTAAACTGGCTTCTCAAATATGAACATGTTTGTTTTGAACATTTGCAGCCCTAAAGCCAAGGGCACATATTTCCATGCCCTCCCTGTCCACTTAATCCCCACTTAAGTGCCCACAAGCCCTGGGAACAACAACCAGGCCACATTTCCTTTACAAATACATCCACCTTTCATCACACTTGCTCGGTTTGACTTTGAGCTTCCTTGGCTGGCCAGAGGTTTCATCAAGATGTTGAAAAAGCTGAAGGGAGAATGGACACAGAGAGAGAGACCGGGGAGTGCCATTATTGAGACAGTGCAGGGGGGGGGGGGAATTCCGTTAATCCGCCGTTGATCCGCTACAATGGCAGCCTTGTTGTCTGTTATTGCCTGCCCGCTTACCCGCAAGTTTGCATGCGGTGACAGCTGGAGGAAAGATGGACGTGGAATAAAACTGCGCGGAAGTGTTGACGGCAAAGTCCCAGGACACCAAAGTGACAACAAACTCATTCATGCTGAAGTTAGACACTCCATTGCTTTTTTTGGTGCCACTTACCTCGGAGGTCGCTGACGGAGAAATCCCATCACTTATTCAAAAAACGCGCACGCACACACACACACACACACACACACACGCACACAATGGCGTGTCCTTGCCCGGTCTAGTCTTGTAGTGGATGGCTTCCAGTCACAGTCCAGCTCCGGGAACGAGAAAATCCGTAGAAAGAAGAGCAGCACATCCAGTCGCACCGCAGCGGGCGACGTCTCGCTCCTGGACGCGAGTGACGCGAGAGATAACGTTATTAACGTTAATAGGGGGCATCTCCGCCTTTCCGCCTGCACTTGGGTGGACGGATGAGTGGAGGAGGGCGCACGAGCTCCCCGCTGGACGAGTTCGTCATTCCACTTTTAAATAAACTGCCAAACTTGTTCGGGACCCCGGGAGACTACTTAAGAAGGTCATCAAAGGCGAAACAAACTCATCGATGGCTAGTAACGGTTGTCTTTTAAAGAGACAGTACGCTGCAGAGAGGGGGACGGTCGATCCACATTGCGATGGCGTCGATACCATGGGCCGATCACTATCGCGTCGATGCAACTGTAATGATATTATAGTTAGTTTATTCTCATAAATATATGCGTTTTTTTTGTGCTGTTCATATTGACACTTTGCTGATATTGTATTACTTTGCTGTAATAATAATGTAATATAATATTATATTTTGTATTTATATATTGTTAAATAATGAGTATAAGCGGCATAGAAAATGGATGGTGTTCACAGATAAGTTTGATGAAAATGTTTTTTTTTTTATCTGTGTCATGATTTTGTGTTTGATTTGTGTTTCGGATTGATACCTAATTGGTAGTATCGCTCGCCTCTAGTCTGCACTCATAGTTGCATGCACATAGTATATTCTTCTAAGAAAGACAAAAACTCAACTTTTACTTTCTGTAATTTTTTGGTTTGGTGTTTATTAGCATTACAAGTCTATTACATAGTCATTACATAGTCTAACTAGGCATTGATAATACTTGATGGCATTTATATAATCAATTCATTAATTGAAACAATTCCATGTATTACATATAATAGTGTATGAAGCCCTTTAGTTACAAAAAATGTGTTTATTAAACTTTAGATTTCTTTCACACAGGCTGCTGTGCTGTGTTACGCAATCGTGATCGATTGGTTGAGTCTTGATGAGCTACTCTGTTCTTGATTGCTTAAGACTCCGCCCACTCACCTGCTAGTATAGAGTTCTTGCTACTCTGGTGCTAAGTGATACTGGTATAATATTGCAGGCCATTAAACCAGGTAGGGTCAAAGTAGTTGCTTATAATTATTACATTTGAGGTTTTGGAACTTTACCCACGGCCACCTGTTTGAATGTAAAGTTTATTGACGGTTTCCTTGTTGCTAACCAAGACGTTGGCTAACAGTAGCCCATGCTTCCCAGTAGAGGTTAAACCGTTTTACGTGCTGTTTGTGCTAATAATTAATGTAGTCCGTCTCTTTCTCGTTTTCCTGTTGTTGTTTTAATAATTATAGCATAAAGGATTTATATCAATTTATGTATGATTGTGTTCCGGTAGGTTTATGCTGCTGTGCCTTCCCATTTGAGGCAATGCTAATGCTTCTGGGCCACCTTGCCTTCCTCTACCACGTGACGTCACGTGTCCTTCTTACCACGGTATGGTATGGTATGGTGAAGTTTGGTTTATTTCAGGCATACTTATCAAGTCAACATGTTTGAAAAGCAGTAGGAAGGATTTTACCCAGTCTTTCTTGAGTGATCATTTATTCACAACTTAAATGTTGACACAAAGATTATTTTGTTTGTTTACCTTTTGTCATCTGTCTCACTTCCTAGTTTTTAATGACACCATAGAGTGTGTGTCCTGTTCAAGAAAAAGACGGAATGTTACAAAAAATATATATTTCAAATTGAGTAAAACTAATAAAATGGTAAAAATGCTGCTAATAAACAGAAAATAAATGTTAAACATGAGGACATTAAATGAAGAATAAGTAAAGCAAAGACGTTGACAATAAATATATAAACACCAAAGTAAAACCTCTGACCGTATTGCACAATTCATGAGTGATGCCTGGATATAAATTAAGTAGGCCTAATAATTTATTGGTCATATTCAATGAATAAAAAGGACAGTAATTCCTCATGTAATGCAGTTAATTGGTTTCCAGACCCGATCTTGATATGATGATTTCTGCACAGTAGGATTACTTCTTTAGTTGTGAAATATCTTTGCAGGTAAGGCATAGAAAACGTATTTATTATATTCTAAATACGGGTTTTAACATTATGACAACTTTGTAGACATGAAATAACATTCATATAGTCACCTTTACATTTATATAATTCAGTATAGTAGATGTAGAGAAAATACAACATTTATGACAAAAATACAACTCGTGCTTGTGTGTGTCGTAGTAAATGTGTTCCCTGGGCAACCTTAGGGGACAGATGTGCAGGACAGAAAATGATGTCAGCGTGTTCAAAGTTGACTTTTAACTTGTTGATGGTTATGGCTGCAGCAGTTGCTTGTTTTGTTATTATAATTGCTATCATGATCATAATTACATTATTATTATTGTGCTTATTGTGAGATACATTAAACCTTCCATAAAAGCCAGTTGTTCAGGCATTCAAGCCTGGTGCTTGTCTCACCAAACAATTACTGACATCTAGTGGCCAATGTAGAAGACTACGTTCAGAAATTTAATGCGTCATCTGCCTTTTACAGTGGAACCCCAGGATACAAAATTTATTTGTTACAAAAGGATTTTTGTAAGCTGAATTGTTTTGTAACCCGAACAACATTTAACATGAAAATTGGCTAATTTGTTCTACTGACCCGGTAGACCCCTCATACAAAGGAAAAAACACACTGTTCTGCACATTTAATACTATATAAATAACGAGCATTGTAATACAAATGTAATGTAATAATAAAACCTGAAATAGAATCTATATTGAGTTAAAAGCAAATTGCAGTACAGGCAGCAATAATTTTTGTAAGTCAAAGCAAAAAAATAAGAAAGGTATTTTCGTATTCCAGGGCATTTGTATCCCGGGGTCCCACTGTATTTGTATATTAGTTAATGTAGTTAGTTGAAGTAGCATTAAAAATGCTTAATTTAGGCAAAAATACATGGCATTTGCTTAAATATATATATTTTTTGACTAAAATTATTCAACCACAAAACAGCGATTATTTATTTAAGAAATGAAAAAAGAATGTGATAGAGGGAGGGAGCGATGTTTGAACCACGATGTAGTGATGGATGACTGTTGCCTAATATTGTTAAATTTGGCATCATCTGTTATTTGATCTTTGATGCCTGAAGTCTTTGTGAGTTGTGTCTTTTAGTTTCCATGTCATCGTGATGATGTCATCTTAAATATTTTGTCCAGTTCATTGATGTCTTTGACAAAAAGTGCTTTAATTTCCTCCTGTCCTTCACTGAAATTGATGTAGATTTTGCAGTTGGTGCTCCAAAAGCCTTGAATGTCCCCTGCTTTCTTAAGTGGCATGCGTTCTGGAGATGTCAGGGTTGCATATTGACAGATGCTCATTGTTGTAGATGTTTATTCCCTTCAGCTTGCTTCTCTGCCTCAACAATGCCACCTTGTTTTTTTTGTTTCTGATGCCAGACATTGCAATGCATGTATAAATATTGGTGACATACACTTCCACCCTCTTTCAATGCATAAAACCACCTCTTGCTCTTTTGAAGCAACATCATCTTGTTCTCCTCCGTTACAAGCTGCCCTGGCATAAGGCCTGCATGGAATGTGAAGACAATTCGCAATAAATGGGCATAGAAAGGTGATTTTTTTTCCAGATGCATCTAATGTAGATTTTAAGAAAGTTTTAATGGAAATAATTAGAAATTGGTTTTACAGCCCTTTATTATGTTTTTACTTAGCAATTTTGATTAACAGAAACCATAACAGACGAATTTGTATTGTCCGACGCACAGGGAATGATCGGGATCGCTCGACAATTTCCGACACGTGACGTCAGATCTGACACAGACGAATGCGTACCATACAGGGCACACAATCACAGTGTGCTTTTATTGTGTTTGGAACTTTATTTTCACATGCTTTTATTCGATTTTGCAAAATGGTTTATTGTGCAGCTCCAAACTACACAAAAGGTACTTGCCACAATACTAAAGAAAAGGATGGTACACGGTACTGTTAATTTCCAGCTGATCGAACGCATTTTAGACCATCTGGCTCAAGTTCCTCCTTTTTGCTATGACTGGAGAGTAGTCAGAACAACAAATTGGCCTCAATGTTTGTAGAGCACACCGCTTGTCACATTGACACTTAAAAGACTAAATAAATAAATTTGTAAATTATATGGCTTGGCATGAATAGAAAATCTGCAAGCTTTCAAAAAAGGAGCTAGTAAAAACAAGGACTGGTAATGATAGCTTATAGATGTTTGTTTTGCTAGGCTACGACAGCTTAGTGAATTATGTACATGTACCGTATGTGTATGCAAACAACAAAAATGGCAACTTGCCAGTCACAGTTTCCTCCACGTTTCCTCCTCTATTTCTTCCTCCATAACTGGAAACGTCTTCATCCTCGTGTTCCTGGTGTACGACTGGTTCAAACATACAAGCTGGAACCTCCAAATGCGACTTGCTATGGACAAAAACATCCTCAAAATCACTGCTTCCTTCATAAATCAAATGCATGTTGACTACCTCGGCTGATTTTGACTTGTAGCAGATATGACGTAATCGACTGACCCCCTAGCGGTAAAACTAACTAATAACGTCCAAGTTCCTGTGGGTGTGAATTCACATTTCTGAACTTTTCAAACGTGCATAACTTAAAAAATATAGGCTTCCTTTTACAAACAAATTTGGTAGAATTATTTGAATGGGCTTACATATCATACTGGGGAAAAAAATTCATTAAAAAAAACCCTTTCTATGCCTTTTAAATTGTTTGTGCACATGTACTGCGCCAAATTATCAATGTTACACATCAAGAAAAGTTCAAGCGATGCATTTCAATGTTTTTTTAAGTCAATAGAGACACAAATAGATCTAACACAGCTACATTGTAAATAATGTGTGTTTTACAGTAGAAAAGATGATGGATGAAAGATGTATTCAGTTGGCACTTTTGACTTTTGTCCACTGCAAAGGAAGTTGCATAAAAATACATTAATAGTAATGGTCATATCCTATTTTTCACACAAGACTAATGCAGTGTATAATATATTATGTTAAAAGGCACATTAGGGAACAAAAATAATACCTTTTCATGCTTCAGTTCTGTAAATATTGTTAGGCCTAAAAAAATAATAACGTTTCATGCTTAATTTGTGTTAATATTGTTGGGACCATACAGCCGCATGCAGTCATGTTGGGTCATTCTAATAATAGTAATGAATTACACTTGTTATGCGCTGTTATCAAAGCCTCTCAAAGCACCTACACTGAGGTAATCGTTGTTCATTCACGCCACACTTGGTGATGGTAAGCCGCAATGTAGCCACAGCTGCCTTGGGGCAGACTGACAGAAAGTGAGGCTGCCAGTGTGCGCCATCAAACCCTCCGACCACCACCAACACACCACTTTCATACTAGGCAAGCTGGATATAGTGCCTTGCCTAAGCGCACAAGGAACGTTTTTATTTCCTCCCATTGTGGCACCTGGTGTTCCTCTGAGATCTCCCATCCACTTACTGACCAGGCTCTCTGCCCTGCTTAGCTTCTGAGATGTGACAGGATCAGGCTTTGACAGGAAGATTTTGGCCACTCTGCTAATATATTCTCTATATATATCCTATATTCTAATATATAGGATATTCTCAGCTAATATCCCCTGCTGCCACAGTCTCATTTGCACGCCCCATAACACCATGTATGCAATCCGCAACTACACACGCCAACAGTTAACTGGTGTATACAACAAGTAAATCTAATATTTATGACGCTAATGCCCCCACGCTGTGATTTACTCTGAACTAGCAAGTCACCGCCACCTTCTGTCAGCCTGCGGTCAAATTATCTCCTCAGGGAGGCGCCAGAGCTCTTCACCCAGATTTACCATCAAACAGTACCTAGATACAAGCGTGCAGGTTCAAATATGAAGGTTATGCATGAAACACAACACAAAATAATTATTATTCTCCCAATATTTGACACTTATGCCTGATTACATGACATCATTAATCTAATGTGGGTGTGCTTGAGTTGATCTGTATTATATAATTAAAGCAAAGCTGTGCCTTGAAGAACTTGAAGGTGATATTTCAATGTCAAAAACAAACCCAGGCCTAAAGAGCAGGACGTAGTTTATGGAGATGACTCTGTTTTTTGACAAAGCAGCATTCATCACCTTCTTCCGCCCATTGCCGCCTAATCTCATTTGCTCTTTCACTGCTTATGTTGTTTCCACTATCAACGATTCATAATGATGAGCTCTTCCAGCTGCACCATCTTATCCTGATATAAATAGAAAATAACAGAAGATGGATTGCCTTTTCTAAACTATGCTTGTTTGTTAAATCTTTTATTTACAGTATTTTCATTTAAAATAAGTACAAGTCTAAAAATAACCTGTCATGTTTTAATCTGTTCTTTGATTTATTGCAAAAGAGAGGTTTTATGTGAAAAAAAACAAAAAAATGCATTCATGAAAGTATAGCTTAATCCCAACCTTTTTCCAAACCCGAGTAACTGTATATAATATGTCATGTTTAATATGACGACACAATTCTCAGCATCCAGGGACAGGAACACTCTAGGCTTTCCCATCATTCCATCATAGTCTCAATTGTTTACAGTCATTTAGTCATGTCATATTGGGGCTATTTCCAGCGAGGAAGGGGATGGGGTGGAGCGTGAACTCGAGGACAGTGATAATCGCATTGTAGCTGGTGGTGGTTCTCTGCTTCGGAGATAACTTGACTTTATAAGCTGCAGGAACTGATTGCTGCAAAAAAGACCTTTGGAAAATACGCTTTGGATCATTTGGTAAGTTTTTGTGTTCTTGCATGGTCTATAGTGCGTGGAATAAACAGAAAATGTATAAAGTTTTAAGTAAAATTTAGCATTGTCCTTGTAAAGACAGAATATTTTCATAAAGCTCTTATTGGACATAAGATATTGTAATGGTGTTGTTTCAAACATAATTACCAAGTTATATTAAGGGACATCACACGTAGTTCAATATGCCTGAAAAGGAGTAGGAAAGATCAGTGTTTATTTAGTTTGACCCATGGCCAAGTGTCAGCAATTACTGAAACTTTGTACACTTCCTGTGTTTAAATGTTGTCATTTTCTAATAGTGATGGTGCAAATGTAGCTATTAAAGTGGCATTCAGTAAATGTTGCCTGTTTAATTTTCAGTGATTATTTTAACACATATTTTAATTTAAATATTTCCTAGTTTATGTGTGACTGGAAAGACACTTGTGTCTTTCATATGTATGGCATATCCAGGTTTTTGTTTTCTGTTGAGAGCTAAAATCCAATTAAATATTACTACGATGCGTTCATGTACATACTCTTGTGTGTATCAGTTAACTAGTTGACTAGGATGGATATTACCGCAAGGCATAGCATGACAATGACAAATCACCAGAGAAACGATCTTCTTTCAAGATGAAATGGGATTATCCAACTCTGCGTCTGACACTTGGTTGTAATTTGTTTATCTGACAAGGCTAATCCACTTATTTACTCATAAACTGCACTGCCTATTATGCAATAATGATTTCCTCTTTTCCTTCCAAGGACTGATGTCTGTCATCTCCTTGGCGGCCGTCCTGAACTTTCATCTTTAATCCATCGCACGCACCAAGGACCTGGAACGAGGAACTGAAATGTCCAACAGTGACTGTAAGAGACTGGAGCTCTTCCGACAAATCCTAAATGTTTGCAGCCACGATCAGTCCTGCAACACTTCCCACCTGCTGCTGCACAACATCAGCTCGTACACCGGGCTGGAGCTGGTGGGGGATGGGTCCCCCTGGTTGAGAAGCCTGATCTCAGTGGTGTACTTTGTGGTGGCAACAGCTGGAGTGGTAGGCAACCTGTTGGTGTTGTTCCTACTGTACTCCACTCGCACCATCACCACTGGCACCATTAATTTCTTTGTCTTCAACCTGGCTCTGGCCCACCTCCTCTTCTCGCTGGCTTTGCCCTTTTGGGCCGTGGATATTGCGCTGGACTACAGCTGGCCTTTCGGTGTGGGCGTGTGCAAGGCCGTATCCTTGCTCACAGGTCTCAATGTGTTTGCCAGTTGCTTTTTCCTCACAGCCATGAGCTTGACCCGCTACTGCTCTGTGGCCACAGCACTCAAGCCCAGCGCATCAGTTTGCAGCAGGTCATGCACCTCCCCGGTGATCACAGCCTTCATCTGGGCCGGAGCTCTCATTGCAGCAGCACCACGAGGTATGTTTGCGGCTCTGAGTCGCGTGGGCACCAGCAACGATACTGCCTGCCTCCTCCGTTTCCCAGACGGTACAGCTTGGCTGGGGATAAACCAGCTCCTGCGGGTGATGCTTGGCTTTCTGCTGCCGTACACCACCATCATCCTATCCTACCTGCTGCTGCTGCGCTTCCTCTGCCGTCACAAACTGAAAGGCAGCAACTCTCGCCGAAAAGCCAACGTCTCAAAGTCGGTGGCGGTGGTGGTGCTGTCATTCTGTGCCTGCTGGTTCCCATACAACCTCCTCACCCTGTGGAGCATACTCATTCAGCTGGACATTGTCGACATCAGCCCCTCATTCTATGTAATGCAGACCTACTTCTTCCCTCTTGCCAACTGCTTGGCTTTCACCAGCAGCTGCTTCAACCCTGTCATCTACTGCCTGGTGCGGAAGGAATACCGAGTGGCTCTTCACAATGTATTCTTCAAGCTAAGCCTGGCCGTCTTGTCCAAGATGCCCTACGCCATCAACTCCAACGAAGTATCGGAACAAGCCGGACAACTGGCCATTCCTCTTAGCAACATGCCCAGCCAGACGAGCCAATCGGACTCAAGAAGGTACGCGCCCTTGTCAGCAATCCCAACGGTAGTCTCCACCCTGTAAAGCCATTTGTTAAATCTTTCGAACAAGATCCAATTCAAGAGTTGTATCCAAAATTATTACCGAAGATGACGACGAATGAATGGTTGTAGCCCTGTCATTCGCAACCACTGTGCCGCAGCGCATTGGTGTGCTGTTAAAGATCGCTTGTTGCCAGGCCATTATCCAATTTCACTCATTTGGTCCGAAAACATTGATTGACTACACTATTCTTTGTTCATCTGTCTATGCCAGCGATATAGGAACAAGGAGAAAAAGGAAATGCTCTTCCGTGAGATGGCAGGGGATACTCCATCAAGCTGTGCCAGTAATAGATTTTTGTTAAGTTGTGTGCTTTGAGGATTGCCTTATGGGAAATACAGTACGTGCCTCAGGTAACACACTCTCATACACAAGCAGATGATAAAACAATGTTGCTCTACCCAGAAAAGATGTGGTGAATTACAAAGCGACCATGATAAAAGCTTATTTTCTTCATCCTGTATCTTTGTATCCTGTGTCTACACTATGTTACATATACTAATGCTATCTGCATGAGTGAAAGACTGTCCTGCTGCCAAGTTGTACAAATGTTGCAGCGTCGTCTTTTTTGGCATGCATTTGTTTGGCCTCAAAACTCCTGAATAAAATTGGTCTAAAATTGCATTTTGAGCATGATTATTATTTCACACTACACACTTTCACACTTAGTCCTTCTTCATATCTCAGCAATCAATGTTAATACATATGGTTAGCTTATTCAGTAATCAAAAAGAATGAATTAAGAATATAATATTGTAGTAATATATAATTATTCAATATAATTAAGGCCGCACGGTGGCTGAGTGGTTAGCACATTGGCCACACAGTCAGGAGATCTGGAAGACCTGGGTTCAAATCTCCGTTGGGCATCTCTGTGTGAAGTTTGCATGTTCTCCCTGTGCGTGTGTGGGTTTTCTGCGGGTACTCCGGTTTCCTCCCACATTCCAAAAATATGGATGTTAGGTTAATTGGCGACTCTAAATTGTCCATTGGAGTGTAAATGGTTGTATGTTTCCCCTGCGATTGACCTGTGACCAGTCCAGGGTGTACCCCGCCTCTCGCCCAAAGCCAGCTGGGATAGGCTCCAGCATACCCGCAACCCTAATGAGGATAAGCATCACAGAAAATGAATGAATAAGTGGTTGTATGTTTCCCCTGCAATTGACTGGTGACCAGTCCAGGGTGTACCCCGCCTCTCGCCCAAAGCCAGCTGGGATAGGCTCCAGCATACCCGCAACCCTAATGAGGATAAGCGTCACAGAAAATGAATGAATAAATGGTTGTATGTTTCCCCTGCAATTGACTGGTGACCAGTCCAGGGTGTACCCCGCCTCTCGTCCAAAGCCAGCTGGGATAGGCTCCAGCATACCCGCAACCCTAATGAGGATAAGCGTCACAGAAAATGAATGAATAAATGGTTGTATGTTTCCCCTGCGATTGACTGGCGACCAGTCCAGGGTGTACCCCGCCTTTTGCCCAAAGTCAGCTGGGATAGGCTCCAGCATCCCCGTGACCCTAATGAGGATAAGCGGTATAGAAAATGAATGAATGAATGAATGTTCATACAAAGGTTGTGCATATTTTACCTTCTGTGCTCCCAACGTGCCACATGGTGGTGCTGCTGGTCTTCATTTCCCTCTTAATAATGCTGATAGTCTGTTGAATGAATATGAAATGTATGCGTAAAGCCAGAATGTAAATATATAAACCTCAAAATACTCAAGTTTTAGTACTCATAATTGCACCACCAAACCGACATTCTCTTGCATTCTAGTCAATTTTATTTAAACAGTTACAAACATTTTAACTGAGTTTTCTGTCCTGAGTGTCATCTCTTGTGACAGTGTAGAGAACGTCACCCTGAAACGACCTTTTCAGTATCACCTAAATCTAGGACAATTTTATGTTGTCTTTCATCACAGAGCAAACAAGGGTATATAGAATATTTACATGTGGCTGTATGTATTCTGACAGCAAAATTAATATTTTGGTGATCTTTTCTCATATCAATTTTAGTCTAAACTAACAGTTCTCACATAACTGATGTTTTATTTCTTTTAGTGTCTCTGCTGTGAGACCGACAGGGTCACGTTGGCCAGACAGGGATATTTTAGTGCCTGCGGTTCTTCTCTGATTTATTGTTACTTGTCTTGGGAGTAGAAGGTTCTGTCTGCATGAAAACCAACTATGTATGTGCTCCTGATGATATATTTATTTCAGGGCACTCTCCAGTAGACAGCAACATTAAATGTCCTCTCTACTTGATTAGTGCCTTCCCAAAGCTTCCCAACTTGGTTTCTGTGGACAGTCTTTATGGATAGAATATTGCCAAAACAATATAGCGACATATACATCATACAATGTAGTATTCTGGCCACATTGCGTAAAAACGTAATATTGAGTGAAAAAAGTTGTAATTTTACGAGAATAAAATTGTGAATTTACGGGAATAAAGTCGTAATATTATGAGTAAAAAAGCTGTAAATTTCCGAGAATAAAGTCATATTATGTGTCCGAGGGAAAATACAGCATAGTTCTTCAGGAAGAAAGGAAACTTGTTTCAGGCAAGATTTTATTTACAGTATAACGTGGCAGCAAAACAGAGCTGTTGATGAGCGCAAACACATTAGCATGTGGCGCTCACAATGCCGCCTTTCTTACCCCACCTCCTCCACATACCCAAGGCCAAAGGTCACATAAGTCCCCCGTTTTTATAGCTGTCACAGGCAATGCCTGTACGACCGGCAACATTAAAGAAGAAAAAGTACTCTGGGATTTCAAGAATAAAGTTGTAAATGTACGACAAAGAACTTGTTACTTTATGTTACAGGAATTGACAGTTATAAAAAGGGGCACTTACAGTACAGGCCAAAAGTTTGGACACACCTTCTCATGCCAAATGCTTCAGAATCCTGAATATTGACTACATGTGAACGTAGTCTTGGTCCCAACCCCATTAATAAGGAAAGAAATTCCACTAAGTAACCCTGACAAGGCACAACTGTGATGTGAAGAGCATTTCAGGTGACTACATCACAAAGCTCACTGAGAGAACACTCGGGTCGGGGCTGCAGCACTATCAAAAAAGCAAAGGGTGGCTACTTTGAGGAATGTAATACGTAAGACCTATATAGGGGGTATTTTTTGTTAAGTACATTATTCCATGTTTTCCATTCATAGTTTTGATGCCTTCAATGAGAATCTACAATGTAGGTGGTCATGAAAATAAAGAAAACCCATTGAATAAGCAGGTGTGTCCAACCTATTGGCCTGTACTATATGTGACCTTTGGCCTTCGGTATGTGGAGGGGGCAGGGTAAGGAATGCGGAAGTGAAAAGGCCTTGATATGCAAATTTGATTGTGCTCAACTGCTCTGTTTTGCTGCCACAATAAAAAATATATATTATACATATAAATAAATTAAAAATATAAAAGCTTGCCCGAAGCAAGGGGAAAATTTAGTCCCCTACTGAAGAGCCACACTCTATTTACCCTATGACATGTAATATTACAACTTTATTCTCATAAATTTGCAACTCCTTCTCGTTATATTCCAACTTTTCAAAAAAATCTCAGATTCTTTTTTTCTCTCAATGTGCCTCTAATACTATGTTGTAATGTCTAGATACACTTTAGGAATTAAGAGTATATTAAAAAGTGTCATTTGTGTCGTTAATGACGCCTAGTGGCCAAAATACTATATATCACTTGTATTTAAATATTTTTGACTAAAATTGGGTCACAGTCAACCACAAAACACCCACCATTTATAATATCATACATTTTTGAAACTTTGAGATAGTGTGAGAGCAATAATTGAACCGTGATGTAGCAAGAGACATCTGTCCAGGGATGTATAGTAAGGCCTCATTTTTAACATGACAATGTACACTATGAAATTATTTTTTTGAAACATGATGAGGGAAAGTTGTGCTTCTCGTCTTAGGCTGCTGCCGACCTCGGATAAGCAGAAGAAGTTGGATGGATGGATGGATGATGCGACATAATTTGTAAATGGTATGTAGGGTATGGGCATTTTTAACATGGCCTGATACAGTGACAAAAATGTATTTATCTTTAAATGTATTACTTTATTGAAATCACTCAGAGAAATCACCTGAAAAAAGATACATTCCTTCAGTTTAAACATAACAAATCATATCAATCCAGGTACACCGATTATAATAATTACAAGCGCAATCATACCTACAATAAATATGGCATTATTAAATTAAAGAAAAAATCCACTTTGAACATCCACCATACAACATCAGGGAACTGTAGAATATGGCTTCTCAATGGGCCATGGCTTGTTTCAAAACGAAATGTCAATAAATGATTACATCCACTCGGCCAAAATTAAATCAGTCCAATTCTGTAAGATCCTTTGTGTGGCACAGGACGTCAATTGTGCAGATAATAGCTGCCAAGAAAAAAAATAAAATTTTAATCTAAAATTCTATACATCTATTATAGAAACATAAATATATGTTGCTAGTCGATTGATATTATTCAAAATATAGAAGATATTATATGTAATCAGTGAGGTCTGTGATCATTTGTATTATTCTGAACAAAAAAAGTACCTCATTTCGTTCATTTGATGGTACAAGGCAAGGTGCAAATTGTGTCATTCATATAGAGGAGGTGGGGTTTGTAAAGCACACAGCACTGTTTTAAAAAGTGTTAAGCTCTTCGGCTCACTTTCTTTCTATATATTTTGTCCTTTCGACACTATAAAACAATTTAAAGGTTATCTCTGTGTTCCTCAAACACCTGAGAGTCTGATAAATACTGTTAATCTCATACTTATGTGATGGCAACGGCACTGAAACACGATACCGGAAAGGAAAAAAACAGGAAAATAAGGATAAATTAATAGCACAGCAACATTGAAGCCAAGTTTGTGGCCAAAATTTGTTAAATACAATGTACAAATTCCCTTTCACTCCAAGAATGAATGGGTTTAATATACCCTTTCTATAACATTTTCCCCACATTATGAAAACATTAAAAAGAAAATGGAATAAACACATATTTGAAACAAATATACTTAAAATTGTAACCTGGTATTGGTCAGGCCTTGTCCCATCATTTCACTACAGGCTCTGAGGAGTTAATAATAATAATGTACAGCCGAGAATCTGTTTACAAGTTCATGCCTGAAGGCCTACTCTTTGATTATTATTAGAATACGTTTTACATAGAAGAATAAATAAACACTTGCCACTTTATTAGCTTTATAAATGACCCTGTTGCATTCCACCTTACATTTTATCTAGGTGTGCCTAATACTGTACATTGGCAAGTGGGTTTAAACATTAATGATATACATTTCTGGTAACAAACATAAATCAAACCTTTTGTATAGTTGAAAGAAAATATTTTTTTTCTTTTTTTAAAGGCAAGAGGTTTAAGTGAATGATATCATCCATGGTCATATAAATGACGCATACACACGCATTAACCAACACAGCATTAGTTCATCACCTAACTACAAAAAGACATTTAATATACAAATGTTACACCTGGCGTTGGTATTATATATTTGGCAGTGTTAGTCCTGCACCTGAACGCCATTTTGTTCTCCACTTCTTGTTCTGTTTTACTTCTTTCATGGAGCATCAATTCCAGGAGTTAGAATTTGCAGTTTGGTTAAAGAAAATTGCCTTTTTTTTGGTACAACAGAATAATATATGACTTACTCATCACATGCAGAACCATCACGCATCAGTAACATGACAGATGACTTGCTATGATATACTATACTGCTTTGTTCACATCAAGTTTTCATCACTTTACTTACAGGGACAGTCTTTTACAGCCCATTACGAAAACATATTTATATAAATAATTCTGGACACAATGGACTGTCAATATATTGTTTTTGTGGCAGTCGGTTAAACACAAGTGGATGCTAACATCCAGGAAGCAGGTAGAAATGACGCTGTTTAGTGATAGAAAGGGAAGGATAACTTATTAGTTCACCTTCAATAGATAGCTGATTTAAAGTAGTCATTTTTAAACTGTTAAAAAGGACGTTTTACAGCAGGGGTGTCCAACAACTTGGGGGCCATTTGCGGTACTCAGCATGTTTTTTTTCTTGGCTCGTGGCACATTCTAAAAATATGAAAACTACCAAATAAACAACAATAATTATGCTTTGTCATCAATAGCACAAGATGCAGGCTATAAGGTAGTAGGAGTAAATTTACATAAAGTGATATATCAATCGCTTCTGGACACATTTTTGGAGTCATTCTTTGACAAGGATATCCAAAGTGTGTCCCAGGGACCATTTGCAACCTGCAGCTCTTTTTAATTGGCCTGCATCACCCTGTAGCAATAAAATTAAATGAAGAACAAAACAGCATAAATGGGGAGCCACAATGTAAATAGGAAAAACTGCAATGTTGATACTAATGACTAATAAAAACACACAGCTTTGTCTTCTGTAGTCTTTTTCCAAAATTAAAACAAACTATANACTGTGTATAAAGTGGCCGCCCGAATCCTTTAATTTTTGAGCTAAAAGTTTTAGTTATTAATGCTACTACTCAAAAGTTTTGTCACCTTTTTGAATTAGCCTGTTTAGAAAATGAAAAATATCAAAGCAACCCCCACCCTCAATGATTTATCAGGGGAAAATGGACACCCCTGCTTTATAGTCTGGTGTGAGTGGAGCTCATTAAACAACTTGAATTGTCCTAGTAGGACAAGATGCAGTTGATTAGTACAGGATTTATATACATACTTGCACTTTGTAGTGATGACATGATCACTGATTCTAATATTATATCTATGTCAGCCTATATATGCTCCTTTTCATAATAGAAATGCACAATAATTAAACGGGCTAAAAATTGAGTATAAGTCGCTATAATTTGTTTAAAAAGAATGATTGTGCGATTAAAAAAGATGCAAAACGGCCCTTCAATGATTAACGTAATGATTACTTATGAATAGTACGTTCTGCCTATTCACGTTCAGGGCAGACTTTGTGCTTTTTCCACATTTTGTCGGCAGCCCCTGAAGAGAGAAGTGTTGCACTGTGGCCACAAGAATCCCCAAATGTCCATTTTAACACCTCTAGCTAAGAAAACTCATAATGAGGCATTGTGATCTTTGTACAAATTGGTTTCTGTGGGAAAGTGATTGTCAAGTTCTTTTGAAAGTTTTTGTAGCGACAAGTATCCTTGTGTGGTGCTGTGGATGTTCTCGTGGAGCAAGAGTGAGCGAGGAGGGCGTCTGCTCACACTTGGATGACCATCACGGATCCTAGTCGCTTTCGAAGTGGCAGTCAGGATCCTGGGAGTCCGCCATAGACCTGGCTGATAGACTGGAATGAAAGGAGATCAAAGGAATGAAATAACCGCTCACCATAAGGTGGCCGCGTGCAGAGCAATAAATCAACATTTTGGGAAAGAACTGCTGATGTAGAGGAAAACATTGATACCACTCAAGATTCCTGGTGTGTTTAGCATAACGACTCAAAACAGGAATCTTGCCAGCACCATTAAAACACACTTAACATATTATGGTCTTACAGTGGTCCCTCGCTAAATTGCAGTTTAAAATACTGTACTCTCACTCTATTGCTTTTTCAAAAAATATTTCAATAGTAAATGAATAGTGTTTTGTGGTTGACTATGGCTCATTATTAGTCAAAAATATTGAAATAAAGGTTATATGTTGTATACTGGCCACCAGGCATTAGTAATGACACAAAACATTGATGAGACACGACAGTACATCACATTACCATCACACTGCGTGTAGTGTAGTCAGCCGTGGCATGTCAGACAAAAAATAGATAAAGAAGTTCTACTATTCTGTGTGGAAGTGGTAAGTCTTTCATCCTCATTCCATTTGAAACCCTTTCTTTAGTTTAGATTAAATAAATTAGAGGCTAAGTAGTGCTTCCTAGCATGCATCTTTTGTGTCCCTGCAGTGATCCCGTAGACTGAGCATTAGCAATGTGGTGTAAACTAGGCATATTAGAGTGTAAAGGTGATTGTAATATTTAATATCTATGTGGCTCTAATAATGATAAAAACATATTAAGAAAGTCCTAAACAGGTTTTCTATGCTCTAACTCTAAAATTGTTGATGTATTTATATACAATCCTGTTTACCGGCAACTCACATACCGTGGTCGGGTCTGGAACCAAAAAAACGTGGTAAACAAGGGACGACTGTATTAAGAATTTGGGTCAGGGAAATTTAATGCATTATCTTTGCCAACTCCGAAAGCGATCAGGGTCCATTATGTGCACCGTGGCTCATAAAATTTCTTCAAGCTTGGCAGGTCTGTAATTGTGTCCAACCTTGTTCCCATCTTTCCTGTTTGAAAACAGTTGACACCAACACATGAACAGGACTCTGCCCCTTTTGAAGAAATATCCTGACACTCAACCCAAAAGAAGGTGAGCTGTCACTGCCGCCAAAGAGCCAAGACAGGTCAGCCTTGTGGCCTGGCGGCACTAGTGATTCACTCTGTGCAAAAAAAATAATACTGTATATACTGCAATAATATACAGCGTCGGTGCTGAGGGCTTGATATTCTTTCAAAGAAAACAACACATTGACTTAGCCTCTGTGCACAAAAGCCCCTAGCTCCTATTGAGAATATGAAATGTCGTTTTGATAGATGGGCACAGGTGACGTGTGTCCTGCACTGACTGACAAATGTGACGTGGAGAATGATGCAGTGCTTTAGAGCAAGTGGCGATGGTAAGAGAAATAAATATATATGTATATGTAGACTCAGGCACAAACCTGGTCTGTGAGGATTCGAGGCTTAATATCTGGAATGGCACCCCCTCTCAGCTCATCTTCCACAGCCATGAGTCTGACAACAGGGAAATAGAAACAAACGCTTGACAAAAATAGAATGACGAAGCCGCTGTTGAGTGCAGGTATGCATGTCTGCGTGTGGCTTTTTGATGATATTAAGGTCTTGGCATGCTTTGTTTTGTTTGTACAATCCGCTCCGCAATATGCTTTCCGGAATGAATGTATGCTCACCGGCGGTTTTATTAGACATACTTGCACATAGTAATGATATCCAATACAAGTGCTGTTTGACACATAATGCTAAGCATGGAGAGGAGGTGTCACTTTGTGTATTGTTGTGGTTGCAGTTGAATACAGTGGAACCTCAGCATTATTAATCCGTTGTAGAACTGAATCATGCTCTACCTGAATAAATGTTTCCCATAAGAAATAATGCAAATCCCATTAATTTGTCCCAGAGACCCAAAAACGTTAACACACTTTTTAAAACACTTTTCAGTAGTTGTCCAATTATAGTTTGATATGCAGAAAATAATTTAAAATGCATATGGTTGCCCAAAGAAAGGGATAAATGAACATTTAATGTGGCTAGAGACGAGCAGAGATACACATGGACACCACCTTTGTGTTTTTCTATGAGTTGTTTTCTTGAATTCAATAGTGTTTCTCATTTTATTTATTAAAATGCTGGTAGTTGCAACTTTCTTTGGCTCCATTGTAGGTTATTTTGCAGCCGTAATCAATAAGACAAGCAGAGATTTGTGACATAAAGGTTGTTTAGCAAAGTACTACACTCGGCAGCTGATGACGTCATTGAGGGGTGATGGAACTTGGGGACAATGACTTGGGTTCCAGTTTCCATGCTAACACACTGCTAACAGGTATCCATCTATCCATCTTCTTTTCTTTCAGAAAAATATGCTAACCGAGGTTCCATTGTATAAAAATGTAAAAACAACGACTGGTTCTTGTATTGGATAACATGAATGTAGGTGTACCTAATGTTGCGTCCGGTAAACGTATGATACATAATAATTGATATTGCTCCTATATATGCTGTGATATCTTATTTATCGCTTATGATGAGTGCATTTTATCTAAGAATTTACTTCAGATACTCCGCTAGCCTTTTATGATGTTAAATCATGCAAGGTGTGATGAAGTTACTTGGTTTGCTTTGCTCTGTGTTAAAATAGGTTAGTGATGCTGTAGATGTGTCAAAATTTGCCAGAAAGTTTGACGTACATAAAAAGTATTAAAATATTTTAGTTATTCTTTTCCTACACTTTGAACTATATCAGAGTTTTTTTGTGATTCATTCCACTTTTTCACGATTAATCTCTTTTTCTAGACACATATCTGGCTTTCAACAACCTGTGCTGACATGCTCGCAAACACATTTGTTTTGTCTGTTATGACTGGCGCCAAGTTAAAAAAAAAAAGGTGTCAGACATTTTTCCCCTGGAGCTCAACCATCACCTGTTGATGATGCCTTTGATTTGAGAATCCTTCTCCATCTGCTGCTGCTTGAGGCGCCGCTCGCTGTCCTCCAGGCGGCACTGATACTGCTGCAGGATCTTGCTTGTCTGCTGTTCCTGAGACAGGAGGCGCTGCTCGTACTCCTCCAGCTTGCGATGAGACATTTTCAGACGCTCCTTTAAGGAGTGGATCTCCTCCTCATACTCTTTTACCTGACAAGGAAAGATGCTCAGGATTATGAATGGACAGAACATAGTGTGTACCTAAGGCTTTCTCTGCTGGTCTAAACACTATCCAATGCACTAACCTACATTTAAAACTTAAACTCTAGTATTTGTTTAATTAAAATGTTATAATTTGCCTCCAGTAGTCTATATGTATGTTGGGTGTTTTTAGTCCAGTCATATTTCAACTTATGTGTGTTGCTGTGTCAATGTAATCTACCCCGTGCCACAGTGACGTCAGAATTTTTACATCCTCTGATTGGTTGACGTCTGAATGCCAATTCCCTAACAGTTACTATTGCACTTAATTTGTGCTTGATTAATCTTGTTCATGGGAGTTGTTAATTTTTCTGTTATATATATATATATGTATAGATGTATATATATATATACTTATATACACACACACATATACATATATATATATATATAAACAGGGTGTCCCAAAAAACACTTTAAACATTTTAAACTAGGTTTGTATTATAATTCGGTTACAAACATCATTCTATTGTTTTGTCTCCACCTATTCTCAAACTGATGTCCGTTCTGTTCCAGACACTGCCAACCACGCGAAGCAACGGAATAGTACACATCATGAAACGATTTTCGTGGTATTTACGTGCATTCACGTTCATTGGTTGCTCACAATTCAGTGATTGTTGCAGGTCTCATTGTGTAGATTTTGTCTTTTAGGTGTCACTATAAAAAGAAGTCTAGTGGCGTGAGGTCTGGTGAACATGGAACCCCTCTGTCCAATCCACCTGTTTGGCCAGATCTCATCAAGGAAGGATCTAACATTGCGATGGTAGTGTGGGGGTGTCTTCCTTGATGTAATCTTGTCAAACAGGTGGATTGGATGGAGGGGTTTTGTTGAATAGCCTCCTCGTTATATACCAGTGCTTACAAGTGAGTAGTGAGTGTAGTTTTTATTTAATTTTTTAGGTTTTTGTAATAATTTTTAATAAATGTTGATTCTGAACTACATATATACACTCTATAAGGTTATCTATTGTTGGAGGTCTCTTTAAGGTTACATTATATATAAGGCAGAGAATACTAAGTTTGCTGACCCTCTCCAAGCGAGATTCATCCATGCTTTTGGAGTACTCCTTGAGTTGACCCTCACGGTCGGGCCGTAGACTCTCGATGTCGGCAGAGAGATGTGGCATGTTCGACACCCAGGCTACGGTCCGCTCGTTCAAGTTGGATTGAGAACCCTGAAACAACACAAAAATTCTGCTTTGGAGGTTAAATTTTTATGTTTTGTTGCAGGCCAGTGCAGAACTTAAACTACAACCAGAACCAATGATTGACTGGTCTTGGCAGTGGTTAATGTGTAAAAATCAATTATCAACAAGTGAAATATGGACTGACTTTATTGACAACCGGCTTGAGCAGATGCTGCTGTGGAGGCTGCAGCTGCTGAGACTTTTTGTTGCTTTTTGTGGGCGTGTCCGTCGACTCCTCAGCGGTCGTGGTCGGGGCCTGGTTCTCCTTGGCGGAGCTCGTCTGGAACGGCAACCCAGGAGCCGGACTGTCCGTCACAGGCATCTGTGTCTCATGTTGTTGCGTCTGCGGTTGTTGTTGCTGCTGCTGTTGCGACTGCTGCCGTTGTTTGGGCTGACTGCTGCTGAAGTTGTTGTCGGAAGAGTCAAGGAGGAGGTTCCTGCTCTGTGGTCGGGCCTTTGGAGGCGTGGCAGTGGCTGGAGTGTTGATGGAGCGTTGAGACTTAAGAAGTTGGGGCGCAATCGAGGACTGGCGCGTGGGGTGAACAGTGGTAGGGGGCGTGGCCAAGGAGGCGGGTGTACCTGTGCCAGTGCCTGTCTGAGACGTTATGCCCATCATATGCTGCTGCTGGAGGGATTCCTGAGGACAGAGGAATTCAGAAAGATGAAAGATACCTTCCAGTGTTCCCTGGTGATATAACTAAAGGCTGGAAGTTTGACCTCATCAGAATCAGGTCAACCGCTGACATAAAATAATCCCACTAACACACCCCAAAATCTTCCCAGAAGAGGGAGCAACTCTATTTTTTCTTCCAATATAACTACTATGTGGGTATAATGCCTAAATGTGGCCAAGTAAAAAACAGCCACACAAAGCCAATAATTAATTGTTTAAAAAATAATCCTCATAGTGCCAACTTTGTTTATAAAAAAACAAAAAAAAAGACACTGGCAATGTTTGTTCCATCACAGCCCACACAGAAGGCCAGAAATAGCTCAGGACAACAGTAGAGTACATGATGTTAGCATTAGAACCACTGAAATTTACATCTTGTGAATGACTACCCAGAGTAAGATATACAGTGTATTGTATTTGCATATGCTGAAGATTAAGAGCAGAGTAGCTACAAAACAAGACTACAGATGCTAGCACAGAAGGATAGAGGTCAAGAAGAATTTGTACTCTTACTTTTGTTCCTGAAAGTACAGCATGTACAGCAACTGGCAAGTTGGCAATGCACAAATTTAATTCTCTAGTCAGCGCCTACAAATTGTAAGTAGTTCCAATGCTAGAGCTGTGTCCGACTAGAATAATGACTGTCATTGTCAGAGGTAATAATTTGACATTTGTTATTGGGCTTGTTGTTTGCAGAAGTTTACAACTGCACATATCATATTAACTACAAACCATAATAGTAAACATAACGAGTCAATTAAATCTTAGTTTTTTAGTATTTTGTCTGGATCGTAATGGATTTACTGTATATCCAAAATGGAATGCATTGTTATCTTGAGTGAGGCAGAATTTTCACATAGGATCTTATTAGAATGTGTAGATGTACCAGAATTAATATATTTGATGCCTAAAACTAACAACCACTTTAGTTTATGCATGCATATTCAAAGTGAAGCAATTCCTACCTGCACTTGCAGTGACAGCTGATGCCAGACAAAGTCATTGTTCTGGTTCTGCCGGCTAAAGTCATCGCTGTAGCTGTGCGAGTGGACTATGCTGGGCTGCACCAGGCTGTTCTGAGAACGCAGGGCCGACAAGTCCTCGCTGCGGGAAAAAGCGTTGTTGCCAAACGCAGGCACATAGTCGTGGTGGCCATTCTCTGGCTCCGGGGCGAGGAGGAGTGGTGGGGGAGGAGGCTGCGCCGGTGAGTTCTGGGCCGCCAGATGGAAGAGAGGGTTCTGGAAAGACAGGGGATAGTGCATGGCCGCTGCCGCCTGCTGCTGCTGCTGGGAGATGGATTCAGTGGGGCCGCCAATGTGACCCATCTGGCTCAGCCTCAAGCCGGACCCCGCCGAGCCGCTGGGAAGGTGCCCGCCCATGCGAAGAGGGCCACCCAGGTTGCCGAAACTGTGTCCCAGTCCGGCGATGGAGGCCTGGGAGGAGGTGAGCATATCTCCCACAGAGTTCAGGTTGGAAATGCTGTTCATGCGGGAATCTTGAAGGTCCATCATGGACACACTCTTGTTAACACTGTGTACCTGAGTCCAAGAACAACAGACAACTATATCATCAGTGACGTGAAGGCAGTAAAATATTACTGTTATTATATTAATAGTAGTATTCACCGCTTCATAGGTTAAAAAAATTGCATAATTTGCGCATTTCCAAATCAAATACAGGGAAGAAAGCAGCAGTGAAGCAACGGCGAGTCAGACTTCATCTCTGAATGAACAATCCTTCACAAACTGGGCTGCATCAGTGAATAATGAATCATTAAAACATATATTATTTGTGTCGACACCTCCAAATCATGTAAAGGCCTTACCTTAGGGTCAGGTTCGGTGATGTCAGAGCTGCTTGTGCAGTAGGCCGGGCTGGATCGGGCCAGCGGCGGCCGTGTGACGTAGAATACTTCTCTGGAAGAGCGCAGGTCTCGTTCTGCCTGACGCCTCATGTTGAGGTTGGATGAGAGGGACTCTACGGCTGACACGCCGGTGGCAGGCGATGGCAGGCGGGAGACATCAATAGAACTGAGACACGAGACAAATGTTAAGTTGTGAAGAAAAAGTTCCTCTACTGCTTGTGTGGTGCAGCACATGATGCCAAAGAGTTGGCATTTTGAAATGTACAATGCAGGTTTTTAAATAAGATTGTGCACATTTTAGTACTATGAAAATTTGTAGCAGTATTCAGTGTGCCCTATTGTCAGTGTTTTCCCACCAGGGTTGTCAAACACAAACACCATTAGAATGCTTTATGAAGATGAGTGCAGTGGGGGATGGGGATGTGGCATCGCTATTACAGCTGTTATTGCTCTTACGTAAAGAGTTCTCGACCTAAACTCTGTAGAGGCTGTATCGAGAGCGAATGCCACTTGATAAGGGCACGGTGAAAGAAAGTATGAGGTGGAGAAAGGAGGTTTGAGTAAGAGGGTGTGGGAACAGATGGTGCTGGCAATTATCAATTGATCAAATACTTACAAAGCCTTCAGAGATAAATTATTTAACATTAGCGGGGCTAGAAATAAGCTGGCATTGTGTTTTAATCCACTGAATCCCCATTCTGTGAATATTTTCGGGCTTGATGTGCATTCTGTTCTTAATTACACCCATGTGACGCTGCGGTGTCAGCCCGCGTTTTCATTAGAATTATCCGCCACGGCGCCACCTACCAGAGGACACAATAATCTATTTTTACATTTGAGGAGGAGGAGGGGAAACCTTACCTGTTTAAGTCGCGCATCATTAAGCTTTGGAAGTCAGAGGACATGAGGCGATTGAACGTGGGCCGAGAGAAGAGTCTGTCCTTGGGCCGCTCTGGCTGGTGATTGGTGGTGGTGTGCAGCTGAGGGTTCCTCAGGGCCACGCTGATGTCATTCAGCAGTCGAGGCAACGGCCCCAGTTTGAGAATAGCGTCCTGCAGCAGAGGTTGGAAATGTCATGGGAATGGAGATTGTTGTGCGCCTTAATGGATTTTCTCAACCTTTTCTTGTGGGTCGCCGTTATGGTCAAATTGAGCATATTTGTGAGTAAGACAGAAAGATGCTGCCAGTCCCTAGCCATACAGTGTACAAAATAACAATAAAATATGGAGAGTGGAGCCCGACATCCCTTGAAATGGCTCCCTATCTCTCTCAACATAAGCGGTTGATGACATAACTGAAAAATTACTAATTTATATCGGTCATTTATTTAACAATTTATTTTATTTAATTTATACAAGTCATTTTCTTATCGTTGGAAGAATTTAAACCAGTATACACAAATTATTGACCAACCCTAAGTCATACAATATAGTACTTGACATTTGTTTTCAAGTTATAAAAAAAATCTTATTTTGACTTTTGTAGTGGCATACCGGCACAATCAATTTCATGTACTGGAAACCCTGCTGATGTTTCTGGTTGCTGCCACGACATGTGTAGTTGAGGAGGGTGCTCTTTAGTGTTTGTGAGAACATGCCGCTATGAATGAGCGGTCTGCTGGGGAAATATTTCCACACATGAATGTTCCTTTACCTGACGGTACAACATATCATGCTGCATTTAACAGTACATTCTGTTTTTATTGGCCAATTCCATAGGTCCGTTAATGTAGAAATCATAGGGCCCTACATAAACAGGGTAGACATTGATGGGCTCCACTGTTTAACCAGATTTTTTTATGACTTCAGTGAATTACCAGTTCGACCACTACAATTCAATACAAAGTCTGGAAATAAAAATGGACATAGACGAGGTTGCAATGGGTCCACCAACCTTGCTGAGCTGGCCCATGACTTCCCACAGTAGGCTGTGTAGCATGGACAGCTCTCTGCCAAGGTCAATGTAGCCCTCAAAGCCACCGGCATTTCCTCCGGTGTCCATATTGGAGATCTCATAAAGGAACTGCTGCATGGAGCCCCACTCCATCTCCAAGAACTCGTTCATGAAGTACATGAACTCCTCCTTGGGCCCGAACCTGTGGAATGTACCAAGCGTCATGTGACAAAACACACATTTTCACAGACTTTTGAGTGCCACATGGACCAATAAAGAGTAGAATTGCTGTGGATCAAGGTATTTTCACCATTTACCAGTAACTGTTCACTTGCATTGGAGCAAAATGTGGCACTCAATCCACCGGATTCAGCTAATGTACTAAAAAAAAAAACATTTTTACCACCTACAGGCCTGGAGTAATTGGAGAGAAAGGGAGACGACAGGGGACTCACTTGCTGAAGCTAGCCAGGTTCTGCATGACCTTGGCGATGAGAGTAAGTGTCCGCGAAGTGCGCTCAGCTGGGTACTCCTGTGTCAGGTTGAAGAGCGATGGTGACATTATGGCCGGACACATGAAACGAAGGAACAGCGACAAGCTAATGAGGCTGTCGGCGAGGTCCTCCCTTCCACGCTCGGCGCATCTTGCCCTCCATGAAGCAAACACCTCCTTCAGCTCACGGGGAAAAATGCTGCCGATTCACAAGACCCCTTCATCAAGAAAGAGCTGAAAATAAAAACGGAAAGCGTGTGCTTGAGGTCGCAAACGCACCAGAGAGAATTGATGATCTTGCAGAGGAGGAGCTCGCAGCACATGCGAAGGTTTGCTTGATGATCAGCCAGGACCGAAGGCGGGACTCGCATGGGGTCCACCTCACAGTTCTCCTCAGATTCATATAAGGCTCGGATGAAGTCACCTGAGAAGGAGAAGGATCTCACACTTATGTTGGGTACATAAAATAGGAAGATTGTCGTCTTCTCGCAAGTTGTAACCCACCTATCCCATCCTTGAGGTATCTGTGACCTATCAACTTGAGGTACTCTTCCACAGCCTTCGTGGCCAGGGTGTTCTCCCGGAAGATCATGTGTTCGCGGTCCATGAATCGGTCCACCTCACACATTGCCATGTCGGACAAAAACTCCTGAACAGTCACATTTTTTTGTCAAATCATCAGAATCATTTCATCAGAATCTGATGGAACGTGTATGACATATGTATGAGCCTTGGTGGAGGTCTCGTTTGCTTACCTTGGTTTTACCAGTGCTTTGGAGGATGTGCACCAGCGCGAATGCCACCTCCTCTTTGCTCTTGACACTCAACAGTGGTTCCAGGACTGCACACAGTGTTCGGTAGTTGTTGGTGATGTACTCTGCAAATTCCTTGTACAGCTCCATGGGAAGGATGTTCATGGTCTGGTAGCGGGACTTGACGCGGAGCGAGGCGTTGATGACTTTGCCACTGCCAACGCCGCCACTCTTGGCCAAAACGCTGGACTGGATGACGGGGTACCACTGCTCCACAAACTGCCGACCCGTGATGCTGGAAATGGGGATGCTGACGAGGCCGAGGTATGTGCTTTTTTCCTAGAATTACGGTAAAGCATTTGGTAGACCTTTATCAGTAACCATATTTGGTAACTTAGCCTTTGTCAGGCAAAGACACAAATAAACCTAATTTGGTTACTAGTTAGGTTATGGCACTATATGTGCAGCAAAGTACCAGAAAAGAAACATATTTGTTAACAGTCTTTATCAGGCAAGGAAGCATATTTGGTTATTGATTTGCTATAGTGCAAATAACCATTGAGGTGGCTCGGGCATCTAGTCTGGATGCCTCCCGGGCGCCTCCCTGGTGAGGTGTTTCGGGCATGCCCAGTCGGGAGAAGGCCCCGGGGAAGACCTAGGACACACTGGAGGGACTATGTCTCACAGCTGGCCTGGGAACGCCTTGGTGTCCTCCGCGGTGGAGCTGGAAGAGGTCGCCGGGGACCGGGAAGTCTGGAGTTCCCTACTGAAACTGCTGCCCCCGCGACCCGGACCCGGATAAGCGGAGGAAAATGGAACGGAATGGAATGGCAAATAACCATATTTGGTTATTTAGCTTTTACAGGGCAAGGAAACCATATTGTATTTAGTACCAGCATACAACAAGGTAGGAACCATATGTCGTTACTAGCATTTAACAGGCAATTAACCATATTTTGTAACTTTGCCTTTATTGGGCAAAGAAACATACTGGTAACTTACCTTTTGTTGGATAAGGAATTATTTGTGGTAACATGTCTTTTCATGGAACGCACTGGGGTATTTTGGGGTTTAATGGAAGAGGGATTAAACCACTTTGTTACATTATTATCACTACTATACAGTGTATGATGCTCCAACACCATGTACTGTATTTTTTACCTACAGTATGTGGCAATGACAATAAATAATTGAATTAGCTTTTATCAGTTAAGGAACCAGATTTGGTAGCTTCACCTTTACTGGGCATGGGACCATATTTAAAATGTAATTCTAGACTGAACCTACCTTGCGTCTCTTCTTGTCCGTCTCCTTGTAAAGGTGCAAACGAAGGCTACGAATTGTGGGCAGGTTGTTAAACTCAAAGTGCTCGCCCCAGAAGATGGTGTCTGTCCGAGGTTTGCTGGTGGTGCGGGCGTAGAGCATGTCATCCAAACACAGCTCACAGTAATAGCGTTTCTTCGCCGGGAGGTCTCGGGCTTCAATGATCCACAACTTGAGCACGTTTTCTACTCTCCTGCTGTTGTCCTGAAAAAAAAAAACAATTATAGTTATTATAACAATGAAAATATAATATGATATATTATGATAATAAGATAATTAATGCTTAATCATGGTGCTGAAACCTGAGTGACTAAGGTGACTAATGAGTTGAAGTCATAGACTAAAGTTTGGTCTGTGCCTAGAACTCATCCAGCACCTCGATTAGATACAGTAGCTATACCAGCATGGCCATTTATAGTAGTATGTTCACCTTATTGGGTTTGACAGCTCGTTGCAGGTTTTCAATCCACTTGTCTCTCTCTGATGCTGACCGGCAGGCAAAACATTTTGTCCCTGAATTGGTAGTCACCTAAGCATGTAAGAGCTATAAGAGCTTCCACTCTTCTGAAAAATACATTTGGAGATTTTTCTTTGGTTGACTTCACAAATACGTTGTACGCACCTCAAAGCAATACTCTTGTCCTAAAATGCTGGAATGGACTGGTTTTATAATGGCGTCTTCGTCCAGAACCAAGTCCAAAGCCTCAGCAGCACTGCTGGGAGAAAGCAGGGATTCGTGGGAGTGGGATTCTTTGAAGCTTTGCATTAACCGTGTCCTAGTGAGAGAAGAAGAAAAACAATGCATTTACTTCCACAGCCTTCCTACCACAAATACAGTATTATAACCACCCTTAAATAAACACTCCAAAAATACTTATAGTGAGGGAAAACTATTTGAACCCCAGCTGATTTTGTAAGTTTGCCCACTAACAAATAAATGATCAGTATAATTTCAATGGTAGGTTTATTTGAACACTGAGAGACAACAATGACAAAAAAATCCAGAAAAATGCATTTCAAAAAAAGTTATAAATTAATGTGCATTCCCATGAAGAAAATAAGTATTTGATCCCCCATCAGTCAGCAAGATCTCTAGCTCCCAGGTGGATCTTATACAGGTAACGAGCTGACATTGGCAGCCCTCTCAGCTTGTTGTTACCTGTATAAAAGAGGCCTGTCCACAGAAGCAATCAATCAATCCAGATGCCATACTCTGCACCATGGCCAAGACCAAAGAGCTTTCCAAGGATGTCAGGGACAAGATTGTGGACCTACACAAGGCTGGAATGGGCTACAAGACCATCGCCAAGCAGCTGGGTGAGAAGGTGACAACAGTTGGTGCAATTATTCGCAAATGGAAGAAACATAAATTAACTGCCAATCTTTTTTGGTATGGAGCTCCATGCAAGATCTCACCTCGTGGAGTTTCAATGATAATGAGAACGTTGAGGAATCAGCCCAGAACCACTCGGGAGGAACTTGTCAATGATCTCAAGACAGCTGGGACCATAGTCACCACAAAAACAGTTGGCAACACACTATGCCGTGAAGGACTGAAATCCTGCTGTGCCCGCAAGGTCCCCCTGCTCAAGAAAGTCCATCTACAGGCCCGTTTGACTACGTTGAAAGTGTTGTGGTCAGATGAGACCAAAATTGAGCTCTTTGGCATCAACTCAACTCGCCATGTTTGGAGGAAGACGAATGCTGCCTATGACTCCAAAAACACCGTCCCCACCGTCAAATATGGAGGTGGAAACATTATGCTTTGGGGGTGTTTTTCTGCCAAGGGGACAGGACAATTGCACCCCATCAAATGGAGGATGGATGGGGCCATGTACCGTCAAGTGTTGGGTGAGAACCTCCTTCCCTCAGTCAGGGCATTGAAAATGGGTAGTGGTTGGGTTTTCCAGCATGACAATAATCCTAAACACACAGCCAAGACAACAAAAGATTGCCTGAAGAAGAAGCATATTAGGGTCATGGAGTGGTCTAGTCAGTTTCTAGACCTTAATCCCATAGAAAATCTGTGGAGGGAGCTGAAGGTTCGAGTTCCCAAACATCAGCCACGAAACATTAAAACTTGGAGAGAAGTGGGCCAATCCCCCCTGAGATGTGTGCAAACCTTGGGGCCAACTACAAAAAACAGCTGACCTCTGTGATTCCCAACAAAGGTTTTGCCACCAAATACTGAAGCACATTTTTCAAAGGGATCAAATACTTATTTCCTTCATGGAAATGCAAATTAATTTATAACTCTTTTTGAAACGCATTTTTCTGGATTTATTTTGTCATTGTTGTTTCTCAGTGTTCAAATAAACCTACCAGTTGAAATTATAGACTGATAATTTCTTTGTTAGTGGGTTCAAATAGTTTTTCCCCTCACTGTATATGTATACACATATATATATATATATATATACACACACACACACACACACATAAGACATATAACACATAGTGAGTCACCGTGTCTTGGCATCCATCACATCTGACAAGCTAAATATATTTTTAGAGATGATCCTTTCTTAATGAGTTTTTGCAGGGAAAAGTAAGGCCACCAGATTTCTTTCATTTCTGCTGTTTGCAGTTTGGCTTGTTGACTTGGCTGGTCTGCGTCATTTGATAGCGGCGCGAAATGTACACAGTCTCAGTAGGGGAACAAAATCCTTTAATTTCTAATATATGGTAGATACAGTATGTGTGTGGAGCTAATAACTGTGGAACAGATGGGAGGAAATAAAAATCTTCCTGATTTTCTGAAAAATGTTTCTTCCTCTGCTTAATTTAAAAAATGTTAAACGCATGTGTGAAGTTGCACACTAGAATTAGCATTAATGTAACAAATATTGGCCAACCCCTAAGCCTAAGAAAGATAAAGGGAATAGAAAAAAAGCAGCATCTTTGAAGAGAAATAAATTATGCAGGAATAAAGGATCGCTAATTCAGTGCTGGATTTAATGCTGTCAATTGGACAGTGAGAAGCGGTGGATAAAACGCGCTTGGCAGCCACGTTGGAGCAGCTGCAATGGAAAGCCAGAGTGTGAAGTTGGACGCGGCATTGTCAACTTAACGCCGTGTAGAGAATTAACGCGTGTGTGTGTGTGGGCGGGAGCGGGAAGCCGGCTGTGAAGGCAGCTGTCAGGCAGCGGTGTGTCAGGAGCGGCGGTAGCGAACTGTGGCGGGAAGTCAGTGTGACCCCCCCCACGGCCCCTTGACTCAACCACCTCCACGTTTCCACAACACCACCTGCTTAAATGTACGTTTTCTCTAATAATGTCAACTGCTGTTTCTGCTGCATTACAATTATTCATTTAACAACGCCGAACACCCACACCTGCCCCCAAAATGTGTAATTTGTACTTCGAGCGTCAGCATTATATTTCCCCACTTTCTGCTTTCAAGTCTTTACTTCAGCCGAACGCATCGTGACTGAATTCTGTTGGTTCTGCATAAAATACTGACAACAATGCAGGGCGGATTCCTCTGGGAGGTGACCTCGCAGTAGAATGCAAAACATCAACAATCTGGCATCACAGCCTGTGGAAGTGAATATCCTCTCTGAGTCTTACACTACCTAATGAACAGCTTCAGCAAAAGAAATCATCATTGTACTGGTTGTATCACATTTGACAAAGTGAAAGTGAATATCTTTTTTAAATTAAGAATGATTTTGGCTATCAAAAATACAAACCAAGGATAAAACAATTAAGACATTTTAAAGAGATTCTTGAAAACCAACCTCTCTTGATCGGCGCTACGAAATCGAGGCAAGATCATTTGCCTGAAGCTGCTTGTCCGGTCCAGTTTGGGCTGACTTTTGGCCCTCTTGATGGAGCCTTTCAACCTCCGATTGAGAAAACTCTAAAGAAAAAGCCCATGAAACGAAGAGTTAAAGCCTCTTTTCTGTTGGACTAAGATTGAACACTGATAACGGCATTTTGCCTTTTTGCTACAATGACCTGGAACAAAGCTGGACAACACCATGGGATTGCCTTTGTGGGCTTATTCTTGCATTGTTGACACTTATTACTTTAATATATAGGGTGTCCCAAAAAACAGGCTGTCACGCAAACTATTAAAGAAGACCTTTATTCGACCTTTATTTTCAGCACTACCATCACGATGTTACATCCTTCCCTGATGAGATCTTGCCAAACATATGGGTTGTTCAAAACCCTTGGCATTCACCAGATCTCACCCCATTTGCCTTTTATTTTATGTTGTACCTAGAAGACAAAGTCTATGCTATGAGATCTGCAACAGCCGCTGAATTGAAGGAAGGTAATACCAAGGGAATAGTTTTGTGATGTGCGCAATTCCATTGCTTCGCTTTGTCGGCAGTGTCTGAACCAAAATGACATCAGTTCGAGAACACGTGATGACAAAACAAATTCTATTACAGTTTGAAAATTGAACAAAATATAACCTTGTATACACCTTGTTTACAACTATTTAAAGTGTATACTATTTTTGGGACAGCCTATGTATAGAGTTTTTTTAATCAGTTTTACCAAATTAAAAATTACATACAAATATCAAGTTTTTTTATTTTTAAGTTACCACATTGTCAGGATGGAAAACGTTTGGACACCCCTGGAATAAGTGGTTGTCGACATAGCCGAAATTGAAACTATTATACTACTATTATGTAACAGAGCTATTGTGGTAATTTTGTTATGTCTTGACAAAATACTGCATTTTGTTATTTGGTCTGGTAGAATGCAGGTTAACACTGCTTACTTTGCACTGAACAGGAAATCAGCGTGCATGTTTTAATGCTGTTTAACGTAAATAATACTTTCACATTGCCTAGCACAATTGTTTTAGGGGTGGCTCCTCAAATTTGTCGACAAAAGCAATCAACCATGTATGTGAACTTAAGTGGCTGTACACTTCGACGGGCACTAATAAGTAGAACACGGTGGACCAAAACCTGATGAATTGCCGACATATGCTGCCACATTTTTGGGAGGATTCTTTTAAATATATAAGTTTCAATAATAAGATAATTAATCTAAAGTACATTGTAAGGTAAAAATAAGTAACTTAAAGTAAGACTCTTGGTGAAGTTGGTACAATAAGAAAAAATAAGCTATCATCCTGAGATCTCAAGGGCCGCTATAAACAACACAAAGAATGACTAGAAATCTGCCAAATAAATTGAAGCAGTGCAGGGAAAAATCATTTCTATCAACCTTGGGGTATCAATGGACTCACCGGCTGCCTGAAGGACTGCGGAGTGGCATTCGGAGGAGTTTCCATGCTTGACTGTCTCACGGAGGCAAAACTTGCCCTGCGTGATTGATCTGGGTGGAGAAAATGAACCAAAAAGTTGATAACCTCAAAGATGTGTGGCACCGGTCAACCGTTGGTGTTTTTAGAAGCAAAACAAACAACAAATCAGCGTTGCACAACAAAAGCGAGGACAGACATCAACAACAGCACAGTGACGGACGCGCAGACGCAAATTTGTAATGTGTGTTGCACCGCGGATAACGAAAAAGTCTTGTCAATATAATTGCGACATTTAAAGTGGCAGACCAATTTTGAAAATCCAATCATTAATTTGTTTCGGAGTGCTTCTTTTGAAGCACATGCATCAGGGTGCTTCGTTGTCAACACTGTTATGTTATGTTACGTTAATGTTACTTAACGGTGCTTTTTGAGGCACTGAAAAGGACATCAAAATATGCAAAAAGCAGTGAGGCTCCATTATATCAGTGCAAACTATTCATTTAGAAAGACTTAGCTTGAACATTGCATTTTTAGGGATTTTTAAAACTGTATTAGTATTTGTCAAGCCTCTTTATGACTGACAATGACCAAATGCAAATTACGGGGCTACACGTGTAATGAATATGCGCGGAATAGTCCTTAAGATAAAACAATCCATTCTCCCTATTGCTATTCCCTCCTCTGTTGTCTATTTTGGTCTTTTTTTACTTTAATGACTAATGTGAGGGAAAAGGGACACACTGTCACATCCTGTGATTTCCTCCCAAAGCCAGCAAACGGGCTGCTCTCCAGTTTCTATTCTCAAACCCCGGCTAATTGTTTGGTAACCATGGCAACAACTCCAAGGGCTAGCATTTGAACTGTTCAAGGTGCTGACACGACAAGCAATGCAAGACAAAACCAGGAAGCTTGGAGCGGTCTTTGTAGAACACTTGGCGTCTCAACACACAAGGTGACGCACAACGTGTTGTGTGTGTTGACTTGCTCTATTGTGGATGTAAATTGCTGTGAGGACAGTGTGTGTGCGTGTGCGTGTGCGTGTGTGGGCGGACGGCTACAGTCTCCAGCTAGCTGTGATGCTGAAGAAGAAGACAGGGGAGTGGGTGTTAGAGAGCCATGCTCCACGCTTAGCATTCACACTCTATACCTAGAATGAAATAACGCCCCTTTTCCCCCAATCTGTTCTTGTAGGAAAATGTAGGTACTACAGTAAATGTATGACTGGACTACACAGCCACAAAACTGGGGCGTCTTACTGCAACACAAATATGGCTGACTTGCCGCTCTGTAAATGCGACACTGTTGACTTTCGGAATTTGCCTGACTTAAACTGAACAAAGGCTTCAAAGAGAATATGATCCAAGAATCAAGGACTCCAAAGTGGGGCAAAACAAAAAATACAAATATTTTTTGCGTTTTCTCTCTTTTCTGTTGTTTGTGTTTGTTTATAAGCCAACAGGGAACATTCTATTAGTACTAAGGGAGTTTAAAAAGGAAAAAATGTGAGGTCTGCAATGCGTTTAAATTCAACTTAACAAATGTTACTTGGATAACTTCAGTAACTTGAAACGTTAGTATTAGCTGTTGCGTTTATATGTTAATTACTAAATAAATGGTCGCTGTTTCATAGTAGACAGTACAAGTGATATGTAGTATTCTGGTCACTAGGTGGCAGTAATGACACAAAACATTGCAACATTAGCTTACATTACTTTACCTTAACACTGCATGAATTCAAAGATGGCATGTCCGACATGATTGAGTGAACAAACGTTCGCCCATTCCATGTGGAAGTGGCTTGTTAAGTTAAGAGAAAATACATTTGAAGCTAACTGATTAGCTTGCTAGTTTGTTATTTCACTAGCTTTTTCGCTCACTAACTAGCTTTCGAGGTCCTGCAGCATAAGTGACGCAAAGTGGAGTAAACAATTAATAATAGCAGTGTGAAGGTGGCAATAGGGATGTTATTTCATGTCTACAGGGCTGTAATTGTATTGAAAATCATGTTAAGCAAATCAAACAGGTTGTCTATGCTCTCAACTACAAAAATATTTAATTTGTTATAAGGTATTGAATCCTATAACACAAAAATTCATTAAACACGGTCGGGTCAGGAACCAATTAAACGCTATATAAAAGGGACAACAGTACTTTAAATACTGTTCTATGAGCATGAGGACCACACTGAAAAATCAAACAACTAATTCCCTAAATACAAGAAATTGTTATAAAATTATGAATCTAAATCACGAGTAAAGTCACCGAGACTGCTAATGCTACGTCACAATTTATTCTTTATTCTCGTAATATTAAAACATATATTTAAATGATGGATTTAAATGATTAGCATTTCAACAAGCATGAGGGGTGACCTAATTTTAATTTTTGTTGTGTAGGGTGGAAATTCCGACTTATTTTATTTTATATTGCTGAAATGTTAACTTTATTTCTTTATTCATATATTAAGAATAAAGTTGCATTGTTCTGAAAATAAAAAGTGAATGTTAAAATGTGTGTTCGTTTGTATTCCAATTCTTGCAGAATGGCTCTTTGTCAGTTTGGCACTCCTACATAAATACAGGAATTTTTAGATGGCTTAAAGAAAGGAGCCCTCTGATGACCCCTGCTATTGTATGCATAATAAATGCAATGTTAAAAAAAACACACATGAGCGTTTAAAGAAAGTGATGCCTGGAGGCTCATGGTGTTTATGCAAAGAAAGACAAGTGACACTTCTGACTATTCTGCAGCTATTTTTAACCCGAAGGCTGCAATCACGTAAATATACAATGCACAAAAGAAGGAGGAGGAAGAGCTGCAGGATTTGAACAACAGAGGTGGGTGGAGGGGTGGAAGTAGCACAAGTCTAGTGTGGGTGGGAGGAAGCATCAGCAGAAACACACAAGATCTCGTTGGCTTCAAAACGGACACAAACGTGAAATGCCAAAATAGCAAAGAATATGATTCTAACATGATCTATATCAACAATTAGGTGTCCTTGTGTGTTCCAGCATCCATTGCTAACCAAGGATACTGTGGCCTGGTTGCCATGGGAACATGCTCATCATCCCTTGTTACTACCGTAGTTTAAAACAAGTGACTGAGAGGTGAGCTTGCAAAAAAACAGACTGATGAAAGCGCTCAAGCATCCGTGAGACACTATGTGACTTCCTCTCATCTTTCCTTTTTCCTAATATAGTCGCTGGCTAAAGGCAAGCCTTTAAATTCCTTTCTGGTCGCGTCCCTGGAATCTGAAGGAAAAGCGTCAAGAATGTCAAAGAGGTGAGCGAGGATTGAGCACTTGTGTAAACCTTTATAAGCAGCTAACAAAATACAAGAGTACTAGAAAGAAAGACGGAATGAGAGCAGCAGAGCTCCCTTCTGCAGGTTTTCACACCAAGCAGTTTAGTGAGAAGCAACTGTAGGAAGACTTGGCGTCAAGTAGTGAAGCCAAATCAGTGACTTCCTACTTCAACCTTAACAAGAAAAGCTGAACTTTCATCCAATCAAATAAATGACAACAGGAGTTGTAGATGTATGAATATAAATAACCACATTTGTCATATTTAATTTTTCAGAGGAAAAAAAGGTCGATTTATTTATTTATTTTACTTTTAAAGACGTTTTTTATGAGAAAAAATCTCAATAATCCTAAGTGAATTAATTAGTTTTTGTGGGGTTTTTTTTTAAGAAAATATTCAGAGTTGAATATTTTTTTTGTTCGAGGGGAAACATTTTGATTTAAGTAAGGCTGTCAAATGATTACCAATTTTAAGGAAATTACAAAAGTTTACTACATTTTTTAAATTAATTTAATTTAATTAATCATGATTAATTATCATTTGCAACTATGGGCTCTAATTTTATAGACCCGGCGCAAGCGGAGTGCACCTTCACCAATTAAATGAGCTCCTCTCCTAACCTTTAAATGCGGCGCTGGCGAAGCGAATTGCAAGTTGATGCAATGATGAAGACAGCCGAAGACTTCTCCCAGACGGAAAGTGACGTTTTGGTCTGGGAGGGCCAAGCTCGCAGTATATATATGGTCGAAGGCCGAATATATGGTCACGTGAGCAGACCTCCACGGGTTGATGATGCAAAAGTGGTCTGGGAGGATATTACAAATATCGTAAATCTGGTCTGCCCTGTCATACTGAGAACCATTGCCCAGTGAAAAAAAAACGGTTCAATGTCAGAAGAAGGGCAAAACAAAAACAGAGCACCGGCAGCACACGGTGGCTACCGGTAAGGTAAGCATTTTGTCACATTGCGCCGAGAGTAGATCAGGTTGGAGCCGGCAAGCTTTCAGCACCCCCCCGGTGAAGCCTTTTGGCACCAAATTGTCACTATGCCAAGCTAAATCAGTCCCCTGCTGCGCTGCCACACACTATCGCGGTGCACCTTGATGTACCAAACTACCAAATTGGCTGCGCACGGTGTTACACCGGACGAAATTACCACTGCGCAGCCTGCGCCAAAATGCAAAACCCACGAAATTAGAGCCCCCATGTGTGAAATATGCCCATTAAGCAATGACAGGACAGGATTATATAAATACTGTATATATATACAGTGAGGGAAACAAATATTTGTATATATACATATGTATGTATTTACACCTCCAAATAAAATGAAAATTTAACTCAAGCTAAAGACACATCTGAAAATGTGTTTGCTTAACACTAGCCTCTTTAATCTTAGCACAACATTTGATACACACTTTACAAGAGTTGCGTTCAAAGACACAACGGAATTTAGGCTGAATTCACATGTTTTGTGTATAGATGAATTTTCTGGGTGTCTGTGAACCCTGCGATCATCTAGTAACAATGAGAATGTGTCCTTCCAAGGAGGACAAGCGACATGTTTGTGAGTTGGAGTTACTTACATGGTGTTGGATTTGCACTACTGTTGATGCGTTCAGATCAGAATAAAGTTATAAAAGAGCATCAGACTACACTGTCTGCCATCATAAGAGAGAAGTGTGGCTTGAGATGACGCATATACTTTACAACATTTTAAAGTAGATAAAATGAAATTTACCTAATTAGTGAAATAAATTAGCTACCATCGTCATGGCATTATTTTCGACAGCCCTAATATAAAGTAATATTATGGCACATCTAAATCATTTACAATATGGCGAAAAGTTTTAATTTAGACTTAAAAGACAATTTAAAGGTTAAGGTGATTTGATTACAATATTCAATTTTTTGACATTTTTTTATATTTTATGAGATATTAAATTTGGGTTTTTTATTAGCTGTTAATCTTGATGATTAATTTAGGAAATACATTCTTGAAATATTTCACTTTGTGGTGAATTTATAGAATATAAGTTTTACTTTTTGGATTGAACTCCTGGAATAAATTTACGCACGGTGGCTGAGTGGTTAGCACATTGGCCACACAGTCAGGAGATCTTGAAAAACCTGGGTTCAAGTCTCCGTTGGGCATCTCTGTGTGGAGTTTGCATGTTCTCCCCGTGCGTGCGTGTGTTTTCTCCGGGTACTCCGGTTTCCTCCCACATTCCAAAAACATGCATGTTAGGTTAATTGGTGACTCTAAATTGTTCATCGGTATGAATGTGAGTGTGAATGTTGTTTGTCTATATGTGCCCTGCGATTGACTGGCGACCAGTCCAGGGTGTACCCCGCTTCTCGCCCAAAGCCAGCTGGGATAGGCTCCAGCATCCCCGTGACCCTAATAAGGATAAGCGGTACAGAAAATGAATGAATGAATGAGTATTTGGTCCAGAAAAACTAGCAGAAACAAGACGTTGGTATTTATTTTAGAAAAACTACAATGAAAAAATATGACTGGGCAAACAAACCTGATTATTTAACTGTGTCGCAAAACAATGCAGGAGTTGAAATGTTCATTAGTTCACAAACTGAGGCTAAACATGAATTTGGAGACCAAATAAAACACTGTTACGAAAATAACAGTTGTAATAATAAATAATAATATAGAGTAATAATGCAATATTTTTTTTAATAAGTCATTTTTCACTCTGTAAAGTTGCGGAATTGCCGTTTGGGTATTTTCTCACACCCAATTTGTACTGTCTGTCAAACATTTGCAGCATTTCTTGAAACGCTGAATTTTCAAGAGGGGTGTCATTAATTGTTCAGCTTATAGTTGAACAACGTCAGCTCAATGTTGTTGTCATATCTACTTGCCTTTGTCTATTTAAGTCAGTGCTGTCCAGCTGTCCTTATATATATAGGGGGGAAAATTTGAACATGAAACATGACCGTCAGTAAGGCTTTGTGGGACATTCTCGCCAAAATTGAACACAAATATAGTAACAAATACACACAAATCCAGATTGATTGAGCAAAAGCAGCGGACAAGAACTGGCACACACACAAACCCACACCAAAATAGGTATAGGCGAATACGTATATATATTTAAAACCTCTTTGGTGGAGGTAACAGGCGAGGCACAAAACTGTCAACAGAGAAGGGGGTCAGGCCTACGTGGACCTGTGCGTGTGTGCATGCATGTGTGGGCTGGAACACACTCACTTGGGGTCAAAACGCCGGGTCCGCCACAGCACACCTCCACTTGACCACCCAACCCAAACTGACCCTGATGTGGCAGCCACGACTTTGACGAAGTGTCCATGCAGCTACGAGGTACACACACACATAAAGTACAAATACACTATCATATGAATATTCAATATCTGCTGTTTTGTGAAAAAAGTAACACAAAGCTGCTTGGTAAAAAGAAAAACCCAAATCCATTCACTCATTTCCATGCACACACCAACTTTAAGGGAAAAAAAACAGGAACTTGGATGAATAAGAAGTTTTAATAATTTAACAAATAAATAAAAAAGTTGTGTTGTCAAAATCAGACACCATTTCAGATTTTTTTAAATTATATTATTAGAAAGTACAAGTTTTGTTAGGTTATTTATTAAATTAAATGTAATCTATTGTAAAATATATTATATTTTTATATGATTGGAGTTTATTATTTTTACTGATGCCTATGTTTAAAAAGCATAAAATGTAATATTAAATTATAGTTTGCTATAATGCTTAGATTAGTTTAAGTATTATATTTACATTATATATTATACTGTATTTTCAATTGTAAAATTGACTTTTACACTATGAAGAGCTAAAGGATCATTTATTTGATTTTTTGGGACATTCAGGTGATTTTTTTTTTTGCCATCATCCTATGTGAGGAATCTAAAGAGCACATTTCATCATGGTTGCCCTTTCCTGCCCTAAATGTCAGCATGGCTGCTGCACAGCCCCAAGCTGTTACTATGATTAATTGATAGGATTTCTTTGATAGATCATTTATATCCCACATCTTGGTTCCTGATTGGAGTGCATTCAAGTTGGAACTCAGCTGGCGACAATGAGAGGTTAATTAGCAGTTTGCTTGTCTAAAAAGAGGAGTTTTCCCTGCTAAAAACAAATAAATAAATAATGACACAATAATTGGTGGATTATCAACCGAGGACTGGTTTTAAAACATTCTCAGAGGCGCCGAGCTTTAGTGTTCTTGGCAGAGAACGTGCATCCTCCATCCGTGCTGCACTCAAGCTGGCTGCACGAAGAGTGGCACAATTTAGCATCCAATTACTGTGCTTAGCCTGCTGTTTTGTGTATTTGTGTTCTAAAGTATATTCTTCTCTTTAGCCGACATGTAAAATGAGTTTTGTGTCACTAAAAATTGGTCTGCTGTATTTTTCAAGACAGATATTTAAGCATTTTGACAAAATGTTTTTGGTTTTTTTTGTTTTGTTTTGGGGTTTTTTTTTTTACAAAGATTGCACATGCAAGTAAAATGACAACAAAAAATCTAAATGTATATGGAAATTGTAATGTGCAAAAAGGTGTAACTATGCCAGAAAAAAGTAGTAACTTTACGAGGAAAAAAATATAGGAAAAAATATAATAATTGTTAATAATGAGCAGGGGTCAAAAGATCCATTTTTGCCAGTTTCCACCAAATGAAAACTCACTTGCAGCCACAAAAACTGTTTGACCACTAAATTGGAGGTAACTATTATATATGCCCTTAAAAGTACTGTTGTGTTCCGTTTCTGTCTTCCTCTTCCTGTTCTTAAGCCTTCTCTACCGATTTTGGAGTCAAATTCCTTGTTTGTGAAAGCATACTTGGCCAGTGATGCAGATTCTGAACATTCGCAACAAAAGCGTTGTTACATGGATTATTTCCAGTCCTAGTGCCACCCTTCGTACCACCATTGTTCATTAGCAACAAAGTAACCTAATGAACAATGGCAGAAATAGTTGTGTCATGGTTTCTTACCAAGTTGACAAACCAGAAAACACTACCCCTAGCACATTGGTGGAGAATTGCACGGCACATGCTCAACTCCCATGCGTAACTTTGAAAGGCTCATGACGGCGTCAGATGGTGACTACACATAAACATGAATCAGCTGGAGCCACAGCGGAAGGATAAGAGAGCCACATCTGGCTCCTGAGCCACGGGTTGCAGACTCCTGGTCTACACAAATGTAGTTAGGCGGGTCCCCCTTGGAGTGTGGTGTGGTGGACTGTAAGTGTGTGGTGTGAGAGGCAGGAAGGAGTTTGAATGTTAATGCAGACCGGCCAACATGTATGAATTTTTTGACTTTTGAATATGCTTGTATGGGTCACTGCTCTCCATTTTGTTGCATTTCTTTCAAGTTCAGTCTGCAGAGTACAGATAAATAGAGATATTATCAGCTTCTCAGTAGTATTTCAAATTGGGGGCCCACAAAAACATTTTGGTCCCTGAGTGGGCATGACAGAAAATACATTGAGAACCACTGACATAGACAAATCTAATTACATTTCAGCTGTGCGTTTTTCCAAAAAATGAATTTCTTCTATCTTTTGATTGGCTTCAAATGTGTTTCTAGTTAGAGATTACAGCGCCATCTGTTGCTTTGGCATGCATAAAAAGACACCACGGATGAATGAGGTCATGCCGGAGCGGATCTTCAAAGCTTTTGTTATCTTGCGACAGTAAGACATCTTTCAGCAAGTACGCGTGGCGATGCCGCAAAACATCTTGTTTCCTCGCATGCATTATTAATTGGGCAAAATGAACTTGGGGCATAAAAACCAAAAAAAAAGTACTTGCATTTGGTTTAATTCGCTCGGGATGCAGCCTGGTGAAAAAGAGCTTTAAAAAAGTGCACACACTGTGTGCTCTTTTCTAATGGCCGCTAAGGAACGTCGTTTGAAATTGCAGGAAATTCACCTCATTACTCACAAGTGTTTAATCTCAACACTCAAATATGCCCTTTATTATTCTAGTAGAACTAGCAAACCGCCATTAGCTTTGATAGTTGTGAAGTTTTAACACATAAAAAATACATTATTGTGGAAATTTAAGGAAACACACACATTTAGCGGCTAAACCACGCATTTTCCTCATTCACAGCATGCTAATGTAGCATTCATCACTAAACTTACCAAAGGACTTCATATAAAGTCATGAATTAAAACACAAGCAAAACGTGTCAAAGATCCTCTGCAGGACGGCAGCGCTCTGCTGTTTTGAAGCACCGACTGCAGGGATGTCCAATGGGTGGCCGTTTGCGGCCCATTGTAGAAAAGAAATTACATGCACAAAATTAAAAATATAAATGTAAATATCAAATGGCTGTTTGTCTATATGTGTCCTGCAATTGGCTGGCGAACAGTCTTGGGTGTACCTCGCCTCTCGCCCAAAGTCAGCTTCGGCCTATCCCAGTGACCCCAGTGAGGGTCCAGCGTCATAGAAAATGGATTGTTTGAAAAAATTAGCTGACTTGATTTTTCTTTATGCAGTCCTCCGAGGTGAACAATTGGACACTCCTGACCTGCTGCAAACACGTGACTCGAAGATCTTCCACATGACAGGAGTGCTCTGCCATTTTTAAACAATTTGCTCCAAAAATCCTAGTCGCTCCCAAGTTTTGAACTGGAGGGAAGGTCTTATGTTTTTGTTGTGTAGGCCTGCACTAGAACCTTTGTAATTATTACATACTGGATCAGGTGAGGTAAAGCATCAATTTATAATAATAATGCTTGTTTAATTCATACGAGTCAATCAAAACTGAGCTGCATTGTCTTTGCAAAGGCAGCTGTACCTAATGATTTGACAGATGTGTGTGTGTGTACAGTACTCACCCAGTAAAGATGGGGTGCTTCCTGGTGAAGAAAAGAGCTCAGTCACATCAGTGTCTGCAGGCTGATCGTCTCAGTGGGTTGCCAAGGCGATGGCTTCCAAGACCGGTGTCGTCGTCCCTTTTGCGTGACCCCTCACTCATGAGGCCTCACCTTCTCCTCTATAGCAGGTGTGTGTGTGTGTGTGTGTTTTAAGAATAAGACATCCGTGCTAGCATCATCATCACTTCCATCACTCTTCTTCAACTCTCTCTTGGCTCATGATGCATTCATGGCACCTGGAAACGGCATCCACATGCACTTTTTCCCCCCACACACAGAAATGAGATGGCTGGTGGAAGGGTGCAACGTCTAGAGCAGGTCACCTTAGAACCACACACACACGCATAAATACACACACATACACACACAGTTAGAGAGCCATCCAAAAGTAAACATCCAGGTGGAGTCCGGTCGCTGTGAAGCCACATTCCAAGCCAGCGTGCTGCCTGCACACTTCCCCCTCTTTCCACTCCCTCGGTTCCGCCTCCTTTCTTAAAAAGCAGTCACTCGACTAGAAATCCACAAGCGGGTCCAGCAGTAGAGTCCGGTACCGAAACGCGCCGGCGTCCGTGCTGCATCAGTCACACCTAACTGATTAAACACAACGGCGGTGGCGGCAGGAGGAAGAGGCGCTCGCTGAAAGGATGCGCTTCTCTCCGGAGGGCGGAGACAGAGAGATAAATGGAGCGGAGGGGGGAGAGAAACGCCGCCTCCGTGGGCGCGCTCTTCCCCGCCGGAGGAACCCCGCCGCGCTGCTTAATTGGAAGGAGATTGGACGGCGTGATATGGCTGAAATTACACCCCGAGTGTGTTTAATCCCCCTGTCTGATTCCAATAAGTACTTTCGGCGCGTGGAAGGACTTATGACTGCATGGCGAATAATTAGGGGAGAAAAAGGCTTTGCACTAACTGGGAAAGCCGGCATTTGTGCGCCATTTCTTGCGTCCGGCTGTTCTGCGTAAAGGGCTCAGACGCAGTATGAGCAGGATCAATTGGAGCAGGCAGTTTTCCACCTTTAGAGGGCGCTTCAGTGTGGAATTACAGCAGTGCCAAAATGAAAAGGAAATATAAAAGGAGTCAAAAGTATACAGATAAGGTCATGTTCTTTTTTCATTTAAGATGCAAAGAGGAAAAGAAAATGGAAAAGAGAAAGACAAAAGAGGAAAATCACTGATAAAATGGGGGGAAAATACACAAAAAGGCAAAGACAAAATAGACTTACAATATGACTACGTTTGTATATTTTTGTATTATTGATTCTCATTATATTTCCACTTGTACAGTATTTCCTTTTCATTTTGGCACTCCTGTAGTTCCATATTTCAGAGGTGAAAGGCTATTCCACAATGTGCGGCAAGGTGCATCGCAATAAATGAATAATGTAATATAAATAATAATAAATAATGGAATTCAGGAGTAGAATTCAGAGCTCAATTCAAGGCTCAGAAAGGTTTTCATTAGTGTGCAGTGAATTTGTAGAATATTGGTTTAAGTTTTTGAATTGAACTGAAATAAATTTATAAACAAATATATTTTTATCAGAGATATTCTATTTATTGTGATGCACTTTTATTTCTGTCATTTCCATTCCATTTTCCTCCGCTTATCTGGGTCCAGGTCGCGGGGGCAACAGTCTCATGTCTAGACTTCCCGGCCCCTGGCCACCTCTTCCAGTTCCAGAGCGAGGACACCAAGACATTCCCAGGGGTGAGACATAGTCCCTCCGGCAGGTCCTAGGTCTCCTCCCGGCTGGGCAAAAAGTCATTTTTAAAATGTAATTTTATGGGCAGATACGCCGGGTGGGTCAGATGCGGCAACACGTTCACGAGGAAGGACATTTTTTCTACACGACGTCACCAAAAGCATGCGTTTGAGTGCCTCTTCTTTTAAAAGTGAATACAATTTTTCCCATGAACATCATTGAAAAGTCATTTTTGCATAATTGAGGACCTTTAAGCGTANGTGAATGCTTGTTTGTCTACTCGTACCCTGCAATTGACTCGCCCAAAGTCAGCTGGGATAGACTCCAGCATACCCCCGTGACCCTATTGACGATAAGCGGCATGGAAAATGGATGGATGGATGATGTGTGTGTTGCTGTGTGAAAGGCACTGTAATACGTTTTGCGAGATAAAGTCTTAGTTTTATGGCAAAAAGTCATTTTTAAAATGTAATTTCATGGGCAGATACGCCGGGTGGGTCAGATGCGGCAACACGTTCACGAGGAAGGACATTTTTTCTACACGACGTCACCAAAAGCAAGCGTTTGAGTGCCTCTTCTTTTAAAAGTGAATACAATTTTTCCCATGAACATCATTGAAAAGTCATTTTTGCATAATTGAGGACCTTTAAGCGTATTATAGAGAAAGTAAGGATAAAAACTTTTCGCATTATAGCACAGACACTCCTAAATATAGGATATGAGTGACATCTTTTTTTAGCTATTTCTGTTCATTCTTGTGCACACGCACACATCACCATGGAAACTGATAGTATAATTTTTAAAAAGCAAAACATACAAAAAGAAGAACTTGGGTGATGGGCAGGGATGTATTTATAGAAGCATATCCCGTTACTTTCATCAACTTTTTAACACACACACACACTACATGCTATCTGTGTTGTTTGTTCTCCGTCCTCTTACGTCTGATCTACTCCTTCATGCTCAGACTTCACACACACATCGCCATGGAAACCGATCAAAGAAAATCTTGCCTGCAAAAGAAAAGAAGCATGGATGGTCAGCAGAGGGATTCAGTGGAAGGAAAGCAAGGCATGCAGTGTCTTTGTTAGGGACGTCTTACTGCTATTGAAGGCTGCACAAAGGGTGAATAACCGTAACCTTGAGGTGCATCGTCTGCCGCTTAGATGAGCAGTAGCGCCGCATTTAAGGCAACACGGTGCGTTCAGTGACAGGAGAAGAGGCCGACGTGGGTTTAGAGGGACTGCAAGTTAAAGCGATAGGATGAGAAGGAGTACAGCACAGTACACCACCTACACTCCGTCTCCATGGCAACTACCACACTAAAACCAGCGCTCCTGTGCCAAGTGTACAGTCGGCGCCAACATGTGAAGCGTTTTTTCGGACTAGGGGGGGTGGTGGGGTTAAATCTCATGGAATTAATGACAATGCAGCGCGTCCGTTAGAGGGCTGTCACTGAACGCACCACCACAGGGTGTGAATATTTGTTTGTGTCTGCAGGGATAGTTTGATATTGCATCGGGAAATGTGTTTGTGCATCTCACAGTGGGATGATGATGATGATGATGATGATTGCACTGGAACTGTGCTGTCACAACAAACCCAATCAATTAGCAGAGCTGTGTAAAGGAATTCTCTTTGTTTTTTCACACTCGTCATCATTATTATCATCATTATCAATGCCATTCTTATTTTTCCTGTCATGTGCACAGGACCAGATTGAGAGGCGGGTCCCTTCACCTGCGTTGTGGCATATTCAGGTAAATTGCTAATTACGCATAGAGCACTGGTGCAGATTCAACAGTTGTTTGCCCATTTTGTCAGAATTTTCCTTCATTACTAAGTGAACAATGCATAGTCCAAAATGTAGCCCCGAGGACCATTTTCTGCAACACAGCTCATTTTTACTGGCCCCCTGCATATTCGATAAATGAATGAAGTAAAATAATGACAAAAAATAATTAAATTATATTTAAAGTGATAGATTATGACATATTACACTCATTTGCTTTGTCACCAACAACACCACATGTGGATGTTTTGATAGCTTAGCAAATTATGACCCAGAAACTTTTATGTATAAAACTTATTAAGCATCTTTTAATCCTGTAGAAAATTTGTGGTACAGTCGTCCCTCGTTTATAGCGGTTAATTGGTTCCAGACATAACCGCGATAAATTAATTTCCACAATATAGCATTGAATGTTAATAAATTGAATATTTTCATTCTTAGAGGATAGAAAACCTGTTTATGACTTTATAAGTGCGTTTTTTGACATTATTAGAGCCCTGTAGACATGAAGTAACACCCCTATATTCACCATTACATTCCTGTTATTCATTGTTTACACTAGATTGCGCAACTATTATGCTACCGGGACTCTGGACGGCTAGCAAGCTAGTGAGCTAACCAGTTACCCTCTAATTTATTTCTTCTAAACTTAAGAAAGGGCTTCAAACAGGCTAGTAAAGAAGGACAAATTATGAAGCCATAATTTACATGCACTACCACACAGAATGGGAGAAGAAAATTGTTCCACTCTGCTTCCACGGCAGTTCAGTATGCTTTGACTAATAACAGATCATTGTCCACCACGAAACTGCGATCATTAATCAATTAATTCACGTGAGCACCACAATATTGCGGGGGAGAACTGCATTACGTAAGAGGGTAGCTGAGTCCCTCTACAACCAGAAGATGGTGGTGTTTTTCATTATACTGTAGGTCATTTTAAAGTATGCTGACCCACAGCATTACACAGGCACTGCTTAATAAATGAGAAAATTATTAAAAAGTTGTTTTATTTCAGTAATTTAACTCAAAAAGTGAAATATCGGGTGAAGCATCGCATTTTCCTCTTGACAATACCCCATAAATTTTCTATGGGGTTTCTAGGGATACCATGGTCCTCCAGATAATGATAGTTTTGGCACTGTGTGTAGGTGCCAAGTCCTGCTGGAAAATTAAATCTGCATCTCCATAAAATTTGTCAGCAGTGGGAAGCAGGAAGTTCTCTACAGCTTCAATAACTGACTTTGGAAACTTTACACTGAACATCAAGCAATGTGGATTATGTGCCCCTCCTCTCTTTCTCCAGATTGTAGGAGCTTGATTTCCAAAGGAAATGCAAAATTGACTTTCATCAGAGAACATACCTTTGGACTACTCAACAACAGTCCAGTCCTTTTTGTTCTTAGCCCTGGTGAAACTCAGGCCGCTGTCCACTTTTTGTGACTCTCCCCAACATTTTTGAATGCTGAATGTCTGCTTATCCCTATTGCTTGTACACTTGTTTTTTTGTTTGTTTTTTTTTTTACATCTTCCTTCTACACAACTTTCTGTTAATATGCTTAGTCTCAGAGTTCTGTGAACAGCCAGCTTCTTTAGCAATTACCTTTTGTGTTTTGCCCTCCTTGTGCAAGGTGTCAATGATAGTCTTTTGGGCTACTGTAAAGTCAGCAGTCGTAATTGTGTCGCCTACAGGACTAGACCGAGAGAACATTATTGAAATACATAAACTTTTTCATGATATTCTAATTTATTGAGCAGAACTTGTATGTGATATTTTAGCAGGCCAACATAAACAAAAGGGTAAAAAAAAAAAAAAGAGTGCACTTGACTTCAACATCCAAGGGGTTAATGAATCCAATGAAAATAATACAACCAATGACAGACACACAAAATATAAATTATTTTGTATTTTATTTGTTTTGAAAATGTCTTATTTTTACAGTACAAAAGGGCAGAAAAACAAAGCAAAAAAATCAAAAGTCATTATTTAATCCACTCAATGTGGATTAGCAGTCCAGAAATCAATCTACAGAATGATGGTAGAGATTAAAGTCTGACGTTTTTATGGACAATTCCTGATTAGTGTCTACCATCATCTACGTAGCGACAGCGCTCTGCTTGACCGCCATCTTGTGGCGGGCTCCTCTCGAAGCCGAGTCATGTCCCGTGATCCCCCCTGACATGTTCGGGAACCCGTGAACGGCCACATACTTACGGTACGCCTCCCGAATGATGCGGAAAGCTCGCGAGTCTGCGTAAGGGATGTCAGTAACCGGGTCGCGGTACAGCGCCGCCTTGTGGGTCACAGGGCAGATTTCTTGCACGGGTACCTGAGGGGCTGCTAGGGCGCTGGACGGGAAGGCGGCCTCGAAGGCTTCGTCATCGCTGAAGGTCACGTAAGTGCGTGAGCAGAGGCCGCCGGCGGGCTGCTGGGAAGGCGTGGCCGGATTCGTTGGAGCCGTCTGAGGGACATCCTGGTCCAACCTGAGGAATCATCAAGCAGGAGTAATGAGAATATTTCCTAACAATATGAAAATGGATTAACACATTTGAGGCCTAATTGCTTCCTCTATGCAGGTTACACAAACAGTTCAAAGGTCAGCATCGTATTGAAAAATGGCAAACACACCCTTCCACGTCCACATTCTCTTCTTTGGGAAGCGATGGAGAGACGAGGGGCATGAGGACGGAATGGTAACGTATGGTGGGACCCTCAAAGCGACGCTTCTTGTGCACTTGTTTCTTCTTGTCCGCTTCCAGGCGCTCGTAGTTTTCTACACACACATCACATTTCGATGCATAAAGTACGGCTGCTTGCACTGTTCTTGGATCTTTCACACATTTTTTATATGAAAGATGCTAGAAACATCCCATCTGTCAATATATGCTAAAAGACCTCAACAAAACATCTACATCATAGCTTTGTGTTAGTAAAGAATATGGGTGTAATTTCTAATACTGAATCTCCATAAATTGCATTTTTGTGCGCAGAAAATGCTCTCAGAGCCTCACTTTGGACACCTATGATTTCTGTATTTATGGAATTGGCCAATACAAATGGAATTTACTGTCTATCTTGTGGAATTTGACATAATGTGAATGAAATGCTGTCATCGTGAGGAGAAGGAACGTTTGCGTGGGGAAGTATTTCCACGGCGGACCGCTGCATTGCGGCCACCTGAAACACTGGAAAAAGTTGGCAGAAAAACTTTTCCTAGGGTGCATGAATGGAAGCTAGCTGTGTTAGCTTAGTTTAGCTGAGCATGCTAGTGCGGCCGTGTGTGTGCAACTCCGGCTGGAAGAGCTTGTTGTCACCCTGCTGTGTTTCACAGCTGTAATGTAAGCAAGCGCTTTACCATGCCCGTGGACGTCGTGCAAGGTTGGACTGAAAAAAGACAAGCGGCACGTTTATCTACTCTTGCACCGAGCTTGTCTTAACTATCAACAGCCATTCTCAACACACTGAACATATTTCTGGCCTTTAACAAAATAAGGGTGTAATAAAAAATATATTTTGGAATTGGAATTGTGTCTGTGATTACATCTTTGTTAATCACAAATCACAGCATGGGCATTACTGCTTGAAGATTTAGCAATGTGTGCTCAGGCAGTCATCCCACTTAAAAAGTGATCTACATTCATTTCTCAATTACTGGGCACAATTAGCCAATGATGTATTGCATTAATGAACATTATATTCACCAACTCAAAAAGCACAATATCTGTGCTTGTAAAATACGTGGAATAGTTTAAAATGGAATTGTAAATATAGAAAACAAAAACGGAATTGGTGGGAAATTGATTTTGTGTGTTAAAGGATTTCTAATACCCAGCGATCGGATGTTGAGCTCCGCTGTGAGCTTGGCCTCGGCCAGCAGCTCCTCTTGCGTCAGAGGTCGGTCTCTGTGAGCCCCCCTCCTGCGCCGAGGGGCGTCCTGACGCTCCTGGAGGCGCAGATTGGTCTTACGGGTGTGTTCACTGGTGGACTGTCGCACGGACTTCCGGGCTGGAAGAGAGACAAGGTTTGAGATTAAAATCGCTCCGTAGGCTGTGTTTCAGTTAGAGCACCTTCACACACAATACACCCCAAATAGTGAGTATGCAGCACTGACCACCATCAATCAGCGCCATCTTGTCTACGCAGCGCAAATACACTGTCAACATGCACAGTGTGCATAGTATAAATATTGTGATATAAGTGTAAGTATGGAAATGCAGGAATTGAAACAGCCATTCAAAAGTGCTTATGTGTACAAGGCTTCTGTGGTGGGTTCATTCCAATCGTACTCTCGCCAAAGTCTTGAAATTCCTGCGGAATCCTCCGTTTCAGCTCCACTTTAGTTTTCTCCGTTTTCTTTGTCTCCTCTGAGGGTCTTTTGGGTTTAGGCTTGGCAACTTTGACAGGTTCCTTTAGTAGGAAACACACACAAAAATGCATCCAATAATTAAAAAAGGACTACAACATAAGTCAAAATAGGAATATTATATATGTAGTATTCTGGCCATGAGGCATCAGTAATGTTATGAGACATGACTTCCTTTCACACTACAGGGATTCTGGCTACTGAGCCAGCAGAGCCCAGCTGACATGCCATGGCTAAGATCGAGTAGAAAAAAAGGTTCTCCTCTCATTCTGTGTAGAAGTGGTAATTGTTTTACTTCTTTGCCCTTCTTCCTCACTCCATTTGAAACACTTTGCTGTAATTTTAGAATAAGTAAATTGGAGAGGTTGGCAAGTTTGCATAGTAACTTGCTATTAGAGATGGTAAAACAAACCCAAAGCCTCAAAGCTAGAGTCAGATTCCTGAATTACACTGCTTCAAGATAGTCCTTTGGAGCTTGTATCGTTCTGCAAATATCACGTGACCAATTATGTTAGAGGCGTCATACCTCACAGCGTGTATTGACGGTTCTAAACAAATTGGTGCTTGTCATTTCTTTCAGGGGTTGTTTTGGCGCTAACTTTTGTATAACCACCAAGCCATTAAACAATGTTGGCTTGTAATGAGAGCAAGGGCGACCTGTGTTTCACTCCGTTTAGTGACATTGACTGCTTTCACAAATGTTGCTTTTCACTTTTGACTGAGGCTCCAAAGCTCCGCCACAATTTGACAGAAAGTCTCAAAGCTTCCTGAGGCTTCACCCACCCATCTCTACTTGCTATGCAGGGGTCCCATATCCTGCTGATCTAAACAAAGAATAATAATAAAAATAGGAGTGTAAAAAACACTATTTGGTGTTATTTCATGTCTACAAGGCTCTAAATATGTTAAAACCTGCATTGAGAAAGTCCCAAACATGTTTTCTCTGTCCCAACTACTAAAATATTCCTTTCATTAACATTGAAGTCTACTTTATTGCAGTTCGGTCTGGAACCATTTGATTGTGAAGTCTCTACCTTATATGCTTTAGTTACAACTCGACTTTTCCTCCGAGGCGCGTCTTCCTCCTGGTCGCTGTCGGGCTCGTCCCCCTCGTCGATGTCGAAATCGCTGTCGACCTCGTCCTCTGTGTCTGAGTGTTCTCCGTGGTATTCGTCGTCTCCCGATTCCTGGAGAGAAGACAAAAAGAATACAGTGGCCGACGGGCAAACAAGCTCTGACATCCACAACCAAATACACACAAACACTACAAAACAACTGCAACGGGAAAATGCAAAAAGAGTGCTACAAATTCCCAAAACATACACAAACCCCCAAAATAACTGCATAATAAACATGCTACAGTAACAGACCTTTGTCAGGCTGCCAGGGGAGCCAGACCTACGCTTAGCTATGTAAATACTGAAAGTTGCTTTAAAGTATTGTAAAATATTAGAGAAAAACATACAAAATGTCAACTTTTTTTTAGCAACACACACTTTGAAGACGGACAATCATCATGTCTGCCTCCTCTGGCACTGTGGCTGACTTCTGTTTCGTTTTGGTTCTGCAGCATTTGTCTCATGCATTTGTTTTTCAGGTTTGCGTGCGTTAGGAAGTATTATGGAAGTATACTACAAGGAAACACATGCATCATTTAAGTATGAGAGTACATTTATTTCCATTAACCCAGCAACGACGTGCACTAAATAAGCCTTTTAATAGGAAACTTACATCGTTGAAGCCTCCATACGTCGTCTTATAAAACTCGTCCTCCTCTTCGGCATCCAGCAACTTTGACATGCGATTCCCCGCAGTCTTTCTAGGCTCTCGGTGAACCGCTAAACTCATTTTGTTGTTATTAGCTTGGCGATGCTAACAACCGGTTGTCTACTTAGCGGTACGCTGATTGTTTATTGCTTAGCCTGTCTATAAATATTCTCTCGTGCACATAAGTTAGTCCCAAACAGCGAACTTATTATTATTTTTAGAGACCTAATTTATCAAATCAATGACGGCGTTGACCTGTCGCTATCGGCTAAAACTAGCTTGCCGCAGTCGTACTACCTGTTTTCTTCCGGGTTAGCACGTCAATTTCCGGCGCAAAGCTGCCTACAAAATAAAGGAACTTTCCACTCAGCGTGTCAAATTGCAGTTCACACCACCCCCGATTGTTTTATTTATTTCGCACTAAACTTTTAACGCAGAAATGTATGCCGATAGTATTGCTAGTATACTGAGAAACAAGTATTGAGTCGGCTGCCCAGAGCTTATTTGTGAGAGGCGATTGATTTATTTGGTAATCCAAGCACAATACAAAACCACATATCAAATTTTAAAATTGGATGTACTTTATTCAATGAAAACACAGACAAATGCAATAAAATGATGTGGAATTAAATTTTAAAAATAGCAGAGTAACCTTAATATAAGGTTAAAAACACATTTTCTCTCAATAAGACTTGATTAAGACTTGCTGCAATTTGCCTGCTAAAGGGGGAAAAAGTATTTAACTGAATGGGCTTGTTTTCATTTCATTCTGCATTACGCATTATTGTTGACCAAATCGTGATGTTTTGTTTTAGTTTGCAACGTTTAAAATCACTTTCATTATGTTCACATCAGTTTCATGGTAAACCGGCTGTTCTCCATGTAGTTTCCCGCGCCGCCATTACTGCTCGCCATGGCGCTACGTGGCACGTACGCAATGGTGGCGGTGTGCTTTATCTGCCCTTTGCCCTTACTCCACAAGAAGATGAAGATGAAACACATGCTCACTGAGCTGAAAAACGAAAGGATGCCAATGGATGCCGCTATCAGCAGTGTCTTAACGTCGAACGGGGGCTGCTGCCGGCCGCTTGCACGTCCTGGAGAGGTGGACGGGAAGACAAGCCAGCTTTTAAAATGAAAGGGATTTGAGGATGAGGAGAAACCTTGGACTTGGAGGCTGACTGTCCACGTGTCGTTTCCCGCCACATTGGACGCAAGGCAGCGATAAGTACCGCTGTCCTGCGGCTGAGCATAGCGGACCTCCAGCGAGCCATTGGGGATGGCTCGTACTCTCCCTACATCCCTCAAAGCTCCACGCTGTGGGCTCAACCAAGTGACAGATGGCGCAGGGTCACCTTCCGCATGGCAGTTGAAGACGACTGTGTGTCCCTGATCCACCCTCACCTGCTGGGGTTGCCGTCTTTGGATATGAGGCGGCCGGCATGTGAGAAGGACGTCCGCTTCCAAGCGCTCCAGAAAATTCCACCAGCCCTGTGATTGGAGAGTGGAACACACTGGAGAATGTCCACCAAAGCTGAGAGAGGAGCGTCGGTGGACCAGCCACAGCAGGCGGCAGTCGCAGGAAAGGGGGTTGGCGTCCAGGCCTATATGTTGGAGGGCGTCCACGGAATAAAAGACACCCTCCTGGAGCGTGCTCAGAAAGTTACCTGACACATTGAGAAGGTTCAGATTTGTCAAACCAGCAAAAGCCATGAGTTCAACGTGCAGAAGGCGTCCTCCAACAAGATGGAGCTCTTGAAGCCTGAGGAGGTCGCCAAGCTGGTTGGCGTGGATGTAAGTGATGGGGTTAAAAGACAGGTCGAGGTGGACAAGATAGACTAGATGATGCAAAGGGACGTAGGGGACAGTGCTGAGGTTGCATCTTCTAATAGTCAGGGATGTCAGATTGAGGCCGACAAGGCTGTTTGCTGACAGCGTCTCCAGTCTAAGCCAATCAGAGATGAGAAGCTGCTTGAGACGCACCAAGCCGATGAAAGCATAGCTTGGCAACGAGCTGGAGCCAAGACGGTGCAAATACAAACAAGTCAGGCCGCTAACGTGTGCCAGTGCTTCTGTGGGCACCGAAGTCACATTGGAGGCGTCCAGGTGGAGCTGGCGCAGGCTGCTTAGGCCGGCAAAGGCCTGGCGAGAGATGAAGACCAAGTCGTTTTGCAGCACTTTCATCACACGCAGCCTCGCTACGTCTTTAAAGGTGAAATCAAGGAAGCCCAGGAGCTCATTGCTGCTCACATCTAGCAGTTGCAGCTCTGACAAGCCAGAGAAAGCTCCGACGGGAAGAACCTTCAGGACATTACGAGCGAGGTCCAGATTGATGAGGCTCTTCAACCCGAGGAAGGCGTCCACCTCGATGTACGCAAGCGTGTTGTCGCTTAAATCCAAGTCTAAAAGTTGCGTCAGAGCTCGGAAGCACTGAGGCGCCAGAGTCCTGATGGCGTTATGGCTTAGGTTCAATTGAGAGGCATCAGGAGGCAGATGCTCAGGAACGGCGCTGAGTCGGCCGTGGGAGCAGTTGACCCGCCATGTGGTCATGTCGCAGCCGCACGAGCGAGGACACGATGGCGATGGTGGAGGCTGAGCTCCTGACGTTAACACCATGCCGGCTGCCAAGACGCAGAAAGCCCCCAAACGCAGTCTGTGATGGCAGGCTGCCTGCATGGGGGACTGCTGCGGAAAAAGAACGGAAATATTACAAACAGCTCTCAGCATGATGCCGGCTACACCAGTGTCAAATTATTGTTACAATAATAATACATTTACATGAATAAACCCATTTAATTAAGACACATTATCTTATTAAAATCAATATCTTAATAGTTTTTCCACATAATTAATGTACTGCAATTCTACAGACGTGTAAATATATATTTTTTTCAGAAAACAACATTTAAATTAAGAAATTCATGGAAAAATATTGCAATGTAATTATTTTTTTTAATTTAATAATTATTACATATTATTGTAGTAGTAGTAGTAATATATGTTTAAAATGTTTTTTAAAAAGTGCACTTTTGTAATTAATTCTTTTTATTAATTAATTATTAATTTAATTAATTAATTATTAAAATATTGTAAAAAATAATACATTTAACACATATTTAATCATTAAATTATGATCAAATATTGTATTTGGTAAACATTATTGCAGAGGTATTATACATGTACAATTTAATAAATAAGGTTTAAAAAACTAAACAACTCGGAGTGCAATGCAGTGCAGTTCTATACCAGTGTAAAAAGATACAAATAATAACATGTTAATTATCATGTCCAAATATTGTCCAATATATTATTGTGTCATAATGTACATATCATATTTTCCATTTGTGTAATGAATACATAAAGTAATACATTATAGAAACGCCATTAACCTTTTAAAAGTCACAAATTAATATTTTAAAAAGCCAATTCTCACCTCTTATATAACAGGAAGTAGACTTTCATAACCAGATAGCAGTTTAACGAGGAGTTTAGTCCAACAAACAGAAAAAACTGAAACAGAAAAAAAACAGGAAGTCAGTATCATTTTTAAAGTGTCTTACGTTCCACTAATCAACCAGTGGGCGGCGACAAAAACAAATTACAGTTTAATCACCAGAAGTAGAATTCAAGTAGCTTCCATTCTCTAAATAAGTAATAGTAAAAAGTATTTATTGGCAGGCCAGCTTGCGTGGAATTTGAGATAGAATCTCAGGTAAAGCACTGAAAATGACAACATTCCACTTTTTTACACCAAAAAGTGACACCTGTCGGATTGATATCATTATTTGATACCGTTATTTGGCTACTTTGCGCGCATGCTGCAAGATGCAGCACAGATCGTATGTTTTGGGGGTTTGGGCACTCAAATGAATGAACACTTTGTTAAATGCAGCAAAATTCCAGCCGATTGTGTCTTGTGTTGAATACGGTTCGTCCTGCTGGAGGTGAAGAAGTGCTGAGGGACAATCTTCAGAGAGCGTAGGAAAAGAAGACATGGAGACTCACGGTTTGTCATGCTCGTCGCTCCATTTCCTGGATAAAGAAAAGGACATTTACAAGATGGGCTTTTCCTTCAGTAAAGCAAAGCCACACACAAAAAGACTCCAAAGTACCTCCGGCAGCTTCAAAATGGAGCTCGCGACCCGCCAGGATGTTTCATCTTGCAGTGGCGTCCTCATGGCAACAACAACAACATTGACGGCGGTGGGAACCTGGTGCAGGAGCAGAGTGCATGCCGGGGGATTATATGCGCCGCCTGCTGGCCTCGGTCCAAGGCTGGACGCAAGGAGGCAGGCGCAGGTCAGCCAAATGCTGGGAGTCAGGAACGGCGGCAGATGGAAGAGAATCTCCGCATTGGCGTTTTTGGAAAGCCGGAAGTGCTTTTAGCTTCATGACGCTGGACAGCAACAGGTGACTAACAGCTCAGGAAGTGAGCGCCATTTGCAAACAACGTCCCAAAAATGGCTTGCGATGTCAACAAGCGTGACTAAATGCATCTGCACCCTGTGATCAGACCAATGTCTTAGTGGTTTTGCGTTTGGCACCACACCTCACCCCTATTTAAAGTTTTGTCCAAATGTTTTAACCATTTTTTGGGTAGTCCTGCTCAAAAACAAAGAAACTGCAATGAAAACGCCATCTTATTACCCGGGATAACCAAATCATTTTCCTGCAAACATGCACTACCGAATTCCCTACTGCCATAAGCATCCTTAACGTTGAGTGCTTTTTGTGGTGATTCTGATCGGTTGCTGTACGTGTGCCATCACCGCAGAAGAAGAGACGCGGCGCTGAGTCAGGAACTCAGCCATCTGCTACCTCCGGGGGACCCGAGCTCATCAGCCGTTCTCCGTCCAAGCCCGGATTCGTAGGGGGGGGGGGGTGTCAGTGGAAACCCGGCATGTTGCGTAACATTGTCTTTATCGTCAGTGCATTGTTTCATTTTTCGGTTGTTGTGATGACAGCTGGGATACTTCCTGGAGGCTGTGATCACACAAGGTCTATATTTAGCCCACTTTGCGTGGCACCACCATATTACAAGATGACTCCAAACGGGATACATTTCAAATATGATATATAGTTTACAGTGTTTTACACAGGACTGCAATCCAAATTTGCATGACGCATGTGCGGGAGAAACAAAAGGTCAGCAAAAATCCTGAGAAGGAAAATAAAGATATAGTATTTAGAAATATAAATGGATTTTCTTCTTTCTGTGTTTTTATGTCACAGCAGCATCCCTGCTGCTCGTGGAGAAGAGCTTGTGATACATGCTTTCAATTGGCAACACTGGTTTTAGACCAAGGTGGCCTGCAGGAGAGCCAAATGGGAGACCGATGTGGAAGTGGTGCTTAGACACAACCGGAAGGTTCACACTGGGACCGAACACCCTGGCGGACATGGTAAGTTCATTCTAATAAGGCCGCACGAGGTTCAATGCAAATGCAAGCTTGTCTAGTCTTTCCATCCATCCATTTTTTATGCCGCTTATAGTCACTATTTTGAACTGAAGCAGACTGACCTCCAGTGGTGAAGGGTGGTTACTACTCTACCATACTGGTTGGTCTCTTTTGTTCAGATGCGACCCCCAATACCCATGCAGAAAAAAACATATATCCCTGCCACAAGACATGCTGGGTAGCTTGTGGTACACTTTCCCTGCATTTTGCCATTTTGTCACGTTTGTGCTTGATTGCAAAATATGTTGAGGAGGTCGTCAGAGAAGCAAGGGACATACTCTTGTTATTCAATGTTTACTTGTTCATGGCTCTTGTTGTTGTTGCCGCTGGGCTACCCAGCATGCCTTGCGGGCAACAGTTTTAAGTTACGCGTTATATTTATCGCTAATTTGTTGTTTATCACCCACGTAATAGTCGTTGCCTTGCTGTGGATTATTTCATTTCGTTGCACCGTGGGCAAGTATGTTGTTCTGTTTGGTGACCACTTATATCTAGACGGCCCCACTGCCAAATTTTCTAACACAATGTGGCCAAGGAATCATAAAGTTTGCCCGACTCTACTGTATACTGTACTTGTTTAGCAGTATGTTTATTATTTGCAGTGGTGTGGGCGGAAGCACAGCACAGGCCCACTGTATGCTAAAATACTCCCTGCCTTATGTAAAAACGAAGCTGGAAAAACATTTTTACACCATTTGGTTTGAGCTCAGAAGGTGTTGGGAGTGACAGCTACATGTTTGCACCTCACAGATGCGGTGTGATTGCATGAATAATGTGCATATTTCATCAGCTAAGTTATGTATTCATGAAAAAAATGCATTGACGCCAATATGGAAATGATATTTCTTCTTGCAGCAAGGGTGGTATCGCTATGATGAGGGACCTTCGATGGCGTGCTGCTGTTTTTCCATCGCTATAAGGGAGGTGAGAATGACAGATAGATTAGCAAAGTTTACTGTGAAAGTCAGTAATTTAATCAAAATAAAAATGATACATTTAACACTTTGGAGTAGTTGTTCTTTAGAGTCTAATTAGATGCAACAGAAACGAATCATCTTTAAAATGCAATTATGCCCCCTAGTGGCTGTAATTAGTGTTTGCCATCATAGGCACTTTGTCACTTTTGATTTTGCAGAAGTCCAATAAATTAGAACAAATACATTTTTGAACTTACAAAAATGCTTTAATATGTAGTTTCTAATTTAATTTGATGACACAAATCAAACAAGGCTATATTTTAAAATCATAATACCACAGGAGATCTCTAATAAGTAGTAACAGTTGTGGCTGTAGGCAACCTCCTAATGATGTTTTTTTTGATGAACTGCTTTTATTATGTTGGTTGCAGCATTTAAAGTTTCACAAGCAGCCCATAGCATTTAAAATGCTGCTATACTGCTGTTAAAGTGATTGATACAGTGATAGGGTGAAGCAATAATAATAATTTGTATTTTGCAGCATTCAACTGGGATAGGCTCACTAGCGGAATAAAAAAAGGGGTGGAATTTTTGCAGCATATTTTAACCAGGATAAAAGCGGCAACGGTGCAAAAAGATTTAGACTGTTTTAGTGCAACATAAGTGTAAACAAGTTTAGTTTAAGTGTCTGCAAAAGTGTAAAGCTCATTCAGAAAACAATCTCATGTTTCTTTATAGTTTTTATAGCATTTGTACTATTCCATGTCTAGTTGTGAGTTCCACTGTACTAGTGTGGAAAATATATATTATTTGAAACTTCACATAACTTACAACAGACATTGCTCCTTAAAGTGCTTAATATTTTTGAAAAAACGTTTTGACGCTAACAACTGCATCTGAATTGAATAAATACTTTAAAAATATGCGTCTTTAATGCTACTGCTTTTATTTTGGGGCTGCACAGTGGGCTAGTGGTTAACATGTTGGCTACACAGTCAGAAGGTCTGGGTTCAAATCTCTGTTGGGCATCTCTGTGTGGCGTGTGCATGTTCTCCCTGTGTGCGTGTGCGGGTTTTCTCCTGGTACGCCGGTTTTGGTTATGTTAGGTTAACTGGCGACTCCAGTATATGCGACTATGAATGTGAGTGTGGATGGTTGTTAGTCTCCAGTCCAGAGTGTGCTTCTTGGCCAAAGTCAGCTGGGTTAGGCTCCAGCATACCCACGAGCATAGAAGATAGATGTTTTTATTTTAGTCTTTTTTGGGGGTTGTACAACGGTTTATAATATTAAAACTTTCTCGTGCAGCTACATTGGTTCAAATAAAATGAAAAGTAAATGTAAATACAACTCAACAACACACATATTGTGCAAAAGTTTAGTCAGAAGCTCTTTTACCTGAAAACCAATGAAGGGCAAGCAGTGATGATGTCATCAGCCTCTGATGGTCTGCAGGTGTGCAACCAATTAGACAAACAGGAGCTTGCTGGGCGAGTGTGCATGCCTGCAGTCTCGTCATCAGGTGAGATGTGTTTTAAGTGTCAGGATGTCAATTTCTTACTTTTACAGCTTTGTTTTTACTTTGTGCCGCTCTTGAAATGTTTTGGCGCTTGCTGTTCGCCATCTTGTGGGGAGTAACAGAGGGCGACATTAGTCCGGCGCTGGATGATCACTGGAAGCTATGGAAGAAGATGCATAATAAGGTTTACTATCATCAGGTACAAATCCATCTGCATTGTCATGCCCTTATTATCTTAATATTGTAGCTTTTTCCACCAATTGTAAATGTTGTAAGTCTCGTAGGTGCCACAATAGTGTGCTGATACTGGGAAGATGCTGTTTTGTGTGTCTTAGTTGTAGCAAACTGGTGCTCATGAATGGGTTTTGCACTTTCCAAAAAGTCGCTTTTGCTAAATGTTTTTTAGATGGAGGAGTTTGGTCGCAGGCAGATCTGGGAAGAGAACCTACAGATGATAAATGTCCACAACCTGGAAACCTCCCTGGGTTTGCACACCTTCGAGATGTCCATGAACCACCTGGGAGACCTGGTGAGAAGACGCGCTAAGCATGAACCGCGATGTACTCTAATATGGTCTTACCACGTTGTAGACCAGAGGGGAAATTAGCAGCACCCTCGCTGGCACCATCATTCCCCCAAACCTGGAAAGATATAATTTTAACTTCAACTGGGACAAAAGCAGTCGGCTGCCGTCCTCAGTGGACTGGCGGGAAAAAGGTCTGGTGACGGAGGTCAAGATGCAGGTAAACACCATCAAGTCTTCTTGGTGATATTACATAAAAACCAAAACCCCTCCGCAGGGTCCTTGTGGGTCCTGCTGGGCCTTCAGCGCCGTGGGCGCTCTGGAAGGTCAACTGAAGAAGAAAACGGGGGTCCTGATGTCCTTGAGTCCTCAGAACCTGGTGGATTGTTCCCACGAGTACGGCAACCACGGGTGCCACGGAGGCTTCATGTCAAACGCTTTTAAATATGTCAACCATAACAAAGGGATCGCCTCGGATAAGACATATCCTTACATGGGAAAGGTGAGGGTTTTTTTGTTGCAGTTTTGTTCATTCACAACCCTCGTGTGTGGTAAAGATATAAAAAGAAGCAAAGAATGCATGTAATGGGACACACCTATCCCACTCGTAATGTTTCAAAAAAAAAAAAAAAACAGGCATCCGTGGCAGCAGCTCGAATGTGTAGCGTTAGCTTTTGGTAGTGGTCTGGCGCCTAATAGTGCGGTGAGGGTTCATTAAATCAGTAAATTATTTTGTACAACAATGCAGGTCACATTTATGTAAATGGAGCATGGGTGGTGCTTTTTATAGCTGCCTTTTTGGTTTATAGGTTCAGAATGCACAGAAAGGTGACATGTGTGAATATGGATGGAGGGCAAAAGTCCATGTTTCCTTTAACACTGACATTCATTTGCAGTCTTTCTCTCCATTGATGGAAAGGATTTACCAGAATGTTTTAAAATACTTACTTTAATGAAACAAGTTGATTCACATCTAAGCAAAAAGTAGGAAAGGTTTTAATAGCAGTTATTTTCCTGTAGGGCCTAAAAGGGTTGCGATTTTTTTCCTGCAGTATAAATGTTTAACTTTTAAGGGTGTTAAATATTTTTTTTTTAAATTGGATTTAATTTGTGGACCAGCTTTTACCTGTTTTTGTGCTTTATGCTTAATTTGATAGGTATATTTCTCTCCTTATATAGCAAGTTTTGTTTCTGTATTAAATAATTAAAATGAAAAATTAGCTGCGCAAGTTAAATGAATTTTTTTGTTTTAAACTTCCGTGTTTGCCTTTCAGCGTGGTCAGTGCAAGTATCAAGTGCAAGCTCGAGCCGCCAACTGCTCAGGTTATGTGTACATCCCCAAGGGGAATGAAAAGGCACTAAAGATGGCTCTGGCGAATGTTGGGCCCATTTCCGTCGCTGTTGACTCATCACGGCCCAAATTCCATTTTTACAGTCATGGTGAGTTGAATACTATTTCGTGTCAAACTGACTTGAATTGATAGCTTTTTTTTTTTTTGGCTGTCCAGGTGTGTACCAGGACGACAAATGCACACACAAAGTCAACCACGGCATGCTAGCTGTGGGCTATGGCACGGAAAAAGGAAGAGACTACTGGCTGGTCAAGAACAGGTCTCAATGTTTCCAAGGTGGTTAAATGATGGACTTTAAATATGCTTTACATTGCAGCTGGGGTGTCCGTTACGGTGACGAGGGCTACATCAAGATGGCTCGGAACCAACACAACCAGTGTGGCATTGCGCTCTATGCTTGTTTTCCTGTCATGTGACCTGTTTACACAGCCACAACAATAGCTTCTAATGACATAACATTATTTTTTTAAGAATAAAGTTATTTATATTGAAGGTGTCTGCCTTGGTATAGGTACTGCATGAGGTGTATAAACCCACCCTCCTTCTGCTTTGCCATTGCATACAACGTCCTAAGTAACCATGCATGCACATTAGTTATGTTTGTCAGTTAAAAGTGATTTGTCAAAGGTTAGCTGCTAATTTGGCTATCATTAAATGTATGACCTCACATACAATGACTAAATTTCCGGTCGATGTGTGTGTGAAAGCCATGAATGGATAGAAAAACAATTTTTTTTTAAAATTACAGCACTTCTCCATCACTAACATTTTGAGTCAATGAACCTGCCAATTTCTTTACTAATAGACAACACGCCACATAATTAAGCATTTTTCTCATCTGCCAAATATTTTCCTGAATGTTCCACAAATTCCATACTTACACATACAAACATCAACTTTTTTTTTTACACATAGTTTACATTGATTCTTTTTTTTCAGTTGCACTCACATTTAAAGTAGTTTAGGTTAAAAAAAAGATGGGTGAGGACAAAAAAATTGTCCTTTTATGATGGATTCTTGCAGTTCTTTGTCCAGATGTGGGTTTTTCTGGAAATAGTTTTGTCCTCGTGTCCATTTTGAGACAAAATCCTCCATCCTTTTGATCTGAGAAACTCTTCATTTTGACTCAAACAATAGGGTTCCGATTTACATATACAATATACTGTATGTTTATATTCATATCATTCTACACATAGTAACATGAAATGAAATACTTATCAAGGGCATTCTTGGGATGATTTTCAGGTTTCGCAGTTATTGCCCCAATCAAAGATGGCCGACGGCCTATTTCCCACCGCAGCTGTTACTCTTGAGTAATTTGGGTGTATACATGTGTTGTAAAAATAAATACTAAATAAACGAGCACAGTCACCACTTTCAGAACACGTACTCAACATTTCACCAATGTTAAACCCACTTTGTAACCAAGAACAACCACTGCAAGCAACGAATCAATGTTGTCATCGGACACTGAAAAAACTGGCTTTTTCAAGACACAAACTGGCTGGCATACAAGGACGTCCAAAAAGTCAGACAATACGACACAAACATGCGTCACGCACAATGGCTTGACTTGACTTGAAAGTCAAGTCGGCTGTAAATTGCGGATTTTCCTCCTTTTTTGTAACTAGTCTAGTGAGAGCACCCCACGAGTCTCAGTTCCTAAGTTTAAACGCCAAGCTGCATATATGAGGTGTATTTCTTCGATAAGGCCAACAAAAAATGTTTTTATGTGTGTCAGGTGTTTTTAATGAAAACAATCTCTGTGTAATAGTTTAGTCGTTTAGACAAATTTTGGGAGGGAAGTCCATTCACTCTTACCGTTAGCCTAGCTAGCATAGCCTACAAACCGGAAGTAGGCAAAGCAGCTAACTGAAAGATGTGTGGAATTTACTGTAACATTTCGTATGGATATGTTTGCAGAATTATATATTTGCATTACGAGCTTTACTCGTTAACATGTTTGTGTTTTAACATCCAGGTAATAGCTGCGTTCCCCATTGTCAAGCTAAGCTAACTGCCGTTTATGCTAGGCTAGGCTAGGCTAGGCTAGGCTAGGCTAGGCTAGGCTAGGCTAGGCTAGACTAGGCGCGAAGACACTCACGCAATGCATTCAACCCTCACTCATTGATTGTCTGCACACAAATGTAATGTACACATGGGGTGGGGGGTATGTTTATAAGCCTCCCAGTATCAAACGTAAATCTATTTTTTAGTAAATGTTATCCTTACATATGTGCCGTTTCTGTGCCTTATAACTACGTCATCAATAACTACTTTGAGATTGGTCCCATTTGTGCTAATATGACAATCAGGGAATGACATCATTGAAAAAAGCCGAAAGTATGACTAATTTATGTAAACAGAAGTGAAGCACTCACCTGAGCTACTGTGTCGAGTCTGTTGTAAATAGTGTAAACTGCTGCGGTACATTCTGCTTTTCAGAAGTAATAAATAGTAAATTATTTTTTTAACGGTAAAGTCTTGGAATGATGCGAGTTTTCTCTCTCTCTCTCACACACACACACACGCGCGCGCGCAAAAATGTGCAACACACTTACATCAAAACAAATGTTACATTAAGACAAAACAAATAGATCGTTGATCGTCAACACTGGACTTTAAATAAAAAATACCCCCAGCAGAGGGCGCTGTGTGATATTTTTAAACGCACAAGGAGGGACCGGGTCAAGAGTATTGTATCCCGTTTTACATTTAACAGAGAATCCTGTGAGCTGTTTTCGAGGAAGAGATGAAGGCAGTAAGAACAATTGTAACTAAATTCGACTCAGGAGTATACAATGCCAGGATTAAATAGTTAAATCAAGCAGCCAAGTCTTAAAAGAAAAAAATCATTTAGCGACGCTTCCTAAGAAGATGGCTCGTTTTCTGTGCGCCTGTGTGCTCTCCTGTCAAACGCAATGACGTCATCTGTATACATCATCCACATTTCAAGGGATTTTTGGATTTGACAAAAAATCGGGAGTCTGTGTGTGTGTGTGTGTGTGTGTGTGTGTGGTTTGGGAGTGTGGCAGACAGGCGGCGCTGAAGCTCTCAAGGGATGTTCGGGCCCCCAGTTGTCATGCACTTGCTCCGAGCTTTGGACACCCCCCAGCTGGGCACCTGCTGTTACTGCAGCACCTGGCCCCGCGTTTCGGGCAACTTTGTGGCGAGGAAACTACCTGCGGCCAGAGCACCGGCGGCAAAGAGGATGGGCACGGCCTTGGTGATGCCCACGAAGGACTGGAAGATGCTGATGCCCAGGACGGCCGCCACCTTGCACAGGGCGTTCAAGAAGCCGAAGGCGGTGGTTCTGATGGCAACATTACAACACAAAAACAACAATAACGACTCAAACTATTCTGTTGTTTTTAATTTGTAAGTAGAGTATTACATTAAGAATTTCATGTAAGTAGTAGTGATACTGTACTGTAGAATGAATATGCCATGAATGCATTTTACACTGCACAGAGACTTTATTAAAGGTAAGGCATTTATTCGATATAACAACATTATTATATAATTTATTAGTAAATATTAACACATTTGATTAATATCATAATACTAACATCTATCATATTTACAAATACAAGTGTTTATTAATGAGAGGGTTTTTTGCTTTGTTTTTTTTTAAAAATAATCACATTTTATAATATTAAATTGAAATATATGGATCACTTTTGCATTTGTGCAATAATATTAAATGGTATTAATTTTTAGACAGGCATCATTTTTTCAACCAAAGCATTTATTAGAGGTAATACATTTATTTCCATGTCCAAAAATGCATTTTCTACAATACTATTAGTTCCAATAATATGATTTTATAATAAAATTATATGTACCGTTTATAAAAAGCAGTTATTAAAGGTGAGGCATTTATATTTCTACTGGTGAATTTTAATGATAATATATTGTATTTAATATATTAAGATTTGTTGTAATAGTGTGCCCTGCAATTGACTGGTGACCAGTCCAGGGTGGACCCCGCCTCCCGCCCCAAGTCAGCTGTGATAGGCCGCGACCCTAATGAGGGTAAGCGGTATAGAAAATGAATGAATGACTGAATGTAATAGTACTATACTACAGTATTATTTATATAGAATTTATATATAATTTTTACATAAGTTGGCGGGAAATGGTTTATTAGAGGTGAGGCATTTATTATAAAGGTGACATATTTATACAAATGTATTTTTTAATAATAATAATTAATCGGTAGCATTTTCTTGCAAATATTTTTTGTAAAGCAGCCATATAGAAATGTATTTTATAGTAGTATATATAATTACTATTTATTACTAAGAAATAATGATACAAATATTAAATATATTTTCATATAAAAAAAAGATGCCTTATATAAACAAGCAGTATAATGTGATATTTTAGCAGACAAAAAAGTACCGGTAGTCCTTACCTTTTGTCTGAGGGGTAGAGCTCCACCGTTATGACATCCAGAGCGTTCCACGAGGCGATGCTGATGCCGCCAAAGAGACACAAGAGGGCGATCATCCCCGACTCACTATTTCCGAACATCAGGAAGAAGCAGCTGACACACGATATGACGCTGGACCCCGCTATGTGTACAAGGGAGAAACCATTAGAGCTGTGGAGGGCGACAAGTGAATGACTGGCTGTCCTGATTGGCCTACCCAGCATCCTCAGACGGCCTATTTTGTCCATCAGCAGAGCCGAGACGATGTTGCCGGGCAGGACGGCCAGCGTGCCGAGGAAGTTGACGAAGTAGATCATGTAAGCGTTGTTGAAGTCGTCGCTGAAGTCCAGCATGCAGCCCTCCTTGTTGTGAAGGAACGTGCTGTTCACCAGCTTGCAGTCCACAAACCTGTACTTGAACAAGTCTGAAACACCACAAACGATCTTATGAATGCATCACAGCATATCATAGAACTCCGGAGACACCGCACAATGATGCCCCCCAGTGGCTGTGAGCAGTACAGGTGGCGAAGTCACAGCAATGTGATTGGAGAGTAATTGATCAATTAATTCATTAATTACTCAACTAGTGGCCATGCCTCAGGTAATCACTGGTGAATAAATAACCATCTCAGACTAGAAGTTCAAATTAATTATTTAAACTACAATTTCAAAATATATACAGTTTCACAACACCGTATATAAATAAAAAATAAATATATTTACATATAACATATACTAGAATATGCATTCTACAATTAAAATATTTATGTATTTTTATTTACCAAGATTTATTTATGAAACAAACATATTTTCACAGTATTATATGTAAAGAAAATACAATTGACCTATAATTCTGAAATAATAATAAATCATGTAATAATAACTTGAGACATTATTACATTAACTATATAATTTTTAAAAAAGTTTAATTTGACAGATTTTAATACGTATTATTGTTATTATATCTTATTCCAGCTACCATTTTTATACTCTCTGCAGTTGATTAAGTAGAGTATTTGATTAAATACAATATTCAAGTTTGGATTTTGCCTCGAAACCTGTCATAACCTTCCTAACATAAAGCTTTCAAACTGTTTTTTTCCAGCTGTTGATGCTAATGTGAGCCGGGTATCATATTAACATAAGTAAAAAAAAACTATCAAACTTAAGAAAAAGTCTCCAACTAATCTGTTTCGCCCCGACCGGAGAGCAAACAGTTGAGTCAGCATCGACCACTCCATCGGCATCAGGAAGGCTTCTGTGACGTGTTTACGTTGCCATGGTAACACCTCTGCGACACCGGTAACCCCGGGTTACTGACAACACTGTCCCCACAGCTGCTCGTGTGGCTAAAAATGGTTTGAATCCCGCATTGCTGCACTTACCTGTGTTATAAAACAGGCTGGCGATGAAGGTGCAGTTCCTGAAGACGGTGTGCGTGGAGGTGATGTCCTCAAAGTAGCACTCCTCAAACACCGAGTCCTCAAACACCATCGACTTCATCTTCAGGTTGAGGAACCTGACGTGGAGAGTGGATATATAGGGTATGTGTGCGTGTGCTTCCCGTGGTGGCGCTCCTATGTGGTGTTCATGTCACGCACTTGTCGTTGAAGTAGTGGCCTTGGCGGTGGACCTGGTTCTCCAGGGTGAAGTTAAAGGTGATGTGCTCCACGCGCTCCTTGCTGAAGGTCTTAGTGCGGGACTCGTACTCCTGCTTCTGGATGTACTTGATCATGTCCGGGAACCACACGGTCAGGCCGTAGTAGCTGTAAACAGGAGTTGACCACACGGTGATTGTGTGATACTGTATATGCCGATACATACACGATACATGCTGATATCTGTGTGACTGAAGATGTTTTACTGAAATGTAACATAAACCCTAACGTGTGTTTACCTGAAGGACATGGTGAACCAAACAGCCATCAGCATGAAAGTAGTCCGTTTGTATTCCGGGGTGAAGCAGGCAATGATATTATTCCGAATCTGCAATGATATTAAAAAAGAATAATCATAGCTAGAAGCACTCTAGGGTGTTTTTTTTTTTGAAGGCCATATGTGCACAAAATCCACATAAAAACGTAACAGCAGGCTGCCCTGCGCTCTAACCCCCGACTGCAAGGTCATTTAAGCCATTCAGAAGCCAGAAGAAGAATGTCACACTTAAACTCCAAAATGAGCAAAAGTCTGTGCTTTATTGGAGGATTCACGCTAATCCATCATGTCTGCTTGACTTCTGCTCACCTGCTGGGAGAGGCTCACAATCTTCAGCCTGTAGCGTTGCCAGACGGGCGTGTCGGTGCCGGTGTCCACCAACTCATCTATCTGTTTCACCGTCTTGATGGTGGTGACCTTGGGGGAAAGGAGGACAAGTCACCTCAGGCTTCAATTCCACACTCTTGCTGCGCTCACAATTACTTGTATTTCACAGCATGAGATGATCTTTCTGATTTTTTATTTTTACCTCCTGTATACTGTAAAGGGGATGCTTGTAGGACTGGAATGTATATGCTGATGTCTATTTGTGTAATGGTGGAAAGTGTGGCTTGTGTGTGCGCAGGCATCCAATTATGGTGTGCACTAATAGGTGCCACTAAAAGGCTCCCAATAATAGCACGTACTAATAGGTGTCTGATAATGGTGTGCACTAATATGTGGCCAATAATGATGTGCACTAATAGGTGGATGATACCGGTGCACACTAACAGGTGCCCCGAAAAGGCTCCCAATAATAGTGTGCACTATTAGACACCTGATAATGGTGCACACTAATAGGCCCTTCATAATGATGTGCCGGATAATAAGCGGCACATCATAAATGTATGCACTAGTGGGCACCCAATAGGGGTGCACACTTATGAGTGCCCAATAACGGTGCGGACTGAAAGGTGCCTGATAATAGGCGGCCAATAATGGTGAACACCTATTGGTGCCCTATAATGACGCACGCTAATAGACAGATAGAGAGATACTTTATTAATCTCCAAGAGAAATCATCATAATGATGTGCACTAAAATGCGGCCAATAATGGTGCACACTGATTGGCCCAGGATAATGATGCACGCTAGAAGGTGCGCATTAATCGGCGCCAAATAACGGTGCACACACACACTGTAGATCTTCTCCTAAGAACTTCAAAGCTTCACTTGCACGTTTTAAATATTCATCTTTGGGTGTTAGGAACATTTGGGCCTCCCACCCAGCATTGTTGCGGTTCAATAATACTAACACCAAACGTTTATGTTTGCGTACTCACCGTAAAGACTTTCTCCGGGTGCCCCTTGGCTCTCATGTTGGTGTCGTGGACTTGCTTGAGGATCATCCAGCCTTCATCGTGTTTTCCGTTCTGTTACCAAAGAAAAGCGGCAGACGTATTCATTCTTGCACTGAATCTGATCTTAGACATAACACAGTCAGGGTCAGCTGACCTCCAGGTAGAAGCGCGGGCTCTCCGGCATGGCGCTGAGGGCAGCGATGGCGGCCACGGAGGGAAAGGCGCACACTAACACGAAGACCCGCCAGCTGTGGAACTGATAAGCCGAGCCCATCTGGAAGCTCCATCCTGACAGCGGGGAAAAAAGAATAATGTATAGACTATGTAAAGTATCTACAACTTGCTTTACTCCAGGAACTTGATCTCATCAGACCATAGTGGGGGATGATGGCCCACGCCATGGCCGAGGCGTAAATCCCACCGATCATCCAGAACATGCAGAGCCAGCTGAGGTGCTCGCCTCGCTTCTCCTGGGACAGAAACTCCGAGTAGTAGGAGAAGACGATGGGGATGGAGCCGCCGATGCTGCACAGATGGCAGAAGAAGTGAACCCCATCTGCCGTGTGGTTGGTTGCGAAAAGGAATATTTTATGATTTTTTTTTTGCGGTGATAATTACCCAACACCTGACAGGAGCCTGCAGAAGAGGAAGGTGCTGTAGCCCTGCACGAACGACGAGAAGAAGGAGAAGATGCTGTTGATGGAGAGGGAGATGAGGAGGGACTGGCGGCGGCCGATGCGGTCGGCCAAAGCGCCCCAGAGAAACGCCCCCACCATCATGCCGAAATACACAATCAGACCTGAGGCGGGACAACAAAAGACACAATTAAGGGCTTCGCACAATATTAGGTACGGTACATAAACTTTTTGTAAATACAAATAATCTAACCAGTATTCTTTTTTTTAACATTATTTAATGAAAAAAATAATACCAAATAAAAATAGTAAAAATAAAAAAAACAAATGCTTATAAATAAGAAATAATATAAATACAATTATAATTATTACAATTTTTGAAATCTAATTTAAATTAAAAATGCATAGTGGTTACAAACGGCACGGCAGCGTACGGAGAGCTGATTCTAATATTTTGACCACTTCAAAGTATTGCATGATTGATTAATTCTTTTTTTTTTGAGCCACACAAAATAGCATACCACACATTTATAATAATATATATACAGCATAGATGATACGTGTGTATATAAACGCATATACGGCAGATACACATAACCAAAGTACACAAATACACAGGAAATAGTTTGGCCCGAAATGGACTGGGAAGAAGCCCACCCCTTATATATAAATAATAGGGATGCTCCGTTCAGGATGTCGATAGCGATCATCCATGAGTCAAACTGGCCGATATTAATCGCATATATTAAGTGTCAATTTTTTAATTCAGGTATGAAGAGTGCTATTGGGTAGTGTTGTGACGTTCTTTTTTTCCCAGTTACATGGCAAGAGCCCAGCGCCGTGCTTATTAGCTTATTAGGAGTCCTTCTTAGCGTTTAACGTTTTACAGAGCACCAAAATGCACCTCAGGACAGTCCACCAGCCTACTGAACAGTTTGTTAATAAAAATACAGAACAACAAAACCATACAATGTTCTTGTGTGAAAATCTTTGCACTAAAAGCTGTTTTGAAAGAAAATTTTTTATGTTTATACGCCTTCAAGTCATGGTTTACACATACACAGAATTTGTACAATGGGTCATTCAAAATAGTGACGTCACTGTCAAGGCAGAGTGATGTGGCGCACCCTGTGGAATATTTACAATGAATCTAGATCAGGCTTGGAGAAAGTAAGCTACACACGTCAAATAAAGTTATAATCAATAATTTCATAATAAATCAAACTCATATTGGTGGTATATCTAAATTATTTGCCTCACAGTGATTATTTCCCAGATAAACTTTATATAAAAAAGAGCCAAATGAGCCAGTTGTTTGAACGGCTCTTTGAGAAGAACAACTCACCAAGATCCGGCTCTCCTCAAAGTGCCGCAAATCACATCTCCAGTATTGGGCAGGGGTGCCGTATGAGGGGAAGAGTTGGGAAAATTCCAAGGTCCCCTGACGGCCAGGGCTGCTAAAATATGTAACGATTATAATTTTTTTTAATGGCCTTGGTGGAGGTCTTAGTTACTGACTAGTCCTCAGTTAAAGGCGCAATAAGTGATTCAGGTTTCATGTAAGTGGGCCTAATGAAAGTATGGGTTTGGTGGTAAACATACCCAGCATGCTCTTGTTGGGTTCAGACAGACACATGTCCTTCTCAGCGCTGGGGAGGACAAACCCGACCACAAAGATCTCCACGCCGTCAGCCATCAGCGCCAGCCCCAGCACAAAGTAGAGGGTCCACTGGAACTTCCCGTGTCCACACTCCTGCAGGATGGTCTCGTACTGCTGGGCCAGCTCCTCCTGGTCTTTCCTCCTCTCCGCCTCGGACACCCCGATGTCTCGGAAATGCTGAGCGCCGGCGGCCACCGAGCCGGGCCCCCCGGCCAGGCTGCCCTTGCCCGATTCGGCCCTGGGGATGCCCTGGTACTCGCCCTCGTAGATCTCGTCATCCTCGTCGTGGCCCTCAGTGGAGTCGCTGTGGCCGCCCTCATCGTCATCGTTGGCCGCCTGGCTATCGCCGCGGTAGTAGCCACCGCCATCCTGGCCGCCCTGCACCGGGTAGTCGTCGTCGTCATCCTCCTCGAAGCGGCTGTAGGAGCGCCGGCTGTACTCGTCGTTCATGCGGTCCACCGTGCGGCCCACCTTCTTGGAGGCCTGGCGCTTGACCTCCTTGGCGATGTCTTTGGCACCTTTGATGAAGGCGGTCCGGTTCTGATAGCCGTCCTCCATCTTGCGAGGTCGGGAGATGCTTCGATTGGAGGATTATGTTCACCTGGAGCTTCTGTTTGATGGGTAAATCCCTCACAGAACCCCTGGGGAAGACAATCAAGATAATAACCCAATCAGTGAAAAGCCATCCGACCATCAAAGCAGGCAGCTTGAAAAACATCCACAAGGCTCTGCATCCACCCTGCGTGACTTTGGGTGTGAGTCGCAGCATCCTGCATGCTTCCCATTAAATACTGTCTAAAACACCGCCGGGAAACATGACGCTTTTGTCACTTTGCCTTAAATCTTGCAAGATTTCCAAAGGTTTTCTGTGACACAATTCATGGATAACCATAGAACCGGACCCCCCCCAGGCCAAATTTTATTTAGAGACTTAAAACTCTAATTGGCACAGATGAGCATCCTTTGCGCATTTATGCACAAATGCACCCCCTTGCCCAGCACAGCACGCACACATCGTACTGCAATGCAGGAACGCAATGGTGATTCTGTCCTGGCTGCTCAGTACAATATGGTGACCTTAATCTTTAGAAACATAATCGTAAGTACGTCCGCTGCAACAAAGTCAGCAATGTTGAGCTCCCAGTGCTGCTCGCCCATATGCATCCATCGCTTGGTCAACTTCTTTTTACACTTGTACGACAGTTAAGCATGTTACTTTAATAACAAACAATACATTCCAAAATCATGCCAGTTGAGTTTTTGGCTTGTAAAATCTCATAAATATTGCAAGATTTTTTTTTTTTGGGCTGTTTGTTTTGTTTTGTTTTTTGAGAGAGGGGCAGAAAAGCCCAAAAATGCGATTATAGTCATGGAACCGCAAATAAAACGTATGACTGTGTAAGCCTTGTACACACGTGTCTGTCCAGGCTGCTCAGTACAAGATGGCACCCGTAATAGAAAAAAAAAGAGCTGCCAGGAACTCATTAATATTTAATGGTAATGGGAAAAGACTCGTCATCCACAAAGCTCTGCATCTACCCTGCCTGACTTGCATGAGCTCTGAATGTATTATATGAATGTATTTATTATGGTCCCAGGCCTAGTGCCCACCCCGACAGTTTTTTATGAACAAAAAATCTTCCCTTTTTGTTTGCCTTCATGAGCGCTCGATACAAACTTGATGCAGCAAATAACAAAGCAGGAATTGCTCACCATCTACCAAGTCGGTGGGAACGCGGGGCGCTAGAACAAGTGAGGCATGAAATTGAGAGAAATGAGATATTCCATCAGTGTCTGCACAAACACGAACACGACATCACCATTCGTGAATGGGTTTTTCTTAATATTCGTGCTTTACTGTGTAATGTTTGTGGCGCAAGCGCTTAGGATGTCTTTCCCTGTTGTGGTCCTCAGGGGCCATCGTAGTCGTTGCTGCTGCTGCTGCTGTGTTCTGGTCGCCATAAAACATGTCACTTTGGGTTTGTGCTTCACTCCATACAAGGCCCCCTTCCCTCCCCCCTATTATGGCTTCTTTGAAAAAAAACTACAAAGGCACAAAGACTGGAAGGTGCTAAAAGTCCAGAAACTGATGCACAAAAACATCACACTCACACCTGTTTCTCACTTTTACACCACAGATATTCCATCCATCCTTCCATTTTCTGTACCGCTTATCCTCATTAGGGTCGCGGGTATGCTGGAGCCTATCCCAGCTGACTTTGGGCGGGAGGCGGGGTACACCCTGGACTGGTCACCAGTCAATCGCAGGGCACATATAAACAAACAAACATTCTCTCTCACATCCATACCTATGGACAATTTAGAGTAGACAATTAACCACAGATATTCCACCAGCCTATCAAAGACACCACTCATCACAAACAGCCGAACACTCCTATCATATAGACAATCTTTGGCCAGGATTTCTGCAGTTGGTCTTTAAAAAACTGCAGCGAGCTAATGTCATATTGAGGACTTGTGACTAGTGTTATTGCAACGTCTTCTTAAAAACACCAGAGCTCTCCTGTCATATACAGGATCTTTGACTACATTTTTTCAGGCGATGCCAACAAATATCAGCGCATTTATTCATATAGAAGATCTTTGGCCAGTGTTTTTGTAGCAGGTCCTTAAAGACAGCGGCATACTCCTGTCATCTAAAGGATCTTTGAAAGGCAGCAGAGGGTGTTATATAGAGAATCTTTGACTAGTGTTTTTGCAGTCGATTCTTAAAAAACAGCAGAGCTCCATCCATCCATCCACCACTTATCCTCATTAGGGTCTCCTGTCATTAAGATTATCTTTGACTACATTTTTTAGTCGATTCCATAAAACAGCAGAGCGCTCTTGCCATATAGAAGATCTTTGGCTGACATTTTTACAGTAGGTACTTAAAAACAGCAGAGCACTCCTGTCATATACAAATGTAGATGATCTTTGGTGTGTTTGCAGTTGATTCTTAAAAACACCAGAGCCAACGTTTTTCCAAAAGGTTCCTTAAAATCTGCGAATCACCTCTGTCATAATGAGGATCTTGGAATGTAATTTTTGTAGTTGGTCCTTAAAAATAGCAGAACGCTCTTGCCATATAAAGGATCTTAGTGTTTTTGCAGTAAGTCCTTAAAAACAGCAGAGCACTCCTGTCACATAGAGGATCTTTGAGTAGTGTTTTTGCTTGATTCTTAAAAACAGCAGAGTACCACTGTCATATAAAGGACTAGCACTTTCTTGCGAAGACAGCAGCACACTCCTGTCATATAGAGGATCTTTGACTAGCATTTTTGCAATAGGTCCTTAAAAACAGCAGAGCACTCCTGTCATATAGAGGATCTTTGACTAGCATTTTTGCAATAGGTCCTTAAAAACAGCAGAGCTCCCCTATCATTAAGATGATCATTGACTAGATTTTTTTCATCTGATTCATATTAAAGATCTTTGGCCAACGTTTTTGCCGTAGGGCCTGAAAATGAGCAGAGCTCTCCTGTCATAAAGAACATTTTTGACTAGCATTTTTCCGCCAATTCCATAAAACAGCAGAGCACTCCTGTCATACAGAAGATATTTGGCCAGAGTTTTTCCAATAGGTCCTTAAGAACTGCAGAGCAGTCCTGTCATAATGAGGATCTTAGAATGTATGTTTTTGAAGTTGGTCCTTACAAATAGCAGAGTGCTCTTGTCATTTAAAGGATCTTCGTGTTTTTGCAGTAAATCCTAAAAAACACCAGAGCTCTCCTGTCATATAGAACAGATTTGGCCAGCATTTTTGCAGTAAATCCTTAAACACAGCAGTGTGCTCCTGTCATACAGTGGATCTTTGTCGAGTTTTTTTCCAGTAGGTCCTTAAAAAAGCGTGTTATATTGGGGATCTATTTTTTGGTCTGTCCTCAAAAACAGCAAAGAGATCCCATCATGTAGGGGACATTTGGTCAGTGTTTTTTGCAGTCAGTCCTCAAAAACAGCAAAGGGATCCAATTCATGCAGAGGATATTTAATTGGCACCCTTAAAACCGTAAAAACTGGCTGAGTGGGTAGCATGTTGGCCTCACAGTCAGGAGGTTTAGGGTTCAAATCTCCGTTGGGCATCTCTGTGTAGGGTTTGCATGTCCTCCCCGTGCGTGTGTGGGTTTTCTCCGGGTACTTCGGTTTCCTCCCACATTCCAAAAGCATGCATGTTAGGTTAATTGGCGACTCCAAATTGTCCATTAGAGTGTGAATGTTTGTATGTCTGCCCTGCGATTGACTGGCGACCAGTCCAGGGTGTACCCCGCCTCCCGCCAGAAGTCAGCTGGGATAGGCTCCAGCATACCCGCGACCCTAGTGAGGATAAGCGGTATAGAAAATGGACGGATGTAAAAACGTAAAAAACTGTCATAAAAGGGGGATCTATGGGGATGTTTTTTGCAGCAAGTCCCCAAAAACAGCAGCATGAACCTGTCATAGAGGATTTCTAGCTAGTGTTTTTGGCAGTAGGTCCTAACAAAAAGCCTAAAGAGGATATTTGACAAGCATTTTTTTTACAGTCTGTCCTCAAAAACAGCAAGGGATCTCGTCACATGGAGGATATTTAACTAGCATTCTTAAAAACTGCACAGTGGTCCTGTCATAGAAGGGACCTTTCACTACCATTTTTGCAGTAGGTCCTCAACAACAGCAAAGGGGATCCCAATAATGGAGGATGTTTAAATAGTGTCCTTTAACACTGCACTGCAGGCTGTCCCTGCCTTATAAAGGATATTTTGCATGGCAGGTCCTTAGAAACAGCAGATGGCTCCTGTCAAATAGAGGATCTTTTTTTTCAGTAGCTTGATATTGTGTCATGTGAGTGTGTACTTGACATGCAACTCAGCATAATTGTGTCAAATGACATGAATAAGATGATGGAGTAATACAGTATGTGTTCCTGATGTAATGTACCGTGCGCGTGCGTGTTCCACTGACTGCTTTTATTCAATCTGCTGTAACAGGAGACACCGCAGGAGCTGGCGAACATACACTGGAGAAGAAGAGAAGGATGGAATGGATGAAAAATGAGCAACAGCTTAGCATGCATGCGCTATATCTTATCAGTCCATTTGCGTGCGTGCGTGCGCGTGTCGTGTTTGCGTTGGTGTGTTTTTGCTGTCTGGCCGCGCAGGTGCAAGAGTCATATTGTGCAAATGCAACCTCCAGTGCATTCGTTATGCTCTTTCCGCCTCTCCGGAAGACGAGTCGGGAAGGAAAAAAGGCCTCCTCGCAAACTGGCTCGCTTTACACACACTACATTTTCCCCAAACGCGCCACGCAAACACACACACACACACACGCACGCACGCACACCAATAATGGCCAATTATGTGTGTGTGTTCGCACATGACAGCCAAATCTTGCTTGTCACGACCTGGATGAGAATGCAGGCCCGATTCACACACACACATAAAAACATGGAGCGTTAATTGTTGCGTGGAAGAGGACACGCCCATCGTGTCCCCCCACTTGGCGTGGGGGAGGAAATGGCCAAAAAAGCAAACGCGTCAAAGCAACGCCATCATTGTTAACGTTCACATTTGTGCGCGTGAGGACTCACCCCTCGATGCCTGCGGTGCCTCAGCCCTGGTGAGGATGAGGAGGAAGAGGAGGAGGAGGAGGAGGCTGTTGCTGTGAAGCGAGTGATGATGCTGTGGAGGAGCCCACGCCTTCCACACACACACACACACACACACACACACATGAACAGGCATACGCGCGCGCGCAATCATCATGCGCGTGGGTCCCCTCCCCCTCCCTCCCCAAAAGACCCACACGCACCCTCAACTCCTCCCTCCTTCTGGCGCGTCCACATATCCTGTACGTCCTATTTCCTAGACGTGCACGCTTTTTGTTTTGCTTCAACTGAAATCTAAATCACACATCGTCACATGACCGCATGCGCATTTGCACCTATTACTAGCGGAAGCGCACCTGCGGGCGCACCTGACTCGCGTTGCCATGGCGACAACTTGCCATCACGCCTTGCAGCATCACGTGTCAAATGCGTATCTGTCAAATGACGTCATCAGCATGGCAACATGTGTACTGTGCGGGCACCTGAGAAGCTAAATGCTAACATGGATATTATCTATTCGTTTGTCTTGCCGGCAAACTGCAAAGTTGCCAGATATTTCAATCTGTCATATGATTATGACATTATTTTTTTAGTGGTATGCTACTAAAACTATTTTTATTACATTATTTTTCCTCATATGAGTTTATTTTCGTGTAATGTCTCTTATTAACATTATTCTTGTAAAACGACCCATTTTTAAAAATTTTCCAACTATTTCAACTGTAAATTTTCTTCTCATTATGTAATGACTTTATCCCCATATTTAGACTTTGTTCTCATAACATTAGGACGTTTTCTAAAAATGTATAATTTTGTTTTGTTCGTTCATATTTTTTCATTCATTTTATTTATTGTAAATCTTAAGACCTTTACTTGTTAAGACTTTTTTGCTTAATATTTGGACTTTAATATTGTAAAATTACTGCAGATTTTTGAATTTTTAAATAATTTCAAAAACATTTCCTGTTGTTTCCTGTGCTATGGGCCACTTAAAACTCAGCCGTGTGCCGCAAAAGGCCCCCGAGCCTCACTTCGGACACACGTGGTCTAAACATTTTTTGGGTTGAGCAGTTGAAAGTAATAACTAAGTTGGCTCGCCTATAGGGGGATATAGGTGGGTGCTAAAGCCGCTGACGCCACTAGGGGGCGCCAAAGCTTTACAATGTTTTCCCAAAACGTGACTTTTAAAAAAAGTGTGGTTATTTGTTTTGTATTTAGTTATTGCATACCGTAAACATAGCTTATACATTCATTATATGTTGATTGTTGCATGTAGACAATATTTATTCTCATATTCACAGGATTTTATTTTGTGTTAAGGGTATTTATATTTCAGATTTTTTAACTTATGTTTGTCAACTATATACATTGGGTGACATCTTACAAATTGAATGCAACAGTAAAAGCGATGCCATTTGATTTCTTTGGCAAGCTAAGTAAATAAACGATGAAGGGGAGGCACCACTTTAGGTTTAAGGCTGGCTCTGAGTAAAAAAGTAGATATAAATAATTATACAATATATATACACTGATATATTTAACTATTTAAAACAAAACCTTGCTCTTGGAGACATGAATATCTCTTGGAGATGGCATCTACATCCATAGTAAATGTTTTGTTTTTTAACAGGTGTAGCAAAGAAAATTCCTCCATGTGTACTAAAGGTTTTATTCATCAGCAGCCTTTCATCTGTACAGCGACCCCAAAAATATAAACCCGACATTAAAATAAGTAAGCTTACAAACTTGTTTTGATATTTTTTCTTAAAAATTAGAAAAAAAAGAAAAACATGGAGATTGCAGGAAATTTTTGGAATATGTTGGGATTTAAGGAGGCATGGGTGCCCTTAAAGGAACCCGGGGTGGAGTAGCGGGTGGCCTCGGCGGCATGGGGGGAGCTCTCTGGAAGCCAAAGGGAGGAGGGCGAGGTGGAGCGGTGCCGTAGCCTGGTGGGGGCATGGGAGGAGGAGGTCCTCTCATACCAGGAGGTACGGGGTGACCTAATGATGGAGGATAGAAAATATGTAAAATTAATTTTTTTTAAAGCATTTGGCAGCCTAAAGTGAAGGGTTACGTACCCATGGGTGGTCCGTAGGGGGCCCGGTGTGGCATGCCCATGGGCGGAGGCGGCATGCCGGGAGGTGGCGGCGCACGGGCTTGATTTGAGCCTGGAGGCGCTGGAGGTGGCGGCACCATGCCAGGAGGTGCTGGAGGGGGCATTGGCATCTGAGGCATACCTGAAGGCCACCCCAAGGGTTAAATACATACACATCACCATGGCAACGCACTTACGACAAACATGTACCTGCGTGCAAGGAAGCAGGAGGGAAGGGTGGCGGTCCAGGTGGGTGTCCACCTTGTGCGGCGTGCATCCCCATATTGGGAGGCATGGTAGGCATCGTTCCTGGTGGCGGCATGGGGGGGAATGCTCCAGGAGGGGGCATACCTGCACGAAAAGAAGCTGTGGTCATTTCTATACAGCTAAGCTTAATTGCACATGACTCCTACCTGGCATGGGCATTCCGGGTCCCATCGAGGTCAGAACCGGCGGCGGTATGGCCTGTGGTGGCGGCGCATCGGCAAACAGCTGGTGAGGTCTGTCTGCCTGCGAGAGCGGGTTCTGGGCGGCGAGGAGTCGCTCGGCGGCCGAGCCGTGGCGCTCTCCTTTGGAGTCCTTCTTGAAGGCGTAGGACACGGTGATGGGCCTGTTGCACAGGTACTGACCGTTCATGGCCTCGATGGCGGCGTCGGACGCGTCAAAGCTGGCGAAATTGATGAAGGCGTAGCCCTTGGAGTTGCCCGTGTCGGGGTCGCGCATGATCTTGGGCGTCTGGAGTATAACGCCGAATGCGCTGAACGTGTCGTATAGGAGCTTCTCGTCGATCTCCGGGTCCAGGTTGCCGATGAAGATGTTGGCACCCACGTCCAGATTTTTATTGTGTGCCGATGCCTTATTGACTCGGATGGGTTTTCCGTAGAGCTTGATCATATTCATGATTTTGATGGCGTAGTCTGCGTCTTCTTCGCTGAGGAACTCCACAAAGCCATATCCTGGAAGGCAGCCACAAACGTTGGTGTTGTTTGCCAGCGATATCTCATGGAAGTTTTTCTTAGCATACCTTGATGTTGTCCTGTCACCCTGTCTTTCGGCATGTGCGTGTTGACAACAGGACCAGCCTGCAAAAAAAGCTCCCACAGTAACGGCTCTGACACCTTCTCATCCAGACCACCCACGTACACTGTGGCATCTGCACAAACACACACACACACACACACACACACACACGCACGCACACACACACACACAGAGAAAAGGTCAACCTTTTAGAGTCTAAAGACTGAGCTAATGCTACTGTCATGTACCAAAATATTAAAATATCTAAATATTAAATATCAAAATATGAAATGAAAACACCATAAAATACACACAAAATCAATACTGACTTGCCACCAGCGTGAACCTGGGCTTGTTTTCCAGAGAGAAGATAATAATAGCGTGTTTTACTGTCCATGTCGCTGCCAAGTCTTATTTTGGCAGTGGCGAGAGCCAGTAAAACACAAGTAATTGAATGGGAATGATAACGTCTGTCTTTGTGGACAGTTACTTTCATCCAAAAATGACGTCTCCTGGAACATCACACATGGAATTTGGCACATTAAAATGTCTGGAACCCACCACAAAACCATATTTTAAGTAGTTGCTGTTATAGTTTGGCCAGGGAAGTTCCTTGAGCAGCCCCATAGAAAAGGTGTTGGCCCATTGGCTCGAGTCGTTTGGAGCCAATGGTGGTGGTGGTGGTAGCAGTATTAAACACACACACAGCGCACAACAAATCAGCACACAAACAAGAGCGAGGGAGACAGAGGTTGTGGAGACATATGCACTAGAAAGGGTAAGGAAAAACACGAGTGACATAAACAGGAGTATTTGAATGCCAATCTTCAAGACATAATGTTACATGAATGCTTCCTTTTCTTTTTGTTTTGCACTTTCTGACCTATGTTTTGTAGTGTGCTGTTATCTTGATGTTGTGTTTAACTGTAAAGTAGTAGGTGGAAATTTGCATGCAGTGATTTGACCTTTTCTACTGAGATGGGTCTTTTTTTCTGTATTATAATATTATATATAATTGGAGGTGAAATATATTTTTGTAGCTGTTAGTTAATTTCATTCAAATAAATTAATTTAAACAAACATTTGATATCATGTTTTTACATTAGTTCTTTATTTTACACAATACACATAATTTGGTAATAAATTAAGATAAGAACAATATTCTGAGGAGCCATTTGCTAGCCAAAATAATCGGTTCCTTTTAGTTAGCCGAACCAAAAGAACCCGCTCTCTAAGAAGAGCCGGAATTTCCATAATTTACGCGTTTGTCTCTTCATGTACCCACTGCCCTGACCAACTTTGACCCAGAGGTAAATTGACTGTATTCTACTCTTTCAAAAATTAATAAATGTGTACACTTGATTAATAAATAATTACATATATAAATAGTTACAAAACACTCAAACTACCCCGAAACAGGAGAATTGTCTTTCTTGAGTCGCCGTAGTTGGCTCACTTTATGCTAGCCTGTTGAGCTAACAGCATCCGGGAGCGAACTGCGTGCATCTCGTATCAATAAGCTAACATTAAAATGCATAACAATGCTAGCTATAAATCAACACAATAACACGAACACATCACATAGCTCATAAGTGTTATTTACATTTTATATCGTGTTCGATGAAAGAACGAGCGGCGAGCAGCTAAGCTAAAGACCACAGCATGTGTCAGCTAGCGATCAAACTATAGCGAAGCAGGCAACCAAAGGAGAATAACAAAGCATCCGAGCGGAAGTCGAAGCCACGAACACTGATGTAAAGTAGCCGATAAACTCATTGAACCATTGAATTACCTTGGTTTCTTTCAGAAATCGGCCCCGCTGCCATGTTGAATGAACAACAGGGGATGCTGCTTGGAATGAAGCCCCGCCTTTTCCTGTTTTGAAAGCGGAAGTAGGAAACTCCTGTAAAAAAACAGTACACAGTACAGTACAGTGGTTTTGATTTTGTCTATTTGCTACGAACCTCCTAAATCCACATTATTTCAAAACATATATTTTAACATTATATTATCTAGCTTCCTTTAGTGACCTTTATAATAGGTATTATTTATATTTTTGTATACATATATTTTGTGTACATACAGTGTGTGTATTGTATATTCATAGAAATTTATGATGGGTACTAAATTCACTACCTATTTTTACTTTTTTTCACCCTTTTTTTCACACTTTCATCATACTCATTAAATGTTTTTACCTCCAAATCACATATTTGCCACTTTTGTTTCACTTGTGCATTTAATTAACATATATACACAGTTTTATAGATTTGTTTAATTGTTTAGTTGTTTCTCACCACTTTTATGTGAAACAAAAAAGCTAAAATGTGTAAACGTGTATCATCGTGTACTTTATTATATAAATCTACCAAATGTATAAACATTGAATACAAAACAATCATAGAAAATACACACAATGATGACCTGGATAAGTCCTTTCCAAAAAGAAGAATGCTGTTTGTATAATAGACAACTTAATAGAAATATCATGCACCTGATGCAAATATGTTGTAATAACCTGTCTCTTGTTAAAAGCCCTCAAAATAAGGGTCACACATTATGTCAGATAGATGGCTTATGTTTAAAAAAAAAAAGTAAGAGCAAATAGTTAAGTCATGCGAATGAAACGGCAAGGCCAGGATATAGTGATCTGCCAAATAGAGGTTAAAGTGAGTATTTTATCACATGAGTGGTCTATTGTTCACAGCACCACTTGAACATGGAAGCTAGGGTGACCAAATGACTTGCAGGACTAGTTCTGCTGCTGCTATAAAGGCACCGTAATAACCACCGTATAAGGACCTAGCTGTTATTTGTGCTTTTTATCTTTTTTGCATGCAACTCTACAGCCATTCTTTGCATCTCCTGTCACTTGTGCCCACATCTACTAGACGGAAACAAAACAAACAAAATATAGGTTTAAAACAGCCAGAAAATGCCGGGATGTCACATTTAGAGCATTCAAAAATAAGCCTTTGCTGCACCGGCACTGCAAAAACATTCAAATCAATTGTGTTGTGTTGACTTAAATGACTCGCATGTAACGCAGTTGCTCAATACAAACAAACCACATTCAAATAAAAAACTTGAGACAGTCAATAGTCTACTTTGCCGGAACAACATGTTTGTAGGTCCTTCAGTAAAAATGTACATTCTGATGCACACACACCCATAGTAGCTGCTACACCTGAGCTGCTTTGCTGAACAATGATCACCGTAACACGCATTTTGATGCATAATCCTTCTCATTCCTCTCCTAAGTGTTTCTGCGATGATAATAAAAGGCTCTGTGTACTTTAAAGTATGAAAAACATAAATGTGTGTTTTGATGGCCTCAACGACAAAAGGCAGCTCTGAGGCAAGACAAAACATGTAAACCCCAGCCAGCTGGTACGCCAATTTGACAAGAAAAAAAAACAGATTTTGTAACGATGAGGCACCAAGAAGCTTGTTTCATGGCTGGATTCATCCGTGTCGCTACCCCGCCCCCACGATTTAGTGCGCGGGCAGCGTGGCGGCGTTAGCGGCGTTGAGCTGGCCCACAGCTAACATCAGGATGTCCTTCTTCTCCTTGTAGAAGCGCAGTTCCCGCCCGGCCAGCCTGGCCTCCTCGAGCTCGCGCTCGGTCGACGCCAGCTCCTGGGCGATGGTGCTGGCCACGCTCTGCTCCCGGTTTACCCAGTCGGCCGCCATCTGAGTGCGCATGTCGTCGTCCAGCGCCCGGTGGGAGTAGTGAGCCAGCACTTCCTGCAAAACAAGAAAAAGAAATGCATGTTTGCAGTGGGTTTGTGTGTTTTCTGTAACTTTACTACATACACCCATAGGTGAAACATGACACATAGAAATCTTTTAATAAATATACAAAATTTCATTATTTTCCACTTACAAGCATGCATTTTTAATAGTATGTATTATAAATTGGTCAAATAATTCGGTAGTGAGCGCATACTGAGGGCCGTTGCTAATATTTTGACGCTCCATGCACACAACTATAAAGAACCTTAAAAGTTTAGAAATAAATTACTGAAATGTCACTGTTCTTCTTCTACTTTTCCTTTTGGATTATACCTTCAAGGATCACCACAATGAATCAAGTGCCTCCATCTAACCCTGTCTTCTGCATCCTCTTCTGTCGCACCAACTACCTTCATGTCCTCTTTCACTACGTCCATAAACCTCCTCTGTGGTCTTCCTCTAGGAAACAACTTCACTGGTGTCGCCACACTTTTCTACACCTTTTCTTTTTATTTTAGCTGAAACTCTTCTATCACACCTGACACTTTTCTCCACCCATTCCAGCCTGCCTGCCCTAGCTTCTTCACCTCTTTTCCAAACTCTCCATTGCTCTGGACGGTTAACCTTAAGTACCTTTTTTATCTCTTCTCCCTGTAACATCACTTCCACTTGTATCCCTCACACATGTACTCCACCTTGCTTCGGCTCCTTTCCAGGGCAAACCTTCACCCCTCAAGCTTCTCCTCCACCTGTTCCTTGCTCTCACTGCATACCTCAATGTCATCTTATTACTTATTACTTATCTTTATTTCCAATACAATCCAACATTTAAAAATGGTTGACCAAAAAAGATTACTAATATTAATTTAAAAAAATGTGTATTCTGTATATAAATATATATAACAAATATATATAAGAGGTCTTGATGTATAACAATGGCCTTAATGAGGATAAGCGGTATAGAAAATGAATGAATGAATAAATCAATAATTTTTAATCAACATAATTATTTTTCAACATATTAAATAGAATGTATTATTTTGTTTTTACAAACAAACACATGTAATATTTTTGAAATCAAATAAAGCACTATTTGTAAGCAGTTTTGTGCAGGTGTACCTAATGTTGAGGCCTGTCAGAGTGCATTTTCTTCCCATTTCAGTAATCCAACTTGAAGGGGAACGTCATGTGAGAGGAGATGTATTGTGTGTGCGTGGGAGGAAAAATAAAAACCCTCAAACCAGAAGGCACGCCGCTACAGCGTGACGATTGAAACCATGTGTCTCGTTACGGCGGCTTGGACGGGTTACGCTACCTGACGAGAACACTGGCGTTCCCTCATGGCTTTCAGGCTTCCGTTCCAGTGGAGAAGCTGGAAAACAGTCATCAGCTCCTGAAACACACAGAGGAAGAAGAAGATTGCAGGGCTTTGCATTGCGCTTTAACCACACGCAAAAGTGCAAGTAAATGCATCATACATTCTTATTACATCCGATGTAGACAAGCCTAGCTTATGTTGTTACACGAAGTGGATAAAGAAGGTATAAACAACTGCGCGCCAAAGCTTCCATTCTTCCTCCTTGAGGAGCGCCCTGTGTTAACGCTAAAAATAGTGTGCAATAAAAAGTATAAACAACAATTTTTAAGAATTAAATAGGCGTCAAGTGGAAAAATATGCTGTTGTGTTGAGTGCACGGGTCACGTTTTGCTTGTAAGTTCCACTAAAAGTATACATAGCAATAATCATTTTTAAAAATTCAATTGGCTTCAAGTTGAAAAATAAATTATTTCTCAAAATTCTATTTGATATTCTGACATATTTATTATTTTTTATTATTCAATAACAATGTATTGCTATTTCATTTACCCATGCATACATAAGACATTTTTAGTTTGAAATATTTTCTTCTTCCTTAACACTGCTCAGATAAACTATTTTTCTTTACTATTAGTCCTTTTTCAACACCTTTCCTTCATCACTGATTGACCATTAATTTATACATTTCTGCATCTTACATTTTTACTTCAGTTCATCTAATTACTTATTCTAACTTTTCCTATTTTAGATTTATCAGTTCAATTACTACTTTTTTAAATATTTAGCACCTGTATTTCTTCATTTTTATTTATTATACAGTTCTGGGGAAACATTTTTTTTTACTCATACCAGCTTATGAATATGTTTATTATTAATTTTTATAATTTTTTGTAAAAATTGTAATGTAATGGAACAATATCGCACTGTAATTTAATTGAACTTAATTTAAAATGTACTTCTTGTATATATAGTGTGGAAGGTATACCCTTTTTTGGTCGTGCAAAATTGAAAAAAAAACAGTAGTACTAGTAGGTCTTACTTAGAAAATAAAGATAATGCTCCCCCCTCTTTGACCCATTTAAGAGCCCCTATTGGTCACAGCTACGGTAATTTACGTGCATGTGAACAGACAGACTTGTTTTATCTTTCTTCTGTGTTTGCCAGAAATACTACGGGGTCCCAAAAGGGCCGAAAAGACAATACCGGACTTTTGGAGGAGCCCTGAGAGCAACTGGACCACATCCTGTACATGAATAACAACACATGCGTGCTTTTTCTTCTCACTCACCTGAAACTCCAGCATTGATTTTCCTTTGTTGGATTCCAACATGAAACGAAACGCCCCGATTCCCGTGTTGGGATTGTCGGCCTCCTCTCTGTTTCCCTGTGAGACGACGCGCTGTTAGTGCAACTCATTTTTAGGTATGTTATAACGTTTCACAAACATTTGTGCCTTTCACACAGCCGGTAGAAGTTCACTAGTTCCTGCCTTTTTCTCCATGTAGCTGTTCTGTGCAAATGGCAACATCAACACGGCAATTTTCTGGCACTGGAGTTAGCATCCAGCTGTAACAGAGGCAAGACAAACCCCTGTGTGAAAGGGGATAAGCCGTGACTTACTTATCTACAGGAAATTTTAGGGGTTTTACCGGTGTGACCATTATTTTGCGGGGATCTACTGTACCCCTTTACACAGCAGTCATCCCGCCTCTGATACTACCTTTGAAGTTGGCAAATTTGGGGGTAAAGTTTCACGTCTGTGCTTTTCCACACAGACCCGTGACACGGGAAAAAGTTGCAAAAAATCTTAGTTTTAACAGGCTTCTGTGTGAAAGGATCTTCTGTGTGAAAGAGGCTTAGGATTGAAGCCGGTGAAAGCACGACTATGACCACTAGCTGATGCCTTCAGGAACACTCGTAAAACAGGTTACTTTACCACAACTTTGCCTTTTTTGCCTAATGAATTTCAGTCAGACTTTAAAACAACACAAATAGATGACACAAAGCATCTAACTGAATGAATAATATTTGGAACAAACCCTGGAACTGATCCCATCTTTGATGCGGGCAAATTTGGGAGTCAAAGTTTCATGTCAGTGCTTTTCCACTCTGACCCGTGACACGGTAAAAGCTGCAAAAATCGGCAACTTCAACAGGTTTCTGTGTGAAATGAGCCTGTGAGAGCACGACTATGACCACACCACTTGAAATGATCCCATGTCAGCTGCTACAAATACACAGCACGGTGGCGCCGTATGAATCGCTGCAAAATTTGGCACAGACCTTTAAGGGAGTGACACGCACATGTGTGTAAAATTTGAGAAAGATTGGTTAAAAAACATGGCAAACATCAACCAAAACTTATACCTTTGGAACAAGGTAGAGTATCTGTCTAATGATGATAAAAGGTATCTGTATGACATGTATGGTAGCATTTCTTACAGTTTGAGCATGTGGCGCCTCACGCAATGCCAATTGTGTGCGACATCTTCGCCCGATTACTCACATTGAAGGACGCCAAAGCCTCGCTGACGCTCTTCTCGATGAAGTCATCGGTGATGCGTCGGGACGGGTGTTCATTAAAAACGGAGTTCATGAGGGCAATCTTGGCTGCGCTGCGCCTGGCCTCGGCCTTGGTGGGACAGAACTGTAAAAAAATATATAATAATTTGAATTTATGCGTGTTTGCTTATACATGGGAGCCGAGTTAAGGGGAAGTGCAGATGTCGTACTTGGAAGCTTCCGAAGCAGCTGCCTCCCGGGAGGCTCACGTAGCAGACGTACGGCGGGCTGTTGGACGGCACCATTTCGTAAACAACCAGCGCTCCGTTGCGTAGTTCGGCACCCCGGCTCAGCTTCATCTGCCAGAACTCCTGCAGGGCCTCCACCACGTTGACTGCAGGAAGACCAGAGATTATTGAACAGGCGCAAAAATGTGCTAAAGGCATAAAAAAAAAAGCCATAAAGTGTTTTTAGATGGGTCCAGTGAGGAGATAGTGGTCAACGTGGGCGGCCCGCTTTTGTGGAAACATTTTTGAGTAACATTTGTGTACTCACACAGTAAATCACGACGCAGCCGCCACTTTATTGACTTGGCCTAAGGATGATCACATCACCACATCCTAGTTCTTCAGGTTACTGTGTCTTCTTTAGGTACACTATTTTGTTGCACTTCAGCTGACATCATAATAAAAGCTGTTTCTAATGTATTGGTGCTTAAAACAGACCAAAATATGCAGTTAAAACACTCCGAATGAACATATTCTTCTTTACAAACCAAAACAAACCTTTAATATCTTTGTAGAGGCACAGTGTAGTCGTTTTAAACATGCAAACCCTAATGAGGATAAACGGTAAAGAAAATGGAATGAATAGGGCAACAGGTCCACAAATCATCTCTAGTTTCATATTACTGAAACTTTAATACATGTTTTCCCAAGCTGTGCACCACAAGATAAACCAAAATATATTTAAAATTCTCACTGGTTGAAGCATTAGGAAGACCCCCACACTGCAATGTGGCCCAACACACCAAATTCATCCAAAAATCTATCTTTACAAACATAATAATGCTCTGTTTTGATGGTATCTGGCAATATTTGTGTTATTGTGGTTGTAGCAGTGTAGAACTGCCATGCATATTTTGGTCCATTTTGCTGCATAAGTGGCAAAAACAAAGGGCCAACAACAAAACAAAAACCATAATGAACATATTGTTGAATGAATACAAAACAGAGCATTATTGGATGTATCAAAGCACAGTGTATTCAATCTAACACACAAAGCATGCATGTAAGCTGCACAAATAGCATCATTTCAAGGTTATTTGGCTACATTTTGATATTACTGTACCTTAAAAACACCACTTGATGTGCACAAAATATACAAAAATGACTGGCTGGTCCAAAGATTGGGTATGCCTACACTCCAATGCACATTTTTGCCAAAATTCTCCCTTCACGGATATAATAAAGCTCAGTTTTGATGCCGTTAAACAAAAGGTACATACAGTGCAGTGTTTAACAACTGCAGGGCATATTTACATCTCTTTTGCCAACACTTTTTTAATCAAACCTTGTGTTATTACCCAATTTCAGTGCATGCAGTGACAATAAAGTTATGTTGTTATAGCCCGCAGGGAAGCTTGCAGTGTTTTTTCAATGAAACAAATGTCCATCTTATTGATCTTTAATGTAATCCCTGCTTTAGCTTTAGTACCTAATCCTATAATGAACTGGGCCTGAAACAAATGTTCCACTAACCGGGGCACTATGCTGTGACTCGACTTTTAAGACCCTTAAAAAGGACGTAAATGAGCATTACGTGAAGGAATGCAGCTAACGTCTATGCTCCATTTCCAAACAACAAACGGCGCCGCTAAAAGTGTCTAAAAATGTGTTTATGGAACGAGCGGTGGTTACCTCGGCCGTAGCCCTGCGTGTGCTTGGCGAAGCTGCGGACCACAGCCTCCACTGCCTCCTTCAGCACCGCCGGGTTCCCCGGGTTGCAGAGGCTGGGGGCGGCGGGACCCAGGCCGGCTCCAACCCCGGCGACTCCTCCGTAGAGGCTGTGGAGCTGAAGCGGCGGCGGCGGCGGCGGAGGCCCGGAGGAGGCGGCGAGGGAAGCCGGTGAGGGCAGCAGCGGCGGCGGCGGTACAGGCACCGTGACGCCGGGCCGGAGAGAAGAGGAGCGGAGGGTCCCCGTCGGCCCAGAACCGAAGCCGATGCCCGGTTGGAGTCTCTGGTTGCGGATGTTGAGGACGTGAGAGTCCATTGTCCACAGGCGACGTTGGAAGTCCAGTTTGGGCTCAGGGCTTAGCGAGCAGACGGTCGGTTCTGGATTAAGAAAGACAACGCGAGTCCTGTATTTGAAACCACTTAGGTGGGTTTTGTCAGCCTGGACCAGAACTGTACTTGTCCGTTGTTCTGGTCTGCATCCTCCCTGGACTGCTAGCTGATGCCTTCAGGGACTCTCGTAAAACTGGTTACTTTACCAGAACTTTGCCTTTTTTGCCTAATGAATTTCAGTCAGACTTTATAACAACACAACTAGATGACCCAAATCATCTAACTGCGTGAGTAATATTTTGTTTAACAACAATTACATACACTTAAGCCCAATGAGCTCCTTACGACAACAGCTCACATTTCAGATTTTTGCCTTGAACCTGAAGGCAACAGTGTAAAGTCAGAAATATTAGGCCAAAGAAATTTGAGCCTTCCGTGTGTTCCTTTCAGTCTGGCTCCCTACACACAGAAAAACTACAATGGGGCTTTGCTTGTCATTAATTCCACACAAAAGGCCAGCTTGCTTCATAACTAATGAAGATAAAAGGTGCTGGACTCACAAGACTCGGGACCACCAACTTTGTGATGGAGAAAGGAGAGGAAATGGACCCTGGAGTTGTTTTCTTCCCACTTTGTCCTCCCCCCCTTTCTCATCTCTTGAATAACGGTTTTTGTGGTCTGGGAAGAAGCCAGATGAGAAAAGATGGAACATTGTTTCTAAAAAGTCCATCCACATTGCGGTAAACACTGAAATCAGAAAATAATGTGGCCTTATTATCACAACTATGCAGATGATTGCTTTCAGGGGCATTTTGTTAAATTGTTTATGCCGATTTTCAGTAAAACACATGGTTTTGCAAAAAAAAGGAAATGCTACGAAATACCCCACAACCACTGTAAAAGCTTGAGGCCCTCTAAGCAAACTCAATAGGGCATTTGCTCACACTTTTGACTGTAAAGCTGCACAATAAACAAACTAATGAGGTGACGAGAGTGTAATAAACAACTTTTCTGCAGGTGTGGTCGTAATTCTATCTTTTTCCACCATAATTTACCATCCAGGCCAGCCAGTGGCGAACACATGCTGGACACGACAAAGACAAAAGGCTGCACATTTCCACATTTCCCACATCTGGCTTTGATCAAGGCTTCTAGGACACAAAAAGGGAGGCCTTTGTTGTTGTATGTACGAGCACACGTGGCCTCCTGACGTAGGAAATATGCATTTATATCACCGAGCAAAGCGGGGCCACATTGTGATTGAGAATGAATGACTTTACAGCGAGCCATAAAGATAGCTACAGGACAGCTGGCTGCATGCAAAGCAAAGGTAGAAGGTGTGCATCCACATCCTTTGTTTATGTGTACTGCAATTTCAAATAAAGTTCCGAGAACATTACAAATTAAATGTCACCTTGTGGGATTAAAAACAAATATAATAATAATAACATGATAATATGAAATAAATGCATTACTAAATTGCAATACATAAAACCCAAACTTAACCTTAAAAAAACTACTAATAGAAATGAACAAATATTTTAAAAAATGGTCCTTTTAGAATACTTTAAAAATAAAAATGAATATCTGACAAAATAGTCAAATACCTCATTTAAGAAGACCGTAAAACACACAAGGTAATACAATCATACAAAATCAGCATTATAGAAACATAAATTACAAGCAAATGTATTAATACTGAAATATTTTGTTTGCTCCTGTTAAATCATCTGTGGTTGTCTTCAGTGAAAAAAATAATTATGATTACATTTCACTTTGTAGGATTACAAAAAATTACATAAATAATTTGTATTCATTAAAAAAACAAATAAAAATACAAAAGTAATTACATTTGGTTTTTTTCCTGTTTTGTTTGCTCCTGTTAAGTGGGGGGAAAAGTTTTTATTATAAAATCAAAATTTTTTCAGAAAAACAACATATTTCAAATGTATTTTCTAATATAAATTACAAATAAGCCCCATATAATAATATATTATATAATTATACATTTTTATGTGATGTAATATATATACATACATATACTATATACTGTATAAATATACTGTATATACTAATAAATATCTGCTGTAATAATTTTAATATATTTTACAGCAGACTAGTCAGCGATATTATGTCTTTAACAAGAACAAAAATAGACAATCTTTATTCGTCAGTGAGCTGATACTAGAAGTACTTGTCACGGTCTATTCGTCTCGACATGGTGAACGACCCCGAGGCTGCGGAGAGCAGGACGCCAAACAAATCAGGTACGAGGAATCTTTTAATTGCACATGCTGGGAGGCAGCGGCAGCAACTCAGCAGCAAGCGATAACCAAAAGACGATTCACACGACGGCAACACAAACAGTAAACAATGCTCCAAGAACCAAGACTGCGCACACATGCACTTAAATACTAAAAGCACAAACACGAAACAGGTGCGCATAACAGTGGCAAATCAGGACGGGTAGGAAAAAAACATACAAAAACAGGAAAACAAGAACACAGGCATAATAATCGCAACTAAAATAGACTGTCACGCACACAAACACACCGATCGTGACAGTACTACTACTGATAACACTAATGACTATACATTAGGAAGGATAATGTAGCACTATAAAGGGATATTGACTGTGCTTAGACTAGTCTGAGGTCTAAGCAATGGGAAAATGATGTAATGTTTTTTGTCAGGAAGCTGAGGTGGAAGGACCAAAAGATCTCTTGTGTGACACCTCAGTGTCATTACTCACTGATTAGTCTTGGACTTTGATTCACGTTGGCCAAGTGGCACTGAGAGCAGCAAGGGTCACCACAACATCCAATCGCGTTTGGATTTTTGTATCTCATCCAATCACAACCACGTTTAGACCTGGCGGCTCCCCCACCACCACTGCAGGACTACATAAAGTGCTGAAAACCCTGCAGGGAGTCACCTTTCAGTCCAAATTCCCTTGCACTACAGGTAAGTGTTCTTCTGCAAAACTACTTTAAAGTGTACATTGTGCTTATGTAATCATTTTCTTTATTAACATGTTACTCAATTTTAATGTTCACTGTACAAAACTTGTCCAGCATTTGTTACATGCATAGGAAACAGATTAGCATAATAGTGATAATTACGTTATCCTGATGTTTTTCTCATGGAACAAAATCAAGACTTAATCAGAACAAACTCTGCCATGCTCCAAAAATAATCATGCATGAAGTTTGATTCCTCCCACCTCCCAAAAACATGCATGTTGATTAGTTGGAGACTCCTAAATTGTCTACTGTGAGTGTGAATGCTTGTTTAAACGTGACCTGTTATTGGCTGGTGACTCACCCGTAATCCTAATGATGACAGGCAGTACTGAAAAAAATATACGTAATACAAACCACAATAAAAAATAAAAAATTTTAGAAGTTTGATGCAATGAAACGAAAACAATGTTGCATTTTTATATCATTGGGATCATTTGGGGACTTAAAGGTTAAAAATTCTTAACTTTTATAACATCTTTCTTTAGGTCTTCCCCAGTCTGCAACCATGAAATTCTCCATCATCGCCGCCTTTGTTGTGTTTGCATTGGCTCAAGGTACAGTCCAAGCTGTTCTCTCTAGGGATGTGTTTTGTGTTATGCTATCCAAAAAATACTCACCCAAGTGCTGTACTGGTGGGCCCAATCCCACAGGTAGCCTTGCAGAGGACATGACAGGCGAGATCCAGAGGATCAGTCAGTATTTTGAGGAGATGAAGAACAAAATGTCTCAGCAGCTGACTGACTTCGTGCGCACCCACGACCTGAACAGCCAGGCTCAGTGAGTATATATATATATATATATATATATATGTATATATATACAGTACAGTCTATGTATTTGTATATATATATGAATAAATGAACCTTGCAAGTGAGTGTAAAAATTCTAATTCTTTACCATATTTAATATGTAATTAATATCAATTAACTAATTAATATGTTTATAATATAAAACTCAGGAATTAAAACCAGTAATAGCTGAGTTTCTAGTATTTTGGTTTCCTGAAACAGAGTAAAACTATACAAACTACTCAAGTGTGCTGTAATACAAACAACCACCACCAGGGGTAGGCGTAATACTGATAGCAGCAAATGGGTGCAGTACTGGCAAGCAGCCAGCAGAGGTGCTGATAAGACAATTTTGTAAAACAAATTCGTTTTGTTACAAATGCTTCTATGTAAACATTTTAAAAAATTATATTTTCAAGGTAACGCATTTTTGGCTTTAAAAACAAATCTAAAATTACATTAAAAATGTAATATTTGGCCAACACAACAGTTTATTTTTTTTAATACATGACAATTTGAACATTTGTTTAAAAACACAACACAGAAAGTAACGCTACACCTACCATAAATGTTTTCAAACTCAAAAGTCAGCAGCAGGGATGGCAGCACCAATACTGTATGTAGTGTTACCTTTCTGTAGTGGCCTCAGGCATTGTGAGCATTTTATTGTGAGCGGTGACACTCTGCGGGCAGGTGTGTGGTGAAGCTAGTCACTAGCCGGCCAGTAGCTAGCCAGGTGGTGTGGCGAGGTGTCACTACGCCATGAACATAGTTCTTTGGCGTGACAATATTAATAATATCAATGCTTTATCAATGGCAAAATTCCAAAAAAAGAGCAGTTTTCCATTACATACCCATCTCTTCCATGCTGCAGGACCTTCCTGGAGGAGCAGAAAGCCCAGTTCGAGCCCTTGGTCGCCAAAATCCAGGATCAGCTGAAGTCGATTGCCACCAGCGTTGAGGGGCAGGTCCAGCCCATCGCCACCAACATGCAGGCCCAGATCGAGCCCATGGTGCAGAGGTTTCAGGAACAGATGGAGACCATCGTCAAGCAGCTGACCGAACAGGCCAAGGCCATCACCAACTAAGCAGCTCTCACGTCGCGTTTTCCTCCATCATGTACTGAGTTTTTTTGTGTTTGGACTTGGCGTGTTTGACGCCCAGCTGAGAACAACTGGCCAAAAATGCGTTTCATCTTTGCACTAATAAAAAAAGTTGAAACATACCTTCACACTTATTTTTCCCACATGAAACTCACCACCAAACAAGCAAACACATTTTCAGAAACCTTTACTTTAGTAAACCTTTAACCAAAAAAAACAAGTCCTTAAATGATTCCAGCTGTAAATGCTTCATGTACAAAATATATAAACAACAGTGGCTCATTTTCATCTATATAAAAAAATATTGTAAAGATATTTCAATTTTTTTTAATTTGATGTAATCACCTCGATGAGCCGTTGGATTTCCATCAATATTTGATGAATATATTTTCATATTTTATGGTCATTTCACATGTATGATATTTTATGGTCATTTTGATTGTCTTCTATGATATTTTTTGGTGTGTTTACTTGTGTTATGATCTGATTCTTCTCTCTGCCGGTGCGAGGAGCCCGTCGCATGCTGGAGAAAGGATCATCACAAAATGTGGAAAACAGAAAATAATATTAACACCCCTCCTGTCAAAGCCAACTAGATAGATACTTTATTAATCTCCAAGAGAAATTTAGACAGCGGCACCTTACCTTGGTATCCGTTAGTAGGTCTTCTGGGTCGACTCCTTGGCCTGATGGGCTTCAAGCACCGCCACGGCCTCGTCCACCTGATTTTCCATCCAACAACATAAATCAAGTATTAGGTTTTAGTATGATGCTATAAAAGACTCTAAATTTTTTTAATACACAGACAGCTAAAATAATTAGAACACAAATTAATAAAAATTTCTTTTCATTTATTCATTTTTTAAAATTTAAATTCTTTCTTTATCCATTTCAACAATTTAAGCGGTGGTACCCAACAGTGCACAATATTTGTTTTCTTTCAATAAACGGTTTCCCACCATTGGCGAAAAAAACAGATTAATTCATTCATTTTCTATGACGCTTAATCCTCCTTACGGTAGCAGGGGACTTTGGGCGAGAGGCGGGGCAAACGCTGGACTAGCCACCAGCAAATCGCAGGGCATATATAGACAAACAACCTTTTACACGCACATTTATACCTACGGACAATTTAGAATCACCAATTAACTTAACATGCAGATGTCCAGCAAAGATTTGAAACCTAGATTTTCCAGATCTCTTCACTGCGTGGCCAACATGCTAACCACTTGGCCACCACGTGGCAAACTACATCTGTAGTAACAGGCGCCCTGGGGTAGTCTCATAGAAACATGGCTGCCAATTCACATCTACAGCCTCACCAGCCACTGCCAAACATTCATAAATTCATACACCAGTGTGGGCAGGAGTGGAGGCAAAGTGGGTCAAGCGTCTTGACCTGGGACACAACGACAGTGACTGGGTGGAAGGAGCGAGGATCGAACCACCAACTTTCCGTTTTCTGCAGCCCATTAAAGGTAAAAAAAAAAACTGTCAGTTACCCATCAAAAGGCGGTGGGCAGCATGAATAATCTAATGGGTTGAACAGCAATTCAAGCCACGCCCACAACAAACCATTTTATCCAATAAAAGGTTGTGTAGTGGTTTCAAAAGACTTTGGTTACTAAATGGTCTATTTATTCAAATATTTTAAATGTAAATTGTTAATTATGGCTTAAAAACTGTCTTTATTAGTACAATTGCAAGGGTGCTCCTAATTGTCACCAAAAAGCGTTTTGGTCTCCAGGAGTGGTGGAAGGAGGTGTTCAGATGATGGGGTGGAAATACATTGTGACATTTAAACAAAGACAAGGTGGTAGTTATCTTGATATCCTTCTTGGTAATTCTCAATTTGGGAGATGTGGTGAGAGAACAGTCAGCAATGACCTTATTGACCCATTTGTGAGGCGCTGACCTTTGAGCGTAGAGACTCGGGGGACTCCAGCATGTGGAGCAGCTCAGAGTTGTCCATCTCCAGCAGCATGCCGGTGATCTTCCCCGCCAGGTCTTGACGCATGTTCTGTATTAGCGGGAACAAACACTCGCCTGCAGGAAGAAGCAAGGAACTCATTATATACAGTTTAAAACACATTCATTTTGTAATACACGAGTTTGCATGCAGAGGTGGAGAGGGGGGTGACGTTAACGTTCCTCCGTCTGCCGTCATAACAGAGAGGGTTGGCTTGACATGGTGTGCATGCATTAATTCAATTTAAAAATTATTGTAAATAAATTAGTTTCCGCGTTAACTTGCTATTTTTGACAGCCCTAGTCAAAGCGGAGACTCACCCAGCATCTGCTTCTGCTCCAGTGGAGGCGCCGCAGCCAGCATGGAGGCCGTCAGAGGCTTCTGCGCCTGAGCGTGGACAGCAGGCTGAAGGAGGACAAGCACAGACTTCTCGGTCTACTGTCGGGAAACATACACAAACATGGTCTGGCAGGGTTTTACAGGCACGTTTCGATACCTGCTGCACAGCTGTCGCTGTCGCTGCCGCCGCTGCCGCCGCCGCTTGTGGTTGACCGTGTTGCATGCGATCCTGAGGACTGCGGCCTGCTGGGGGGTACTTGTAATGAGGAAGGCCATACAAAGGGGTGGCGGACCGGGGGCTGGGAGTCTGGCGTGCTGCAAGGACACGTGAGACATTCAGGACCAGGTTGTGTGCACTACAATCACTAATGAATAAAGGAATGACCTGCACGCTGGCGGGACATGATACGGGGCACATGGGTGTGGGAACGCAGGCCGCTGAAGGCCGGGGGGCTTGGGGCGGAAGGGCGTATGGCACCAGGGAGGCTCTGGTAATCTAGGCAAGCACACAATCAGCAATTCATAATAATGGCTGTGGTTTCACCTAAACGACTGAACATAATCAATTTCCATACAGAAGCTATTGAAATCTGGTGCATATCTGGATAAAAGTGTTATTCTGACTTGTGGTCAACAGATCCAGCAGATGTAGCAGTAATGAGGATTTAAAAAAAGGCGCGTAATGTACATTACGTCATCTACAGGATAAGAAGTGCAATAGCATTATTGACAAAAAGATGGGTTCAGTTTTGCAGGATGTCTGTGTAAAAAAAGGCGACTGATTCATCTGTGTGCAGCTTACCTGCGGTGGTCCAGCGTGGACTTGGGCAAAGCTGGGTCATCTGGGCGGCGCCTGGAAAGTAAGCACGGCTTTGCGCCTGCGGTAACGACGCTAGGAAGAAGCCAGGGGGTACCGCTGCCTGGTAGGGGTTGATGACCTGGCTGGACACAGCCTGCATGCTGGCTATGTGTCGCATGTACTGGTTGTAGAGGTACGCCTGGCGCTCCTCCTTCCGCTGGGCCAGCGCCACATAGAGCGGCTTGGTGGCCACGATGCGGCCATACATTTCCACCACCGCCTTGTTGGCCTCCTCCGGGGAGGAGAAACAGACAAAGCCGAAGCCTTTGCTGCGCCCACCATCCGTCATCACCTGAAATGAACGCCATTAGTCAGCAATTCATTCCAGCCATGGGGTCGAGACGGGTTTACCTTGGCGCTGGTTATGATACCAAAGGGCGCAAACTCTTTTCGCAGGCGCTCGTCGTCGATGCAGTCGTCCAGATTCTTCACGTACAAGTTGACACCCTGCAGGGCAAAATCATCCTCGTTAGTTACACATCCTGACAGTCGGCAATACAAGAGTTGGTTCAAAAACTAGGATTGGGCGATACTGCCAATTTTAATCTGATACCAACTAAATACAATGCCAATACTGCCGATCCCACCTGCTAGACATGAGATAACAGCCACCTTTATACTCATATTACTCAATATAGCAAACATAATAGAAAACAATCATTCATTTATTTTCTATACTGCTTATCCTTATTAGGGTCGCGGGTATTCTGGAGCCTATCGCAGCTGACTTTGGGCGGGAGGGGGTTACACCCTAATTTGCAAAAAAAATTACACAATATCCTGACCTTTAAGGGCATAATTATTGTCTTTAAGGTGCTTGTGTTTTGCAATACTAGAGCTGGTTCAAAAACAACTGACAGTTTTGATCTGACACCAAATCATGATTCCGTTTGATACCAAAGGCGGAGACCGATACTTTTACATTAAAATTTTCAAGAAGCTTGAACGATTTAGTGATTTTCTCTGTAATTTGTTGATCGTTGTCATCAGAATAAAACACGCGACAAATACTTCAGGCAAATATATACATTTTTATCAACAAGCCTATTTGTAACCAATTTAACAATTTGGTAATCCCTCGTTTATCAAGATTAATTGGTTCCAGACCGTGATAAGTGAAATTTTTGCAAAGGAGAATTGCTTATTTATATGTAATTGACTATATTCTTAGCGCATATAAAACTTGTTTAAAACCTTCTAAATACAGTTTCTAAGATTATTAGATCCCCTAGACATGAAATAACACCCCTATGGTCACCTTTACACTCATACTGCACAATATAGTGCACGTAATAACAGAAATAAGCCATTTTAGACATAAATAAGACATAAAATACACACATATTGTAGCAACGAGTAGGGATGTCGAAAGAACTCTTGTCACATTTTAATATCACAAGATCTTGATCTTGGCACCCCCTGGCATTGGGAGAGTTCCTTGTACTCTGTTTTACTTCCTAATCTGTACAGTACTTCCTGCAGTGGCTATCATCTCATCAACATTAACGTAATGACCATTAAGGTCTTTATTATTCATTTGACTGTGCTTGTGTTTCTGTAGATGTGTTCCGGTGCTGGGGGAGCTAAGCAGACAGGAGGTTCAGAGTTGAGTTTTAGCTCACCGTGGGTTATGGCCTCAACAGCAGACCGTGTTAGGAATTATTGTGCCTGTTGTGAGATAATTACAAATATAACTAATCAAATCGGGTGCTTGGGTGTCTCACCTGGAACCCAACAAAGAGGTTTTTTTCACGACCTAAGCTGATATCCGCTTACAATTAAAAATTACAACTAATTACTTAGACCAGCATTATTTTAATGTAGAAGTAACTAGTGAATATATGAGCCCCTGTAAATCTTGCCTGGGAGTATGAAGTGGGACGGCTGTACTAGACTTACTGTATATTAATGACGGACAGCTGGTTGTTGGCATCACCAAGCTAATAAAAACAAATGAGTTTAGTGGTTCACCGAGAGCCCAGAAAGACTGAATGGGATTGCAAGTAAAATTTGCTGCATGCTGAAGAGCAGGACGGGTTCTATAGGAATTTTTTTTTAATTCAAATCTTATTTTCTGAATGTGATATTTGGGTTGGAATGCACAAAATTACATAAAACTGGCACAATAATAATAAAACAGGTACTGGCATACATTACCAAAACTGAGTATTATAAATTTTTAAAGGGCAGTTTTTGATTGCACTTTGTGTCCATGTTAGATAATGCCGAACATTTGGATTAACAGGATCTCTTTGTTTATCTCACAAAGATATTTCACACAGCTTTAAAATGTAGTCTTAGATAATAGTGGACATGTGGATTAACATATCTGTCTGTTTATATCAGAGATCCAACTTGCACAATTTAAAGACGCTGTAATATGCTCTCTAATACAGCTGGGGACCGTTCTGTTTTTCAGGTACATGCGGAAGAGCGCAGCCCAGCGCTGTGCTTATTAGATATGCAATTCAGCCAAAGACAGTTCAGGAGTCAGCCTTAGGGTTTAACTTTTTTATTTACAGGGCAACAAAATGCACATCAGGACAGTCCACCAGTCTATTGACAAGTTGTATCTTTTGTTGTTCTGTTTTATTAACAATGTTCTTGTGTGAAAATCTTTGCACCAAAAGCTGTTTTGCATGGAAATTCATTCCTGCTTTGTTTTTTAATGTTTATGAATGAATTTGTACAATGGGTAATTCAAAATAGTGATAAAAACAGAGCAATGTAGCACCACCCTGTGGAATACTTATACTCAATCTAGGTCAGACTTTAAAACTTAACCACACATATATTCTAGTGATTACTTACAGATAAAAAGAGTTAAGGCCAGGCTGGCTTCTTAAAACTTAATTTAAAAAAAAGCCCCTTTTTGCTCTTTAAAAGGAACGGCTCACCTCGAAAAGCCATAAATCCCATTTCTAAATCACAGTTACCATGGTGGAAAAACAAATGCTGTTTCTTTGGCCGTTTCTTTCGTCGTCTTCTCTGCTGCAGCTTAGTGAGTGCGACAGGCAGGGCTGCACCTCCCTGGTCCGTGTGTTGGTGTGTGTGTGTGATGAGGGAGAGAGGGATGTACTGGCAGAATCTCCGCATGTCCAAAAAGGTAATGCATTGGTTATATATTCACCGATGTTGATTAATCGGTGATATGTCATAATCGCCGTCAGGCTCTCATCTCACAGTAACATTACTGACACCTACTGGCCAGTGTGAATACTACATATCATTGCAACCGTTTTGAATTAGAGTTCTCTATATGCCTTATGTTTCTATTTTAGCAAATTTTATTTTTGAAAATACCAGCATAAATGTGTAAAAATGAATTAAGCATATTTTTGGACCAATAATAGGCTGTATTCAACCACAAAGCAGCATGATTAATTAATTAATGAATGTACTATTGCACAATAAAAGCGGCGCTGTATCGTTTTGTTTGCAGGAAAAACTAGGACCCTGTAGGGGTTTTCAAAGTTTGAGGCCCCTGCCAGAAGACTTCAGGTGCTGCAACTTGAGAAAGTGTTTCAGTTATGCTTAAAGGTAACATAAATGGATGTTTAGCTCCTACAGCGAGCAAGTAAACAACAATGTGGGATGAGCAGGAAGCACCTCAAAATACGCTCATGAAAATCAATTTTTCAGGAAACAGGACAGGCTGAGTATGTTCTTGGTATACTTGGAAAACCCCTGTAATACGGTATCAGAGCCTTCATGTAGAACCAAGGGTCTACCGGGTAACGAGAGGAAAGAGATCACCCTACCTGGTAGCGGGTGATGCGATCTTGTTTAATTTGTTCAAACTTCCTCTTCAGCTCAGCCTGACGCTCCACCTTTTTCTGGGCGCGGCTGACGTAGATCGTCCTACCGTGCAGCTCCTTCCCGTTCATCTCATCCACCACCTGGGAGGCGGCGGCAAACGCTGACACCTAAATAGGCTGATAATAATGTGTGGTCTTATCCATTTCTAAGACTTTAGCTCACCCTCTGCGCGTCCTCGTGCCTCTCGTAGCTGACAAACCCGAAGCCGCGACACAGTCCGTTCTCGTCCTTCATGACACGGATGCTGGTGATGTTTCCTGGGCGACACACAGGAGATGTTATGCTTAAGTGCGCGGGGCCAAGAGCTGTTAGGACGCGCAGAGGACGGAACTGACCATATCTACTGAAGATCCCCCTCAGCTTCCTGTCATCTATGTCTTCGCCAAAGTTTTTAATGTAAACATTTGTAAACTCCTTGGCTCGGCTGGCCAGCTCAGCCTTGCGCTCTCTGCGGGATTTGAAGCGACCCACAAATCTGTTGGGGAGAAAATGAAAAGTATGATGTTTGTACACACAAGTACATCGCAATAACTTTGAAAACTTTGTTTATTTCAGTAGCATAATTCAAAAAGTGAAACTTCTAAAGGCCAAAAATATTCAAGCAATGTATTTTTTCCTAATAACTTCTGATGGCAGCTGGCAGCAGATAAAAACCCAAATCCCGGGAACAGGGGAGCTATACTGCTGGGCATCCCTACCAACCCCGGGAGCGCTTCTGACACCCTAGCATGCTTTGGGGCACTAGTTTTTTGCAAAGCGTTGCTGAAGTCATGGTTTTTTTTTTCTTTAAAGGTCCACAATATTTTTTGGGGGAAAACTTTGTTCCTCCAGACCAATACCTTTAAAAAATATTTTTTACATTTTTAGGAGGACACCTGTAGGTAAGAAGAATTCAAACAAAGTGTACCTGTTGATTGTCTTAACCAAATATCACAACATCACTACTATCAGGAGAACCAGAGTATAATAGGGAGGCAGCCACCTGCTGTGGCCAGGTAAGGTGCACTGTATTCGGACACGCGCTCCGAGCAGCCGGTGTGCCACCACGGAGGTCTCCGGCAAACCTTTTGCATTTTTCAAACGAAGTCTTCACAGAAGAGTAGAAGCTGCAAAGGGAGTACGACTTCCATTTTTCCACCTTTTGCAGGCTTATACCAATCACAGTGCACAACCCTCTTGTATATTTACTGCCATATTTATTAGTGATGAGTATGAAAACAAAAGAAAACACGCTTACACTTTCCGGTCCTTGAGCAGTTTGCCGTTCATTTCCACAATGGCTCTCTCGGCCGCCTCCTGAGTCTCGTAGTGCACAAAGCCGTAGCCCTTGGAGCCATTCTCATCACACGCCACCTTGGGGACAGAAGGCATACGCTTGTAAACAACAAGAGGCTGCGTTTTTAACAGTATGTGTTGAGTGTTACCTTGCCGGATAGGATGTTACCAAAAAAGGAGAAGATGTCGTACAGGATGTTGTTGTTGATGGACTTGTCCAGATTCTTGATGAAGATGTTGCCAACGCCGCTTTTCCTCAGCGAGGGGTCCCGCTGCCACCACATGATGCGCATGGGCTTCCCCATAATCAGGTCAAAGTTCATGGTGTCCAGTGCGTGTTCAGCTGTAAGGGTAAAAAAAAAAAAAAGCACGAATACAAGTGATGAGCTATCCTAAGTTTTACAATCTTATGGAGGCTCTCAGTCAAACAGGTGAGACCTGAATCGACCCAGTCCCGTCGACCATTCAGATCTCTACTACTAAGTTTCCTAATCATTAAACAAACTACTAAATATGGCATCAAGCTGCCATTGTGGGTTGCTGTGCGTAGAAGAACTTGGAGGGGGAAAAGAATTGAGGCTGTCCCACGACCTAACATCAAGAGTGAAGGTGCACCGCAAATGTGATCTCACTGAACTTGGGTTGGCGTCGGTAACGCTGATGGATGAGAGAGTGTGTTTCAATGCATGAATTGTTTGGGTGTCATTTACCGTCCGCAAGCTGCTGGAAGGTGACGCAGGCGTACCCCAGGGAGCGGCCGGTCACCATGTCCCGGCACACTCGGATGGACAGGATGACCCCGATGTGGCTCAGCCGCTCATAGAGCATGGCCTCGGTCACGTCCTGGTGCAGGTCGCCCACGTACAGCGCGGCCATGGACGGCTGAGTGCTACGTTTTGTGTTCGTTTTGGGGTTGTCGTTTGTTTCCCAGAAGTAGAAACACAAAAAAACACCCACCCACTTCAACAGGGCAATCCGCGGAACCCCGACGGCTGTTCAAAAGGGGCTGCCAATCAAATGTGCGCGGGGAGCGCCGTTAACTTGTTTGTGTTTTATGTGTCCCGGCCCTCCATCGTCACAATCGTCACATAAAACCCTGGCAGTGCAAAATCAAAAAAATACATACAAATAAACGACTGAACGTGAACGCATCGCCATGAATGGGCCCCTCATTGGCGCGGTTTTACCACTCGGGGTGGTCATCATCATCATCAGAGGACCGTGCGTCACCTGACGTCTTAAAAGGTGATTTTCGCCTTTGCCCACGTCACAGTACATAAGGTACTGGAAACGCGTCGATGGGTTGTTTAATGACACGTCGGACACAACATTGTGTACACTTGCACACCCCAATAGAGTAAAAAACTCCCAACTTTTTTAATATAACAAGCATGTGTGGTTGCACTAGCGCAATAGCTGTTTTCTAATGTGTTGTCTTATACAAACACACTAAGTATAATCGTGCAAAATAGTGGGTCACGCCCCATATTGAACACGTTTATACAATATCTTTTAAAAGTGGGTCCACCTGTCCTACTTTTGCATGTGACCAGGGCCGTTTCTAGCTCATTTGTGGGGGCCCTAAGCAAGATGGGGGCTCCTAGTTTGCCACTTTGCGATGAAAAGATTGCAGACCCTTGATGGTCTACTAGACTTACCATTAGGCAAATGCAGGCAACAGCCCGGGGGCCCAAGACTTCCAGAGGCACCCAAACGTCTCGTAATGTTTTTAATGTACGTATTGCTGTTTTAGTCTTAATTCGGGGCTTCAAACTACGCCAAATGAGTAATATGTCATTAGTGTTTTGACTGTGCCCCACTCCTTTTTCATGCAGTGGGCTGTTCCATGTTACTGGGCATGTGCAGAAACTACCAAAGACCGCCAGAGGCTCTCAACAGCAGCACAGATAAGAAGAATGCAGTTTTAGGGATGAAGATGGCAGTGATGCTATGCATCATAAAGATGTGAGTATTAAAGCGATAAAGTACGTTAAATGTTGCTTAATGTTCTTATCAGTTACGATAAAAGCATTACGTAAACTTGTTTGGTATTAATAACCCGCCAGGAGGATTTTAGGTACTCCATCTAGCTCAGGATATAGGAGATTTTTCTCATATTCAAACTAAATGATAAACATTAATATTTAAAATCAATTTTTGTGTGGCGGTGGTGGTCGAGGTAAACATGGCAATGTAAAGTAACAACGTAGGATGACATAACTGCAACAGATTTCAAAAGCAGGAGAAAAAAGTGGCCTAAATTACACACTCACCTTTTGTAAAAATTAAAACAAAGGCCCTGTCGCCACTGGGGGTGGACAAACGTGGGGTTTGGGGATGCTCGACAAGAAATTTGCGTCCACACTGTGCCGGATTTGCAAATAGTCTGCATCCAGATGGGAACGAATGACTGGGTGAAAACGTTGTAATACACAAGGCACACCTACATGTGGCACTGTAAACAGAAGAAGAACGCATGCACGTAATTCCGTCATCTTCCAGTTTCCAAGGCTCAGTTGAAATTAGACAAAGCGTAATTACTTGTACGAGTCATTTTGGAGAAAAAGACAACAAAATATCAGGAGAATGATCGCCGAAACATTCCCATATTATGTTGACGCTCACTTCAGGACATGTGACGGCGATGGGGTGGCAATGGATCGACAAGAAGGAAAACGACAAGCTGGCATTTTCAAATTTTCACATTCTGGAGGTGATTTTTGAAAAATAGCATCGCAGGGCACCCGGAATGCCATTTCCGTGCTGATGAGAAGCTGAAACAATAAAATGCTTTGGCGTTTTGACCTGAAAACATTTTTGTGTGGATAGGCCCTAAAATAAATGTAAAAACTTCTGCCAGTACACAAATGCTGTGGTGGTTGCAAATGTTTTATTTAACTGTATGTTACTCTGTCTCATTTGTTTTTAATATGTTAAATGTTTTATGTTGTTATAAAGGAGTTCTCCTCAGAGTTGTTTGCCATAAATTGCCAAATTTAATACACTTGCAAGACTAAGGAGTCACATAACCCCAAGGAGGAAAAAGAACTGACTGGAGCCCAATTTCAACATTTTCACTTAGGGGTATACCCACTTTTGTTGCCAGTGGTTTAGACATTAATGGAGGTGTGTTGAGTTATTCTGAGGAGACGGTAAATTAAGAGTAAGACAGTGCAGGTGTTTCCAATACAAGTGAATGCAAATGTTAGATTTAGAGGCCATATCCTCAACATTATGAATAATTTTAGAGACACTAAAAGGGCACCATTTCATTTGCCACTTAAGTTATCTCGGTGACGCTTCACTCAAACCTTTAATGATCTCCAAAGGTCCACCACCATCCGTCGTCTCCGTCCAGGACACTCCATACAGAGGTTTTGTATGTCCAGAATAAGATTATTCCATCCATCTATTTCCGCTTATCCGAGGTCAGGCCTGACAGACATATGTCAGATGGACACAGATCTTGGAGTTGATTCTTTAAAGTGAACAATCTGGCAGCTTGTTTTTGTTTAGGCTCTGAGTAGTACACAAGCACACAGAGACATAGCACAAGCACACAACCAGTGGTGGTTCTTAGACATGGGATTTATGGCTCTTTCCATCTGGAAAATAATCACAGGGACGTAAAGAATTCAGATATCCCACCAATATGAGTTTAAATTATTGTGAAATTACTGATTATAACTTTATTTTACACGTGTGGATTAACATTTTAAGTCTTATCTGAAGTCACTGTAAATATTCCACAGGGGGGCGCCATATCACTCTGCTTTGACAATAACGTCACTGTTTTGAATGACGCATTGTACAAATTCCGCGTATGCGTGTAAACCATACCTTAAATACGTTTAAACATTAAAACAACAAAGCGGGCTACAATGAATTAAAACAGCTAAAACATTTGCACATGTCGGCAAGTCTGCAGTAATGAATTGAATTTTGAGTACAGTATTTCCTGCCTCTGACGCCCCCCACTATTTGAGAAGCACTGGTTTTGCACCACATTTGAACCAGTTAATGGTTTTTATGACACCAGAATTAAGTGAAACATGAAATTATCATTGCTGCAATACAAAAAGTTTACATGGTGGCAAAACTGTGGAAAATCACTCTTTACAAACCTCGGTGTAGTTTTCTTTCCAGAAGCTCACTCAGAACCGTGATTTGTCGAGTAAAGCTTTTGGTGGGTCCAGTCGGGGATATTTTAGCAAGGTATCTTTCTTTGCTGCCGTATGACAATACATTTATTCCTTCCCTACTAACTTAACAGTAATTAATAAATGACCAACCCATGTAGTAAAATTGTCACTTCTTCCGGGGTCAACAAGTGACATAAGCAGTGACCCTTCAACTTTAAGGACGTCACAACTGCAGTGACATCTAGCGGACAAGTGAGGGAATGACATGCAATTCAGTCAGGAGACAAACATTGACAGTGCCAAATTAACACAGCTCTAATAATAAGTGTATTTCAGTCATTTAAGACAATTACTTAAATCTTATAATTTAATTGAGGGGGTGATGAAAAAGAAAAAAAGATGCAGACACGCCTAGCACAACATATTTGGATTTAATGTTTCAATTCATCTCACATGAAAGCACATAACCGAATAACGTACTTAAGAGTGCCACTTGTAAAATGTTTAGAATCCTGCATCCCATTATGTTTTTTCTCTGAAACCACCACGATAAGAAACCAGCACTAGTTTATGTTGACTAAATTGTCAAAACTGCTGCTTCCTACTCTGACTGAAATAATAATTAGCAACCAATTTTTTTAAATTTTTTTCCACAAAGTACTGTACTTTCAAAGGACGGCAAATGCTTTACCTTGTTCAAGCTAAATCCTAAGCAAAAAAAAAATTGACAGACTAAGTGCCACTTTCAAAGCACGCCTACCTCTCACACCATACTACTGAGAACCACATACAATCCCAAGGTCAAGGGGGGAATAAAATACACAAAAAGAAAATACAAAAACACCTGAATAGAAAAAGTAGAAAGCCACATAAAAGCACATGGCAAAAAGTATTCTCTGCACTGCTGGAGAGATCAAATGTTTAAAAAAATGTTACAGTATCAAGCTGATTATGTTGTTGGTTCCTAATGAAGTTGTTCACTTGTCTTAAAGTAGGAGGCAGGGGAAGCAAAAAGGAACGTAACCCGCATGGCAAAAACAACCAAAGAAAAGACGGACAAAAGAAATATTCATTCACACCTTGGAACTTGGCGGCACCCAAAGAGCCGTGACACACGTACCTTCCGTAAAAAGACAACTTTACGATGTGGTGTGGGATGAAGAAAGCAAACATGTGTCTACTCCATCACTAAACTCCAAATTTTAGCCAGAATCCAACCGCTGTGACCGTTTGTATTTCAGTATATATGTTTAGGATGTTTTGTTTGACCTAAGTGTCACAAATCTTCAGTTCAAGTAAAAACATACAAAGTATCAAAATATAGTCAAGAGATTTTGTTATCCTGTAATGGCGGCAAGCTTGCTACCATAAACAAGGGTCTAATTTGAAACAAAAAAGGGAGGAAATACATTGGGAGTTAGGCATACAAAAATCCAAATGAAAAACATCCATCGGTTGACACATTGAGTAATGATCAATTTAAAAAAACATCTATTTGGATATTCATATGTGGAGATGTTCTTACATTTAACACAATGATTCTGCACACATAATGTACTTTACACACTGAGTGGAGCGTAAACATACATATATGTGCATCTATTATCACACACACACGCAAACAACATAGGCTGGTGAGAGGTAAAAAAACAAACAAAAAAAAACGCATGTAGTTATCTCTTTTTTTTTTTTTGTTCTTTTTATTCTTATGGAGTTCAGTTCTTGTCGGCCGCTGGCACCGGCTCTGGCTCCGTCTCCTCGCCCTCGGCCTGGTTGTCTGACATCCATAGCTGCAATGAAGAGCCACAAGTAGAAAGCATTAGCGCTGAGTCAGAGGCACTTCAGGGGACTGTGGGGTGCCTGCTGGGGGGACGGGCTCCGGCGTCTTCCTAGTCGGACCTTCGCTTTTGGAGAGAGTGTGATTTGGGTTGCATGGCTGTGTTCACCACGAACATCTCCTCATTCTCTTTTTTACTCTGATGCATTCATTCTGTCACTGCAGAGTAATGTAGATTTGTTGCACATGTCATCTGGATGGTCATTGTTCAAGAGGTTCTGTTTTTCTCTTTTTTCTTTTATGTTTATTATTATTAGTACGTTTGTATGTACAGTGGTTAAAAACTATTTGCCCCCTTCCTGACTTTTTATTATTATTTTGCATGTTTGTCACACTTAAATGTTTCTGCTCATAAAAAATAGTTAACTATTAGTCAAAGATAACATAATTGAACACATAATGCAGTTTTAAAATTAAGGTTTAGGTTATTAAGGGAGGAAAAAAAACACCAAATCTACATGGCCCTGTTTGATGTCCAGCCATCTGTTCGTCAGCTCAAGCCAAAGCGATCTTGGGTGCTGCAGCAGGACAATGACCCAAAACACACCAGCAAATCCACCTCTGAATGGCTGAAGAAAAACAAAATGAAGACTTTGGAGTGGCCTAGTCAAAGTCCTGACCTGAATCCCATTGAGATGCTGTGGTATGACCTTAAGGCGGTTCATGCTAGAAAAGCCTCAAATAATGCTGAATTACAACAATTCTGCAAAGATGAGTGGGCCAAAATTTCTCCAGAGCGCTGTAAAAGACTTGTTGCAAGTTATCGCAAATGTTTGATTACAGTTACCGGTATTGCTGCTAAGGGTGGCCCAACCAATTATTAGGTGCAGGGGCAATGGCTTTTTCACACCACTGTATATATATATGTATATGTGTGTGTGTGTGTGTATGTATGTACATATATATGTATATATTTTTTCTATTTTCCTATATTTTCGGTCATTTTGCTCTTTCTGGTGTTTGCTGAAATTGTGATTATCATGGTTGTTTACAATATAGTTGAAAAATGTTTGTGAGGTTCTTCTGCACCCTCTCTTATATTCTCCCCCACCCCCCATCTATCCCTTTTCAGATCAGGTCCGGCATCGAAATGTGGTTCAACAAAATTCATAATAAACGCAGTCAAATGTCAAGGGAGACTCATTTGTATTATGAAGTTTCCCTTGGCAAAGCAATTTTGCTTTCAGGATAGCTTTGAACTACACAAAAAAAAGGCACCACAAGGGTCAAACACTGCGGCTCACATACACACTAACACACTAGTGATGATTGCCTACTGACAGTAATTCAAAACGTGCAAGAGTTTTTTTTTTTTTTTTACTGAAACAGGAGTCACAGGTATTGGTCTGTCCAGCCACNCTCCTCCCGGATGGCCGAGCTCCTCACCCTATCTCTTAGGGTGAGTCCAGCCACCCTACGAAGGAAACTCATTTCCGCCGCTTGCATCCGCGATCTCATTCTTTCGGTCATGACCCATAACTCATGACCATAGGTGAGGGTGGGAACGTAGATCGATCGGTAAACAGAGAGCTTTGCCTTCCGGCTCAGCTCTCTCTTCACCACGACGGTCCGGTACAGCGACCGCATTACTGCAGACGCTGCACCGATCCGTCTGTCGATCTCACGCTCCAACCTTCCCTCACTCGTGAACAAGAACCCGAGATACTTGAACTCCTCCACCTGAGGCAAGACCTCACTCCCAACCCGGAGGGTACAGTCCACCCGTTTCCGACTGACAACCATGGCCTCGGATTTGGAGGTGCTGAGTCTCATTCCAGAAGCTTCACACTCAGCTGCAAACCGCTCCAGTAAATGCTGAAGGTCACAGCCTGATGAGGCCATAAGGACCACATTGTCTGCAAATAGCAGAGACGAGATCCTAAGGTCACTAAGCTGGACTCCCTCAATGCCTTGACTGCGCCTAGAAATTCTGTCCATAAAGATTATGAACAGAATCGGTGACAAAGGGCAGCCTTGGCGGAGGCCAACGTTCACAGGATACAATTTTGACTTACTGCTGGCAATGCGAACCAGGCTCCTGGTTCGATTGTACAAGGACCGAATTGCACGTAGTAGCGGGCCACCAATCCCGTACTCCCGGAGCACCCCCCACAAGACACCGTGAGGGACACAGTCGAATGCCTTTTCCAAGTCCACAAAGCACATGTAGACTGGTTGGGCAAACTCCCACATACCCTCCAGTACCCTTGTATGCGTGTAGAGATGGTCCAGTGTTCCATGACCGGGACGAAAACCACATTGCAGCTCCTGTAGCCGAGGTTCGACTAACGGTCGTACCCTTCTCTCCAGCACCCTAGAGTAGACTTTCCCAGGAAGGCTGAGGAGTGTGATCCCCCTATAGTTGGAACACACCCTCCGGTCACCCTTTCTAAAAATGGGGACCACCAACCCCGGTCTGACAGTCCAGAGGTACTGTTCCCGACTTCCATGCAATGTTGTAGAAGCGTGTCAACCAACACAGTCCCTCAACATCCAGAGCCTTGAGGAATTCCGGGCGAAACTCGTCTACTCCCGGAGCCTTGCCACTGGGGAGTGATTTAACTACCCCAATTACCTCACCCACGATGATATAACTGTCCACGTACGTATCCTCAGATTCTGCTTCCTCTACGGAAGGTATGTCAGTGGAATTGAGAAGGGCCTCGAAGTATTCCTTCCACCGACCAACTATCTCCACAGTCGAGGTCAGCAAGCCTCCGTCCGTACTGTAAACAGTGTGAACTGGGGGCTGCTTCCCCTTTCTGAGGTGTCGGACGGTTTGCCAGAACATCTTCGAGGCCGACCGAAAGTCGTGCTCCATAGCCTCACCAAACTCCTCCCACACCCGAGTTTTTGCCGCGACCACCGCCGAAGCCGCGAGCCGCTTGGCCTGCCAGGAGCTGTCAGCTGCTTCGGGAGTCCCGCAAGCCATCCATGCTTGATAGGACTCCTTCTTCAGCTTGACAGCAGCCCTAACCCCCGGTGTCCACCATCGGGTTCGGGGTTTGCCACCACGACTGGCAACGACCACCTTGCGGCCGCAACTATGACTGGCTGCCTCAGCAATGGAGGCACGGAATACGCCCCATTCAGACTCAATATCCCGGTCCTCCCTCGAGATGCAGGCGAAGCTCTGCCGGAGATGAGAGTTGAAGACTCGAACGGAAGACTCTGCCAGACGTTCCCAGCACACCCTCACTACGCGTTTGGGTCTACCAGGTCTGTCCGGCATCCTTTCCCGCCATCTAATCCAACTCATCATCAGGTGGTGGTCAGTTGACAGCTCAGCCCCTCTCTTCACCCACGATTCCAGAACATGCAGACGCAGGTCTGATGATACGACCACAAAGTCGATCATAGACCTGCGACCTAGGGTGTCCTGGTGCCAAGCGCACTTATGGACATCCTTATGTTCGAACATGGTGTTTGTTATGGACAAACTGTGATTTGCACAGAAGTCCAGCAACAACACACCACACGGGTTCAGGTCAGGGAGGCCGTTCCTCCCAACCACGCCCCTCCAAGTCACACTGTCATGCCCACATGGGCGTTGAATTCTCCCAGTAGAACTATGGAGTCACCAGCTGGGGTGCTCTCCAGAACCCCTCTGATAGACTCCAAGAAGGCTGGGTACTCTGAACTGCCGTTTGGCACGTACGCACGAACCACAGTCAGGACCCGTTCCCCAGCCCTAAGCCGTAGGGAAATAACCCTCTCGTTCACTAGGGCTGACTCCAACCCAGAGGCACCAAGCCGGGGGGCTAATAATAAGCCCACACCAGCTCGCCGCCTCTCCCCTGCGGCAACTCCAGAGAAGAACAAGGTCCAGCCCTCAAGGAATTTGTTTCCAGAGCCCAAACTGTGGGTTGAGGTGAGTCCGACTATATCTAGTCGGAATCTCTCCGCCTCTTCCACAAGCTCGGGCTCCTTCCCCACCAGAGAAGTGACGTTCCATGTCCCAAGAACCAGATTTGACCGCCGAGGACAAGGTCGCCCGGACAAAGGCCCTAGACCACTACCCAAATCGCAATGCACCGGACCCTTATGCTTGCCCTTGCAGGTGCTGGATCTGCAGGGGGGCGGGGGCTGGGGGAAGTTCCCGTGTGGCTTCTTCGGGCTAGGCCCGGCCAGGCCCCACGGGTGAAGGCCTGGCCACCAGGCGCTCGCCTGCGAGCCCCTCCCCCAGCCCTGGCTCCAGGGTGAGGCCCCGGTATCCCACGTCCGGCGAGGTGAGGTCACTTCTCTTGCTTTTCTTCATTAGGGTCTTCTGAATCACTCTTAGTCTGGCCCGTCACCTAGAACCTGTTTGCCTTGGGAGACCCTACCAGGGGCATAAAGCCCCCGACAACATAGCTCCTAGGATCATTCGGGCACTCAAACCCCTCCACCACGATAAGGTGGTGATTCACAGAGGGGTAAGGCAAACAAGATCTCCTTTTTTACCTTTCGCAGGTAAGGCAAAAAAATACTTTAGATTGTAAAATGATGTTATAATGGCCAAATACAGCCTTTGTTGACTTTGTGGCATAAAAACCCATGGTTAAACGAGCCTCCACAAATTCTGTAGAAAGCTTTATTAAGTTTGGTCCATTCTCTTGCATTTATTTAAGGGGTAGATCTGACACATTCTAAAATATGCAATGGGCCAACCCTCCCAATGAGGCACTTACATGGATATCAATGGGAGTCTACATGTGAGTTTTTTTGTTTTGTTTTTGCACATACGCTTTAATACCCGTCTCAGTGAATATAGTGAAAGACTGATAGAAATATACGTAACATAAAATAATCAACTTTGCCATTAATAACACTCACAAACACAAAAAAAAGAGACATTGCTCTGAGCCACTCCTTGTACGTTCACACCCAAATTTTTTATGAGTCACCAAGTTGCACGGTGAGCAATGCATTAATGACTACTACTCCATGCAAATCCACTAGACAGGATGATGTAAGTTTGTGCCAATTCAAAAATTCCTTAGCAACAGCAGCAGAAATAATACCTAATATTTTGGAAACCCCAGGTGGGGTAGCACTAAGCACATAAATTCTACTTTTGACCATGACAGACTTGTCACCACCTGCTGGCATTGAGGGTGACTGTCTCTGGCATACATTCGCTTCACTATGTGGCTTAGTCAGGGCCCTAAGATTTTCACATTAACAGAATCACAGATTTGGCTAATTAAAACATAATATACCGCTAAACGCGGAATTTGACATAAAATTTATACCGTCATTGCAAGAAGGAGTGTTCATGTGGGGAATCTCCTCTTACAAAGCTTGAATGGAAGCTACCGAGAGTTAGCTTAGTTTAGCATGCAACTGAACAAGTATATTTCCACAACGTTGTGTTTTACCACTTTAATGCAAGGAGCATTCCACAATGCCCAATGACAACTGAACCAGACACAAACAGGAGACTGAGGGCAGAAAAGTAACTTCCTCCTTCTCAAGACCGATACAGATAACTTTTTATATTGGTTATATTTTTTTATTTAGATTTACCTGTAGTTAAATCTGGAGGTAAAAAGGACTCTAAGTTGGATTTGACAAATTGTAGCTGTAGATTTGTCCTAACCAAATCATGAAAGTAAAGTACAAATAGAGGCTCCAAGGGGTTGACTAGCCAACAAAAGCCGATATCTTTAACGATAGTAGAGGGCTGATGATGAAATCGCAGCACTTTAACCCTCAAGTCATTGTTGGCATAGTTTATGCACTTTTGTAAACTGCGTTGTCTAGAGCAAAGGCACAGGAACAGGGTAAGCTGAAGTCAGCATGTGTTCTATTTTTCTACTATGTTCGAGCATGCTGGAGACACTTGTTTTTCCAAGAAGAGACTAGTGGAGACTGAGGAGCAAAATATTGGGTACTAGATATACTGTACAGGGAAATTGAAATTTTTTTAGAGATGACCATTAATCTCACCATCTCTGAACACCAGTGGTGTTACAAAATCGCACAAAGTTAAAGCGTGACAAGAATTCTCGTCCAGAAATGAAATGTCTCGTAGGTCTGGCACGATAAACTAACCACACAAAGAAAAAAAAGTGGATCATTTTGCCAGCCTCAATATACTGTCCGTTTTCCTGAGGCATGCAGAGGATTCACTCTGTGCATTGGTTTCAGCACATTTTGTCAGTCATACAGTTTGTTTGTTTCATTAGGTGGAGGTGGGGCTGGTAGCGTTTACACAGAATGCGGGAGAGTGTAACGTAGTGTAAATTGAATTAGTAGATTAGAATATATTGTCATATTTTACATTGAACTATTCTTAAAAGTAAAGTTCAAATCTTATCCCGTCTTTGTAGACCCAATCTCATGTATCGTCTCGTGAACTGAGTGCCTCGCGACACCCCTCCTAAACACTGTTCTTATCTGGAGATAATGACTCCCATCCCTTCAAGGATGTGCTGTGATGGATGTTTATTTCCCTACACCTGTGTATGCCGGCAACGTGAAAAAATAAAAAGTAAAAAAACACTTACGGTGAGATTGTCACGGAGCAGCTGCATGATCAAGGTGCTGTCTTTGTAGGAGTCGCTGTTGAGAGAATCCAGCATGGCGATGGCTTCATCGAAGGCCTGGAGGGAAAGACAAGTCAGTGAGAAGAATTTACTGATGCCATTACTTCATCACACACTGCATTACTGCAACTTTACTGACTTTGTGGGTCATAGCAACTCTATACAAGTTGGAAGTTATAGTTAATAACTGGCGGGAAGGGCGGGCTGCATGAATCGGGCATGAGCAATTGCAATCTCCACAAAGATGCATTGAAATTTGTGCTGTACGTTTTCCGTGTTAGTTTGTTTACTAACACGCCCTCAGATCCACCAGCAGCTTTCATTTTTGGCGATGGTAACTATTTTAGCACAAGCAGTCAAAGATTCTTACCGTTTTGGCGAGCTCGCATGCCTTGTTGGGCGAGTTGACGATCTCATAATAGAAAACAGAGAAGTTGAGAGCAAGGCCAAGGCGAATGGGATGGGTAGGCTGCATTTCTTTGTAACTGATTTCCAAGGCCTGCTGGTAGGACTCTTGTGAGCTCTTGATTATTTCTGTTCAGAGGAAGCAGGAAATTTTTTTAATAAACTCAACCAACAATTATGGACACTCCAATCAATAACAGTCGATTTCCATGAATCACATGATCGGCCTTTTAACACCGATCACAAATGCCAAACACCTGTGGCTCATTTTATTGCAGCCTCCATTGAACACCGCATGCAGTGTAGTGTTTTGGGTATCGTGCACAAACGACAAAGGAAATGGATGGATGGATGGATGTATAATACATGTGATCGGTATTGGTCAATTTTACTCATGATCAGTATCGGAAACCCTGATCGCAACATCCCTACTAACAACATACACCATCTTAGCCAATGTGTATTTTTAAAATAAACTATTCAGGCTAATCAGAAACTCGTGTTTCCCTGTTCTTTACCGCACATGGTAACATTAAAAGCCAAAAAAACGCTGGATGAGACTAAAGGGGCCACCGGCGTCACTCACTCTCCTTGTCCTCCCCACTGGCCACCTCAGCCAGGTAGCGGTAGTAGTCGCCTTTCATCTTCAGGTAGAAGACCTTGCTGTCAGCAGGCTTGGCATTGGGGATCAGGTGCTTGTCGAGCAGGTCCTGCAAGCCGGATAAACGCGACAGTTGAAGTCGAAGTCAGCAACGCTTTTTACGGCTATCTGGTTGCACAACAGTGACAGCAAGCAATTTTTGCTTGAATTAACAAACACCCCTCTATGAACATAACGTGGCCAGTCAGGGATGGGTCTTGATTTGTTGTTATTTTTAATGGGAAAAGAAAATTTGAATGTTCTTAACTCCAGTTTTCATACTCATTGAATCAGCGCCTCTGCTGGTTGCAGTCGAGTAGTGCACTGATTTTTGCTTCAATATGCAATTCATTAGCAATTGACAGGCGACCAGTCCAGGGTGTGCCCCGCCTCCCGCCCAAAGTCTGCTTGGATAGGCTCAAGCATACCGACCCTGGTGAGGATAAGCGGCATAGAAAATGGATGGATGGATGGATAGTAATTAGGCTAATCTATTATGCCCATATAATTATGTCACAGACCTCCATGTAACATTTGTCATTTGGGGGCCTAAATGGGGATGAAATGTAACATTTTTGGGGGGACGAAATGTAACATTTTGTCATTTGGGGGCCCCTGGCCTGTATAAATGGAAAAAGCGGAGACCAAATTCCAAGCACGGTGGCCATTCATTTGGAAAGAAAAGGGAAAAGAAAAAAAAGGCCTCCTCTTCTTTGTAGTTCCAAACATATGCGCTCGTGGTTTGACCCGCCTCCTAACAGAGACCTCATAAGCAAGGCGCATAAGTTGTGGCTCAAAATTTCAACAGAGTCAACGCTTGCTTGCATGAGTCGTCTTATATTAACAAGAGTGGTGGTCTGCATGACGGTGGTGCCCATTGAGAAACCCAGCCACAACACATCCAGTTCCTCTTAATATATTTGCGGCAGACCAGAAGCACTGCCTGCGGTGCCACAAAGCATGGAGAGCCTGCATTATTTAAAGTGTATGTATGCATGTATGTATGTATGTATGTGTGTATATATATATATATATATATATAATATAAATATAAATTTCAAATGCTTGAAATTGGTGTTATATATATATAAGCCTGTAACAGCACTTTTCGGTGTGGATGTCCTCATGGAAACTGATGACACTTTAATAAGCCATTTCTGCAAAAGCAGCAATATCTTTCAAAAGCGCCCTCCTTACCAGAACTTCATTGCAGATGTCATTGAGCTCCTTCTCGATCTTCTCCCTGTACTCCTTGGCCAGGGCCGTCTTGCCACTGTCTTCAGACTTTTGCTCCAGGCTGGACACCACCCGCCACGAGGACCTCCGGGCGCCCACCACGTTCTTGTAGGCGACCGAGAGCAGGTTACGCTCCTCGTTGCTCAGCTCGGTGACGCCCTCCTCCGTCACGATCTTCATGGCAGCGGCCATGTCGTCGTAGCGCTCAGCCTGCTCGGCCAATTTGGCTTTCTGTACCTGCTCCTCCTTGTCTGCCATGGCTCCTTGCGTGGGCTGCGAGAGAGAGGAAGAAGGAGATGTGAGGGACAAAACAAAGGAGACAGGAGACGGATTAGGGATCCAGGAGAGAGCGTTGGGGAGGAGGGGGGAAGGGCAAGGCAGATATGATCATAGGAGAACTACAATGCGTGTCAACTACAAAATAAGCCTTTTTGTCTCTGTATAAAATAGTCACAATGTTGACAATGAAAACAGAAATTCAGTGCAGTATGCTGACCTCGTTTGGACTGCTTCAAGAGGCTATGCCTTTCCCCTGATTACAAAGCAAACATGGTAAATACTGGCAAGTTCATTTGACAAAAAACAGAGGACAAGCACATCTACTCCCTGATATTTTGGTTGTTGAACAGAGCAGACGACTGACCCAACATGCAATGTGTCGGGGCCTTGGGTTATTTAATCAAGCACTCCTGACTCCATGCCAATGCCATTGAAGATCTAAAAAATTGCAGGTATTGAGGTGAAAGGCCAACAATCAAGCACCACAATGTCCTATAGCAAGGCATGACAACAAAAAAGCACCACCACACCTAAAATCTTGACAAATTATGCAGGTATAACTGATGAATATCTCAAACTAGGTGAAATAGTGGGCAATCAACCATTACTATGTCTGTCACCCTAGCAATGAGACAACTTGAATGGCTAAAAATAGACTACTAGGCAACAATGTCCTACAGCCATAGTACTATGGATGAACCATAGTATCAGCCTGATATTGGCATAAAAATGCAATATGGGTAGATATCGTTAACATTTTTTCCCTACAATGAAATCCAATTTTTTTAAATGCTTTTTTTTTAGCCCTACGGGCTCCTGTATTTTCTGGCGGACAAATGCAGACCTCATCAAACCTTGTCTGAAGCGTGTCAACCTTGTTCGACTAGTAACAAGCTTTCTCGCTCTGTACCTGACTAACATGTCTGTGGTGTCTCAGTCCTTCAGATATTAAACTTGGGAACTGCAATGACTGCAATCCGTTGGTTATGCAAAGCGGAACCAAGACTTCCTCCTTTCCATTTCCCATGGCGAAAGCCACTACTGGGAAAATCATGGACTGTATTGCACTGGATAGCCAAATCACCAAACTTGTGGGGTTCCTCAAGCCACGCTCTGCCATGCCCAATCGCAAGATGTTTTACAATGTGGTTTACAGCAACTCCGAGAAGCTAATTGCTGATGCCGTATCCATTAGCTTCACGACAAATGTGATGTTACATGTATCGGTTGATATCAAAATTTAGAGTTGAGAGCAAAATAACCAGATATCGGACATTGCTGGGAATAATAAATATTTATACAATTCATGAGCACAGCACTCAGAAGGATGTCCACTTTAAATGGCAGCCATGATTATTAGCACACATGAACCGACGTGACGCCCCCTACCCTTGTCTCTAGTCTTCAAATGCTTGAAATTGGTGTTGTTGGCAGTATTAGAGTAATATTTCTGGGTCTTACCGTGAGGACTGACGAGAAGACGGCGTTGGAAAATGATAATTTAAAAAAATCAAAATGGCACTTGAAGTGTGTGTGTGTGAGTCACACTCGCCTCCGTCGACACCTGCGCCCTTCTATGGAATGTCGGCTAACCCGGTTATACGTGACACACACCTGTGCAAAATAAAAAAGACCTAACCCGTCCCCGGACGATAATGGAATGTAATGTTGTACTATTCCACACTACGGAGTGTTTAAAATTAACCAATTGGTTGTGCTAGTGACCTGAAAATGATCGACTAGCTTACATGTTCGCTAGTGAACGCCCTTTTTTCGCTTCCTGGAAAACAACTAAAAAAATGTACCCCACCTACGTTAAGTATTCATTTAATGTCGCTTCCTAGGTCAACGGTAAAGTGATAGAAGCGAGGAGTCTCCTTTGTAGGAGGCTTGTGCGCGACAGAGAAAAAGGCGGAGGAACGGTGGCTCCAATGCGGTAGCCGCCGAACAATGAGCGTCCGAGCATCACCAAGCGACTCCGCATTCAAGCCACGGAGTCCTCCAGTCAAGCAATCGCACTTCCTGCCCTCGTACTTTCACGAGCCACACGTCCACAAAAACCAAACCCGGGTAGGGTGCTATAAGGCGGCCAACTAACCTGCTGTGAATCGTTCAATCGGCAGTGCTCCCGAGTCTCCCGCCGCACAGCTGACGATGGCTCCCGCTCATCCACGGGGTTTCCCTCCAATCAAAGCCACAGCAGCAGGGTCGCGATGGGACTGATGACGTCAAGATCCTGTTGCTAGGGTAACTGCAGCAGGAAAAAATGGCGAGGCGCACCGGGGCTCCGTCAATTACACATTTTGAGCACTTTATATAAGACATTTCCAAATGTGTATTTCCTCGAATATGGCTCCCCCCTTTCACACGAGTCGACAAACTGAAAGTAATGATAAAAGTCTAGTCCTTGGAAGCCGGTTTGGTACATAGGTGTTGCTATGGAAACCTTGTTTATGAAAGGGGTCGTCTACATCTTTGGATATTTTCACTTCTGATAATCACAATTAAACATCGTCAGTGTTTATAAACAACTGCAAGCTAGTTAACTAATGGCATGTTTTATTTGGGGGCTGCAAAATGTTCCTCTATATGACAGGAACGCTGCTGTTTTTCAGGACCTGATGCAAAAATGCTAGCCAAAGATCCTCTACATAAAAGGAGCGCTCTGCTGCTGTCAAAGACGCCATACAGAAAGGATGTTTACATTGCAGGCCCCTTCAGCTGGTATGCAGTGGTGTCATGACCTGTGACATCCGACCTCATCTATAAAAACAAGCGAGCTGCTCAAACCCGTCCTAAGGCTTGGCCCCGTTTTAGCAGTGTGGTACACCTAAGGCACTATTAAAAAGCAAACATTGTTGCTATCTGACACCTTTTTATCTGATCTCACCGAGCTTTTAAACTTGTGTCCTAGCAACAAGAGCAGGACAAGTGCTTACAGACATGTTTTTGTGAACGTGTCGAAAAACACAGCAGAACAAGTCATACATTTCGGAATAAGACCTAAAAAATGACTCAGGCATGCTACACGCAGACCTCAGTTCAAGCAAACATCTTTAACTTTGCACTTTAGCTTTTTCTTTGGTAAAGCGTATTTCGAAAGAAGCATCGACATAAGGTGTGTTGTTTTTAAAATGTGCTTCTGCATGCAAACTGTTCTAATATCTTTTACACAAAAAATACATGCATTGCAGAAAGTGACCTCACCTTCATCATTAAAGTTAAAATTGAAATAATTTAAGTCCACAATTTGACAGTGATTAACTTCTTTTTACACTTTTGACTGAAGAAATAACATTAAATGTGTAAAGTGCATCAGTGACGTAGCCTTCACAAGTAAAGTTAAGATTTATGTGTTTTTAAGTCCGAAATTTGACAGTGGTTAACTTCTTTTTACACTTTGACTATTAAGGAAAACATAAAATGCGTAAAGTGCATCTGTGACATAGACTTCACAATTATAGTTAAGACTGAAGTGTTTTTAAATCCAAAATTCAACAATTTGTAACTTTTTTTTACACTTTTGACTAGGGAAAGAAAACATGCAACGCAGACAGTGCACAGTGCACATGTGACGTAGCATCATCATCATGTCTTTAAATTTAACAGTGGTTAACTTTACTAACCCAGTCCAGCAACCTGCAATTTCATTAAGAAAAACCTACATTGTGACTATTTCTTAACTTGCTTTAAATGTGAATGCATGTGTAAGGAAAACGGTTTCAGACAGGAAAAAAAGGTGCTGTTTATCGCAGACGTGCTGCTGTTGCACTTTGAGTCATTTCTTGCCGTCAGCCCCCACCTGGTGTTTATTTATTTCTGTCCGAATTGTCACCTTACTTAACAATTAAAATACATATGTTTAAAAATATATAAAATATATATAAAAATAAAATAAATAAAATGCTTTGATTAACATTAAATAATTATTTGTCATTATTACAATTATTTATCTTAATTGATCCTACATTAGACTTTGCTAAACACTGACTCAACATCGCCTCTGCTGGTTGCAGACATGCAGTGCAATACATTCGGACTAAAATCACCTCCACGTGATTTAAAGCAGGGGTAGGGAACCTATGGTTCGGGAGTCAGACGTGGCTGTTTAGATGACTGCATCCGGCTCTCAGACATTTATTAACAGGATAAAATTGAATGATTTTCATTTTTTTCCACTGACATTTGAAAGTAAAACTTTACAGAAATCACTGTGTTTTAACATAACGTTCAAACTGTAAAACGTGAGTATGCATTTTAAACCATCTTTGGGTCCTGCCAGGACCCCCAATTATTGTGTGGTATGTTTCCCCAACTTCACCTGACCATAAAAGTGTTAAAAAAAATGCAGCGGACCTAAAAAAAAAAGGCCAAAAACGGACCCTTTGGAAAAGTGCCATCTTTGTGACCCATTTTTATTGTACCACAATATGGGGGGCCAGAACCAATGCCAGTGGTCTTTCCCGTGTTTTCTGGGTCCTGGTACCAATACTCAATTATTACTGAATAACGTGGTGATTGTGTTACGTGCACTTGCGTTGCCTTTCGTTTTTTCCCTGCTTTCTCCTGGGCGTGTGCTTTTTGGTTGCAGGAGCTGCCACAGCAACTGGAGGCGGGGCCACGGGACGCACTTGCACGTAATGAGCAGACACCCTTTTTATGCAGAGGGTTTGCACTTGGGAGACGCTGAATTATTCCCTTCCCCTCGGGAAGGATCACGTACGAACTAACTTGCACGTTTTCTCGTTTCCAACCGCCTGGGTGTTCCTGCAGTTCCAGACTCCAATCCAGCTTCTCCCAGACGCTACGTCCCGTGACCCGGTCTACCTGGTTGGCTACCCCGAGGCTCGTGTGTGTCCCACAGCCCATGGTGCAAGCTACCCATTCCTGTACGGTAGCACCATCGCTTTCTGTTATTACCTGTTGTCTACATTAAAGACAGAGTACACAGCCTCTAACCTGCCTCGTCTCTCCACGCCCGAGGGTTCGCTTCTGCAACACGTAACAGAATAATCCAGCAACAAGCATAGACCCTGCGGAGGTGGACACCAGCAGGCTCGCGCTCTGCAATTTGGCACAACGCCTCAGTAAGCAAGAGGAACAGTTCGACGCCTTGGGGCAGGGTATAAAGAACATGGCTGAACGCCAGGACTTCCGTTTGGAGGCCCTCGAGGGACAGATCCAAGCCTTGCTGTCGGCGTTGCAGCTGGGCACCCCTCCGGCTGCACCCGCCGTCACGGAAGCCGCTCCTCCGGACCAAGCCGTCTCTCTTCCCCCCGCGGACAGTTCCTCCGCGGCCAGCTTGCAGCTATCTCGACCAGAGAGGTTCTCGTGCGACGGTGACGTATGCGCTTTCCTGACCCAATGTGAGCTGCACTTCGAGCTCCTGTCGACTGCCTTCCGCTCAGAGCGAGCGAAGGCGGCGTTCGTAATTTCCCACCTATCCGGTCACGGACATTCCCCAGATCGCCTACCACCCGTCACCGACTCGTCATCGACGAGTTCCCCAGAGGACTCGTCCGCTCGAGCTCGCTTACCGTTGGACTCCACTACCAGTCGCATCCAGCTAGCAGGTACCCTCTCGTGGGGTGATCAGAACATTTCCATTAGTGCTTTTATTGACTCTGGGGCGGACGATTGTTTTTTAGATGAAGCGTTAGTTAAATGACTCGCTATTCCGGTAACTAGGTTGCCGGCCCCCAAGCTTGTCCGCTCCTTGGACGGGCTTCCCCTGGCGGGCGTCACTCACCAGACACACGCTCTCACTCTCCGCCTGTCCGGCAATCACATGGAATCTGTTAGGTTTTTCGTTATTCCATCTCGTTCCGCGCCGGTGGTTTTAGGCCTCACGTGGCTCTCCAAGCACAACCCCCATATAGACTGGACCAAGGCCACTATTTCAAGTTGGAGCGTTTTTTGTCATACCCATTGTCTCGGATCGGCATGCCTCCACAACTCGTCCGTTCAGGTTAAGACTCCGGAGGTAATCGATCTGACCCAGGTTCCCGCCGTTTACTAGACCTCCGTGAGGTGTTCAGTAAGGAGCAGGCCCAGTCACTTCCACCTCATCACCCCTACGATTGCGGCATTGACCTCGACCCGGACGCGGTACTACCCACCTCCCGTCTTTATAATATCTCTCGGCCTGAGAGGGAGGCCCTCGAACAGTACATCTCCTCCTCCCTCGCCTCCGGTCTCATTCGCCCATCCTCGTCACCCCTGGCCGCGGGTTTTTTCTTCGTAAAGAAGAAGGATAACTAACTGCGTCCCTGCATAGACTACCGTGCACTGAACGAGATTGCCATCAAGAACAGGTACCCAGTGCCCTTACTAGACTCAGCGTTCACGTCGCTTTACTCGGCTCACTGATTCTCTAAGCTCGACCTCCGCAACGCATACCACCTGGTGCAGATTCGCGACTGCGACGAGTGGAAGACGGCATTTAATACTCCTCTCGGGCACTTCGAATACCTCGTTATGCCGTTCGTACGCACCGGCGGTATTCCAGAGTTTTTTAAACGACATCTTACGGGATATGATCAGCCATTTTGCGTTCATCTTCCTGGATGACATTTTAATTTTTTCCCGAATACTTGAGGAGCACACTCAGCATGTCCGATTAGCTCTCCGTAGGCTCCTTGAGAGTAGGTTTTTTGTTAAGGCGGAGAAGTGCGCGTTTCACTCCACGACAGTTCCCTTCCCGGGCTTTATCGTTGGAAAAGGGTGACTTACGACCGACCCAGCCAAGGTTCAGGCTGTGGTCAAGTGGCCCATTCCTACATCAAGGAAGCTGCTCCAGCGGTTCCTTAGGTTCGCCAACTTCTGCCGACGGTTTATCCGAGACTTCAGCAAGGTGGTGTAACCGCTGACTAGGCTCACATTCATTAAGGTATGTTTTGCGTGGACTCGGGAACCTAATACCGCATTCACCAAACTCAAGACGTTGTTTACCAGTGCTCCTGTTCTTCTTCACCCTGATCTGTCTTCTCAGTTCTTTGTAGAAGTGGACGCCTCTGACACCGGTGTTGGGGCCGTCCTGTCCCAGCGCTCCGCCGAGGACGGGGAGCTGCACCCCTGTGCCTTCTTCTCGCGTCGCCTGACCTCGGCAAAACGCAATTACGGCATTGGCAACAGAGAACTTCTGGCGGTAGTACTAGTGCTGCAGGAGTGGAGGCATTGGCTGGAGGGCGCCAAATTTCCTTTTGTCATGTTCACGGACCACAAGAACTTGGCATATCTTCGCACGGCCCAGAGACTCAACCCTCGTCAGGCACGGTGGGCACTACACGCTTCAACTTCACCATAACGAGAAGCAGGTGATGGAGGCCCTAGTGGACTACACTCCGCCAGAGGGATGCCCGACGGGTCGGCTTTTTGTGATCCCCAGGCTTCGCCCAGAGGTCCTCCTCTGGGCACACGGGTCCAAGATGGCCTGCCACCCCAGCGTAGCCCGCACAATCTACCTACTATCTCAACGGTTTTGGTGGCCATCATTTCGGGCGGATGTGTGAAGGTTCGTGACCGCCTGTACGGTCTGCGCCCGGAATAAATCCTGCCACAAGGCGCCCGCGGGACTTTTGCATCCGCTCCCTATCCTTTCCAGCCCGTGGTCCCATGTGGCGTTGTATTTCGTCTCGGGACTTCCCCCTTCCAATGGAAACAAGGTGGTACTCACGATTGTCAACAGGTTCTCCAACATGGTCCACTTCATCGCTCTTCCCAAACTCCCCTCGGCCCTCGAAACGGCGGAGCTACTTGTGACGCATGTGTTCCACCTACATGGCATCCCCTTGGACATGGTTTCGGACAAGGGTCCGCAGTTCACCTCCGCGGTATGGAAGGCTTTTTGCGTGGCATTGGGCGCCTCTCCCAGCCTCGACCTTCCTCTATACTGTATATGGAGAAAACTCCAACCTTGATTCATTGGTCCATACTCTATCAAGAGGGTTTTCAGCCCATCGGCGGTCCAACTGCGGCTCCCGGACTCCCTCAGGATACACCCTACGTGCCACGTCTCCCTCCTCAAGCCAGTCGCCTCCAGTGACCTTTGCCCTCCCGAAGTGCCTCCTCCTCCTAGGCTGATCGATGGGCACCCGGCGTTTACGGTCAAGGCCATCTTGGACGTGAGAAGAAGGGGCAGGGGTTACCAGTTCCTGGTCGACTGGGAGGGGTATGGCCCCGAGGACCGTTTGTGGGTATCTCGCGCTCTTATTCTGGATCCGGCCTTCCTCTCAGATTTCTACACCCGCTTTCCGGAGAAGCCGGGTAGGCCGCCAGGGGGCGTCCGTTAAGAGGGGGGGTACTGTTACGTCCACTTGCGTTGCCTTTCGTTTTTTCCCTGCCTTCTCCTGGGCGTGTGCTTTTTGGTTGCAGGAGCTGCCACGGCAACTGGAGGCGGGGCCACGGGACGCACCTGCACGTAATGAGCGGACACCCTTTTTAAGCAGAGGGTTCGAACCTGGGAGACGCTGGATTATTCCTTTCTCCTCGGGAAGGATCACGTACGAACTAACTTGTACGTTTTCTCGTTTCCAACCGCCTGGGTGTTCCTGCAGTTCCAGACTCCAATCCAGCTTCTCTCCAGCGTCTCTCAGACGGTACGTCCCGTGACCCGGTCTACCAGGTTGGCTACCCCGAGGCTTGTGTGTGTTCCACAGCCCATGGTGCAAGCTACCCATTCCTGTACGGTAGCACCATCGCTTTCTGTTATTACCTGTTGTCGACATTAAAGACAGAGTACACAGCCTCCAACCTGCCTCCTCTCTCCACGTCCGAGGGTTCGCTTCTGCAACACGTAACAGATTGAGATGTAATAAAGTAATACTCAATATAGCTAATAAAAATATATGGTTTTCAATGCTCTCGAAGCCACAAAGGTTTCTGACCCCTGATTTAAAGTGTAATTTATGGCGCATATGGATGATGGGGACTATTCTATAAACCCCAAAGAGGACCGAGATATTTTGTAATGCATATAAGTTAAGAAAATAACATTGAACTCCCTTTATTTAATTTAATTTTATTTTATTTTAAGTGCGGATTAATTGATTAGTAAACCCATCTTGGTTTGCGGGCCAGATGAACCAAAATTGTAAGATTTTTGGCACATTTTCCTGGATTTTTCATTGGTATTAACGAAAGATTAGTATGGAGTTATGTGTTATTCCTGTAAATGTATCTGATCATTAGCAACCACATAAAGAAAACATACTTATGTTATTGCTGGGACTATACAAAACAAATGGAAAAAAATGTGCTAATGAGGCGCAATTGGCCGTACTATGTGGGTGCACAAATCAAGCGCTCCTTTGCTCCTGTCTGTGACGTTAACGATGCCTTAGCTCACTTTTAAACAAACTAGAAGACAAAGGATGTTGTAACAAAATGCTCCACGCTGAGGAGGAAAAGAACCTATCGAGCACAAAAAACCTTATCAGCCACCCGAAACACCAACGCTGCGGCGCTTGAAAAGTGTGCCCCTACAGTGCACTTTGCTGGGCCACGCCGGGTGGCTCCTCTGGCTCTATACTCCGGTTCTCCTGACCTCTGTAGCGCCACAGTAGCTGCTCGGAGCATGTGATCAAATATATGCTAGACTTTGCTCTATAATCTGGTTCTCCTAATAGTAGTGATGTAGTCCTATTGTCATATTTCATCAGGACAAATGAACAGGTACAGTCCTTATTTTCGGGTGTGCACAAACTACAATTAAATTAAAAAAAAATAATTATGGGTGCAATATTAGTCTTAAGAACCAGAAAGTTATTGGTACTGGTTTGAAAAAAAAGATTGTGCATCGCTAATATTCATGATGGACAGCAGACCTTAAATCTCTGTGTAAATAAGGCTGAATATCAAATTTTTTAGACCATATGGAGGAAAAGTCAATGACAAGACGCAGACTTACCACAAAGTAAAATTTAATAAAACGCTATAATACATCAGTGAGCATACATTCCAGTTCCTGACACTTTTCTGCAAATTATTATTCTTGCATTTTTTGAAGTAGCAGCCTGGCCGGCACGTTTTAGATGAGCCAACATGAAGATGAACAAGAAAGAATACAGTGTTACAGTGTTATGTGAGGACTAGCAAAATTCCAACCACTCTGTACAGCGAAATGTCATTTAACCCATAACAATTGAAAAAAAAAAAGTCCACAATTATCGCCCTGATTACAACTTGGAATTAAACCACGTGTGCTTGCCCGACCACCCCCTCGGCCCGGTCCAGTTGAGTAGCGTTAGAAAAAAAACATTAAAAATCACACAATCCACACAGACACACACCCAAGGATGGCTCAGAATGACATAATCATTGTTACTACATGTGCACAACACATCGTTGCTTGGATTGTTCAATGGAGCACGCACGCACACACACAATCACTCACACACCGGCCTTTGGATTCAAACATGCACACGCACACACACAGTAAGTGGCAGTACTGAATGAACAGAAGCAAACCAAAAAGACCACTTCTTCATGTTGGCAGCGTCACTTCAATGCTATCAGACCAAGATGAGTGCAGAGCTGGTAGACGGCCTTGAGGGAGCCATCCAGGTGGGAGGGAGGTATGAGGGGCAGTCGGGGATATGGGGGGATCTCATGCTTCTACTCCCTCCAGCTCAGGGGGAAGGGGGGATTTTGGGTGCTTGCTCTCGAAGTGCTGCTTGAAGGTTTTAGGGTCAGGCATCTGGGACTGCAAAGAGAACCACAACCACAATTGAATTCATTAAAGGCTTTGTAATTAATTCCTGCCAGTTTCAAACAATATTTGACACAGTAAGCAATGACTTTACATTCGTATAGACATGATGATGAATTTTTATGCAGGTACACAACAAAATTCAAACTGCTCCTTTTCCATCAGGTTACTACATAAACAAACAGACCAACCAACCCAGAATAGGATTTCGAGCTGCATGACAATGCAATATTCACAAGGTTTTAACTCAAACGTTCAAGCTGGTCACACTCAAGACTCATCCTGGGCTTTCCTATCTTGGCTCTGATCGCCATCATCCGGTCTAGTGTAGCCTAGGCGGCGACACCGCTTGCCAACAATAGCAAAATCGTTTCGCATTAAAACGGCTTAAAGTGCTTCGGTGAGCTAAGGCCCTGTCCATACTACTACGTTCTTGGCGGGTTGGAAAAAAAAAGTCACAACCACACTGTGCTGGATTAGTAAATAGTTGCATCGAGGCAGGAACGCAACATTCGATGAAAACAACGTAATACACAAGTGTGTAGCGCTGTAAACTGACACGCAGACGGAACCACGGAACCAACCTATAGAAGAAGAAAGAACGCATGCGCATAAGTCTGTGTGGATTAGCCTCTTCAGTCTTTGACTACATCACACTGCAGGGTAGGATTCCCAATTTGGATATTTTGTTTAAAATCAAATTTTTTTATGTGGTGGTTAACATTACAATTACAATTGCAGCATGTAATGGGAATGCAACGCGCCCGGAATGCGACGTGCATGCGCAGAAGCACGACATCACTCGCACTGTCGTGTGTTTACGGAAGTAAAGACAGCTGCTGTGTGTGCGGCAGTGACGTGCTATACTATTTATTTAAATTCTGATTCAATACTGGGTAGAATTCAGGCTGGTTTCGGAGATACTATTTCAATACTTTGTTCAAATTCACTTGATGTGTCAAGTAGATTTTAAACCGTAGTGTACAGCATAAAGTATACAAGACATCATAGTAATTTATTGATTTATATTAAACCGTGACGTATACTGAGGTAGCGGGGTGATTTACAATATAGCCAAAATAATATACAACATAAAAAAACAAAAGACAAAATCATATATCTGAAGTATTTTGATTTCAGAATCAAGTTTAAATCAAGAAGAGCTGGTATCGGAGATATCGACATTTCAGTATCGATAAGCACATTACTAGCATGCTCTACTTAACGCATTTGTGGCAATTTCAAGGATTTTGTGCAACGGGAGTCAATATTTCTCGACCAAATGATTCCATGTAGATGATGAATAAAGATGGCAAGAATTTTGTTAAAGAAGTTTGTAGACAACTTGTTGCCAGGTCTGTTTCGTGTAGGCGGAGTGGTGAGACACTGGTGAGAGCTGCTTTACTAACAACTTGTAAAAATCATTTTCCGATGAGAAGAACTTCTGCCTGCATCTGTGATTACGTTTATCCAAGTGTTGTATGATAAACTGTCTTTCTATGCCTACTTTTAAAGTCTCAGTAAGCACGGCAATACACGCCTTTCCATGACGTATATGTCGCTCACACACTGCACCGCAGTGTGAACATAGTCTAAGTCTTTGTTGCACAATTTGCATATACAATTATCCCTCATTTATCGTGTTTAATTGGTTCCAGACTCAACTGCAATAAGTGAATTTCCACAAAGTAGAATTCCAATGGAATATTTGCATAGTTAAGGCATAGAAAACCTGTTTACTACCTTTTATATGTTTTTTTTAACATTATTAGAACCCTCTAGACATAAAATAGCACCCATATTATCGAGCCAATATGTGAAGTCATACCGATAGATCCAGTAACATTAAAAATAGCTCTGATCATTTGAAAAAAAAAAAAAAAAAAGCTCCAACACAGAGAGGCTACCCGTGCTCTGCAGGTGAGCAAATCAAGCGTGCTTTTCTCCCGACTGAAACGGTAACGGCCTGTCATAACTTCCCCTGAGCTCACTTGTAAACAAACATTCACTTACCAAGGACGACATATCATGTGCTAGTTGTACCAAACGCTGCACGATAAGGCAGAATAGGTACGTCCCATTATGTGCATTCCTTGCTGCACATGTCTCACATAAGGATTGTGAATGATTTTTCTTTTTTAAAAGTGAGTTTTTCCTTTAAAGTGCTCACCTTGCACACGGCACAGGTGAAGACGAGCGCCGCCTTGGCCGCCGTCTTCTGGTCATGACCCTTGGTCTTCTTCTTGATCTCGGCTTGCTTCTTGGCGTTCTTCTGCTGCGACTGGATCTTCTGGTGTCCGCGGGCCATCCTGGTCGACTCTGGCACAAGGAGGTACAAGAATACGGTCAATGTTGTCGTCATAGATGATGGTATTGTATTCAAGTGCAATCTACAGTTGAAGCCACATATGTCGCGACACAAGTGGCTGTCGACACAACCCTACTACACAATTTCCGTAGAAATGACACCAGAAAGTTATCGGTCGACGTCAACTTGTGGACCATGACTTGAGTTGTTCGACATAGATGGTATCGACTAAAGCTGTTTACATCACATGGACAGACTGCCAAAGCAGTTAACTAACCTCAGCACTTTCTTCCCTCAGATCCTGTTTGTTCACTTTTAATAACTTAACCTAACCAGCGACGTCTATAAATAGTCCACCATTATTAGCCAGGAATGTGTCTAGCCATCATCAGAATCAACATGTAACGCAAATATTAATGTGTCTGACTTGCAAACATAAAATCCAAGTAGTTTGGTATGCCTGTTTTGACACAATGGCGGCGTTTTAGTGTTTGTTTTGGACCAATTGGCTAAACTAGTTAGCTGGTGAGATGCTATGTTGTTTAGCATTTAGCCACACTCCAAACTAACCCCTAACCGTCGATGTACACTAACTATCACCAGAACGGGTTCATCTGAACAAAAACGAGTAGTCAAACGTCTATCTAGTTTTTTGCAAGTTTCGTCAATGCTGAGATTCACATGAAAAATATGGCAGCAGCTGATCATTGGTCGAAACGTGGATTAGCATGATTAGCAGCCCTGCTAGCTCCTTGGCTAACACAACGCGGTGCCTATTCAAATCCAAATTTAAGGATGTTTAGCTTAACTAGCACGGCATGGTGTGGTGTAACACATGTAGTGTCCATAAAAAAGACAACTTACCTCGTAAACTTAACGAGATTTTTTTTTTTAAGTGTCAGTCCCCACGAAGTCCAAACAACGTGACAGCTGGTAAATTCTCAATGACAGGGTGACGTCACTGTTAGGTTTAAAGACTGTCGTAACCGGAAGCGCGTTTGTAATTTTGTATACAGCTTTTAAAATGAAAGCAGGTATTTCTCCGTGAGCGCGCTGCGACATTATTTTAAATCACTGTTTTTAAATGGAAATGCTTTTTCTATGACATTCAGTAATGCATTTGAGCTCTACACGTTTGTTGTACACTTTTTTTGAGCAACATCGAAGGGGACGTTTAAATAGAATTAAGTTGGCAACGTCGCCCCCAAGCGACAGAAAGTGCTCAGTACATTTTCCCCAGTTAAGTCCTAAATCAGCACAGCCAGATTGTTCTGCGCTTTCAAAAGCGTTCGCAAACATTTTACCTGTGCTTTTTGTCGTGGTGATTATTATTATTGTTATAATACCAGTGTACAAATATAATAATTGTTATAATATTGTTATAATACCAGTGTAGCTGCCACCAACTACCGCTAGAGGACCGTTTGGAAGTACCTGTCAACACAACGGAGAACCTTATTGGTAGTTGTAAAACAATAAAGTTCAGCAGCTTTGTGGTTTTGGGGGACAACCACAGAAGAGCACAGAAGTGAACTATTCAGAAATTTAAAAAAACAACAACTGAAAATATAGTATAATAGTTGCCACCAATAGGGCAGTGGAGTTGTTGCACATCCTTATATGACAGGTCTAGGTCTAATTATACCTAAAACATATTTCAAGAACATAACAAAATTAAGTTATGAAGAAACCCTATCATTGTGAGAAAAGTCTCCACCCAGCCGTGTGTCCTTATCACCCTGCTGTCTTTTTTGTAGCCCCCAACCCATCATAAGAAAAGCGAGACAAGCCTTTTGTGAATGGTAGAAGGGTGGGAGCAGGGAGGGTGGGAGCGGTAATATCTCCCCAGAGAGAACAGCATGTGATTATTCTTTCAGAAAAAGAAGAAAAAAATGCATTGCTCAAGTTCCCCCACCAATTGCACGCCCACACCCTGCAGCGCCTGGAGGGTGTTGTTGTGCACGGACTCGCCAGTTCAGGTGGGGTTTGGGTTGCCTGGGGAGGCTTTTGTGTGAAAGAAAATCTTGAAGGTGTCAGTTATTAGATAGCTGGGGAGAATATTATCTTCTTGATGCTCGATGTGTGTCGGGGGGGATAAACAGGCGGGATTCCCTGACACCTATTTTTTTTTATTACGGTTATAAAAAGTGCTAGTGATTTGTTGTTTGGAATTCATCTCGGAGGGGTCCTAAAGCTGCGATGCATTCCCCAAAACGTGCCTGAACACGGCTGCCGTGACCTCCTGTTGAAGCATGAGGAAGCTGCCTCTCACCTTCCTCCTCTGTCACTTCCTCTCCTCGATCCCGCCCCTCGCTTTTCTCCAAACAGACTGGTTTTGCCACAGTCCGCTGCCGCTGCCGTGCAGTGACAGGCCGTGATGTTGCCAGACCAGTCGGGCCGCAAACCCTGACAACAAAGTCACAACACAACCGCATGCTGCTGCTGCTGCTGCTGGTGGAGGTGCCACTGGTCATGCGACCTACAGGGTCTTTCTGGGGGCAGGTGCTTACATGAGTTCTCAACGCACACAATCTGGCCTCATATCCATCCATCCATCCATTTTCTACACCGCTTATCCGCATTAGGGTCGCGGGGCTTCATATCAACTGTCGAGTGACAAAAAAAGCCACACGTTCAGGCGCCACAGTTAGGATCATTGAAAACTCCATTCACAAAACGCCCATTTTAAATTAAACATACATTCAGTAAGGTGAGGATTTATACTAAGGATTTGAGTTTTTGTTGGACTTTTTGTAGGGACCTGTCACGGGCGGCAGCTAGTTAGCTCGTGTGTTAGCGTTATCCTCCTAGCTTCTCGTCTTCAGGCTCTAAAATGTGACTTTTTGCTGCTTTCTATTTTTTATTGTTAATTTTGTCAAATGTTCCACCTGATCGGAGCATCTGTGATTTACAAATATACATATACATGCCAAAGCCGGGGGCGGACTTACCATCAGCCAAACAGGCGATTGCATAGGATGCCAAGATTATTTTATTGTTTTTTTCTTCATTGCTGCACATGTGCAGACTAATTCAGGAAATGGTAGCAAAACAAACAAGCGTAGAAGAAGTCGAGCGGAGAAGAAAAGGAGAGGGAGGTTTGTCTTCGGCCCCTAAATGACTAAAGACGCCCCTGTTCAAAGCATACCGCGCTGCATGACCTTAACGTGTTGCATCCTCATGAGACCTTTCTTATGAATGTTTGGTTCTTTAAAGACTTTAAATTGTCTTCAGTGTGGACATACAAAGTTCAGGAAGAACTGTTTCCACCATTTTTCACGCATGATTGATAGGGTATGCCTTGGATCGCCACTATCCCTGATGATTACGCAGTATGTTAAATTCAGACTACCAATATGGATTTCAAGTTACTTAGTCTACTTTCCACCATGTCTGATGTGGTATGCCTTGGATTGTCACTGTCTCTTATGTCCATACAGCAGGGGTGTCCACATTTTTTCATGTAGATCTACACATGTAGATATGCTAAAAAGTTATTGTACTATATATATTTATGTTTCTCAGTTTTTGAAAAAGCGTATTGTTTGTTTTAACTTCACTCATCGCTCTTTTTTCCCCATTTCTGCTGTTTTTAAAATTTTTTCCAAATATTCCAACTTTTTACCAAAAATAATCTTTGTAAATTTTCTTAATTTAGTATGACCCATAACATTTTGACTTTATGGTGATTAGCATGTTGGACATACAGTCAGGAGATCAGGGTTCGAATCTCGTTGGGCATCTCTGCGTGGAGTTAGCATGTTCTCCCAGTGCGTGCGTTGGTTTTCTCCGGGTACTCCGGTTTCCTCCCACATTCCAATAACATGCATTCGTCCATCCATTTTTTCCCGCTTATCCAAGGTCTAGTCCCGGGGTCAGGAGCCCGAGCAGGGAAGCAGTATAAGACAACCAAAACGAATAAATGAACAAAACATTTGGTAACGGTAAAATGGACAGGAGAGGGAAAGTAAAATGTAGGTTGGGGCTCGATGACTTTTTTAAAAAATACATATTTTTAGTTTGATATTTAAACTGTATGCTACTAAAATGACATTATTTTCCCTCATAATATAATAAATGTATATTGTAAATTGCAACTGCAATGTATGTACGTTGCTCTACAGTATTTACCTATCTATTAATAGTTTGACATTATACTATATATATTTTGTATATATATTTTATAATATATATTTTTTCATCATTCTTGTAAAGAGTCTTCTCGTAGTTATGGCTATATTGCCATGATTTTTTTACTATTCTCATTCACATTAGAACAACTTTGTTCAATGTTTTGTTTAGTTTTCATAACAACTTTTAAAAAATAACGTTTTTTTTGCTTAATATTTCTACTTTCAATGACATTGCTCTGGTGAAATTCTAATTAAGACTTTTTCTCATGAAATAGCAACATTTTTCTCCTAATATTTTGATTTTACTTTTGTAAAATTACTACTGATTTTGCCGTTTTTGCTGTTGTTGATTTTTTTTTTGTGGTATATTTTATTTTTTGTATGTGCCGCAGGCCAATAAAAAACAGCTCCCCGTGGGATGCACTTTGCCCTGACATAAAGTATGTATTGTCTTCAGTGTTGGGCTCATTGACGACTGCTTTCCACCATGTTTGATGGGGTATGCTTTGGATCATCACCGTCCTTTGTGTACAGATTCTATTCTGTCTTAAGACTGTAAAGTTTCTAGAGTTGTGGTTCGCTTTGGATGATGATGCTTCCTGTTAAGTGTCACAAAACTTTTTCTTGAAGGACACAAGTCATCCCATCTCACCTGTCTACACTCCTTCATACTTCCTACATCTCCCGAACAGGCTGATTCCCAATCCGGGCCAAGTCTGGACAAGCTGCTTCTCCCTTCCTGGGAAAAAAAGAACAAAAAACGTCTGGTATGTAAGATTTTTTTCCTCTCTCTCTCTCTCTCACACACAGACAGATGGGAAATCTGCATCTCTTGGCAGCTGACGTCTCGTCTTGCCCGTGCCTGCTCGCTGTACGGTAAGCAGCCTTCGCAACATTTCAACTGTCACGCGGCTCACATTATTGCTGGGAAATGGTCAAACGATGTCAATAATGACATGGAAGCTGAAACCTGTTGATTTATTTATCTATGCACAATATTAACACATGTTCCCACTGTGTCGAGAAAAAGGACTCCACCTGTATTTATCTAACACACACACACACACGCACACACACACGCACACACACAAAGCACCACAAAAAGGCCCAGGTGCTGTGGAAAACAAATGAGACAAAGCAGGATAGTAGGAACACACACACACACACACACGCACGCACACACACACACACTGATGATGACACCGCTGACGGTTAAACTGAAGAGACTTAACAAAAAAGATTTCCATAAACGATCACCCGGAGGCTTTCACACGCAAATGCAGTTGTTTTTTAAAACAATGTCTTCGTTACAAGCTTGGATCCAAGCAGTGTTTTTTTTCTGCAAAAAAGCCCCAACACATTAAACTTTATTTGCAAAGATATATGACACAACACAGCAACTTAACAACTTGACAACTTCAGAAAATCTCTACCATTGCAGGACAGACCAATACTAATCATTTTCTCATACATTTTTACCAAAAATAACCACAATGTTCAATGCAACGTCATGTATTTATCCAGTTTTGTACAAATAACATTAAATTACAATTACATGTGCAAATACTTAGCTCAAACTGGTATCTAACAGAATTTAACTAAAAATATACTAAATATACCAGTATAAGAAATGTTATCTATCTACTGTATAGTGGCAATACTAATTTCTGCACATAGCTGAGGTTAACTACAATTATCTGACTACTATAAAACTATAAAACAGGTTAGCAGGCTAACAGTTTTAAAAAAACAGACTGTTTTCTACCTAGTAATATTTTGTATTAGGTAATGATTTTCAAATTAATTAATAATTTTGTGCAAAAAACAGTCTAAAATCAATATTAATTTTGTACTAAATCTGACCAGGAAAGGCAATATGAAAATGTGTCATGTCCCCGTTGTCTAGCTAGGATAGGTTTATGATGAAAATGGGTAGAATTTTTAATGTATCTAGTTAGTTTAATACAATGAGTACCTTCACTGTTGTCTAATACTTTTTTTTTATCAGGTCATAAAATACAAATTAAGTACTTTTTGTGTAAATACTTTTACAATTTGCAACAAAATGACCAGAATATGCAATTACTTATGCATTTAATAGGGGAGCACAACAATTATCAAGCTGATATGAGGGATCTGGGATACCAATGACAAAAAAAAACATCACTCCAATGAGGCGAGATTGCCCGCACAGTGCAGATGAGCAAATCAAGCGCTTCTTTTATCGCCTGCCTGTGACGATTCTCCTGTCGTGACTTCCCCTGACCTCGCTTGTAAACAAAACATCCACTCTCTAAAGAAGACATTTCAAGTGCTAATCCGCCGCGATGAGGGGGAAAAAAACCCATAGAGCATGCAAAAAACCTTATCAGCCACCTGAAACGCCAGCGGTGCGGCGTTCAAAAAATGCTAAAGGTTTGCCAGAGACCTCCGTGGCTCCTCCTTTTCTATTCTCCGCGGATGTGACCGAATATAGTGCTCTTTTCTGGGCCACAGCAGGTGGCCCCTTCCGCTCTATACTCTGATAGTAGTGATGACATATCTGATTAGGATTTAGGGATTAGGACAAATAAACTGGTACGTTGGTCAAATCCAAATTTGTTCCAGTCCTTCTCACCTCCAGGTGTGCACAAACTACTTTTAAATCTAAATTTTAAAAAGTAGATTATTTAAAAAGTTATCGTTATCATACTGGTCTTGAGGAACAGGAGGTTGTCGGCACTGGTTTGAAAAAATATAGGACGTGAACTAGCATTGCTGTTGTTCAGATAATTCAAACAGTGAATTATCTGCTAGCTGATATGATTTGCACTCACAAATGTATTGAACTTCAACTGTTTATGTGCCATTCAGCACCGTTTACTGGTACTCGTGCATTGCTGCTGCAGACTGTGCTTACCTGGGCATCGACATGAGGACAAAACAGGGTGAATTAGCAGCGAGCTGGGATTGTAGGAGGCAAACATGCACATTGTTTGCTGATGCAGGGTGATCCCAAACATGGGGATCTCCTCACATAATGGCTTCATTAAGGGGACAAAGGCATTGTGTCAACTAATGACAGGTCTCCCTCCTCCCTGCCTTCTTTCTGATTACACACACTCTCATATGCACCTAAAGAGCGAAGCGGCAGGGTTATTACCTGCCTCCCCTGAGCCAGCAGCCAATCAGGAGCGGGCTCCGGGCGGCAGCAAGCCAATCAGCGGCGACATCACCTGCACTTCTCTGCCTGTGAAAGAATGTTCCCAAGGCAAGCGTTTAACGGCAAATACAAACTTCACGATGCTTGGAGTGTGCAATAATCATCTTTAAGTCGTGAAAAGGCGCATGCGAGGCGGGTGATTGGACGGGGTGGGGTTGGGAATTAACCGCGGCCTTTACCTGTCTAGTTGGCGCGGGGAGGAGGACAGGGAGGGGGCAGGACAGGAGTGTGTGTGTGTGTGTGGGGGGGGGTTGAGACCCAAAAAAAAGTCGACTTACCTGTACACCAACTTCTGGCAACTCGCTCCCTCTTATCACCTGCTCCGACTTGAAAGTCCAGTTCCACCAGGCAGAAGCGGAGAGGAGGCGAAATATGTCACAGGAGACAGACAAGTAAGTGATCGCGCCTGCGGAGACGATCTTTGATACAATGGACCAAACGCGGATCAACTTTTCTTGGTTTCTCGCTGTTTGGATTGATTTTGAGGGTGGGACAAAAACAAACAAAAAGGGGCATAAAAGTCAAATTGCATTTGAGGAAAGGAGCCGGTGATGATTTAGTTTGCAGCCTTTCTTGGGCCAGTCGTGGTGTGAATTCGTGGAGGTAAAATCAACGGGGGAGGGCAATTCGCCATTTTTCAGCAAAAGGAAATCCCTTCACACATGCACGGGGTGGATGTATCATGAAGTGGTTTGCATGGCAGTCAGTTTGCGCTTAAATAGTGTCTATCCGCCAAGAGGAGCGTGTAAGCATTCTGGTGCTCACTGTACATCAAATAGCTCATAATGTGTGGTTCAAAGTGCAAACAAATGTACTTTGTTGTGATTTTTGGCTAGAATTTATGTTTTTGGCAAAGGCGTTTTGACGGGCGTGGATGTTGCCTGCATCCTGCAACAGGTGCCTCACTCTTGGAATAGAAAACGTCCATCAGGCCATTCCATCGGCTAATCTGGAGGGTCAAATGTTTACCCTGGAGAGGTATTGAAAAGATAAGGCCTTTGGAGGAGCCGCATTGCACTGTCTTGCTTCAAAAGTGTTTTGTTATCCTTGAACACCGTTTGTATTTGCAACACTAATGTGCCTTAAAAGCGCTGGTTCTGTAACAGCTTGCAGCGTTACCCAGATTATGCAGTATGCTGATATGGCTCACTGTGTAACGTACAGCCTGAATGCAAAGTTGACACATCCGCAGCCTTGTTGGGCCGCGCTCGTAGGGTGTGTTGTGACAACACGTGGGTTTAACTGCTCTGAGATCTGATCTGCACGCTTAAGTGAGTAAGCGTTTCACGGCAGCATATCATACGGACAACGCTACGTTGCTATATTAGAGTAGTCAATGTAGCGCTTGTATAGCGGTATAGATTTACCGTCATCACAGATCCATTATTGTCGAAATGGCTGGCAACACAAGTGAGTAGCAAGATGATTGTGTCTGGCCTAGTGTCATGCATGGCGGCGGTAGAGTGCATGAGTGCTGCCAGCACTAGGGTAGCTGCGGTTCACTGAGGCGAGAAACATGAATTCCACCCGTAGCCATGGGCTGGTATACTTTTCTACGTTTCTAGATGACAGAAAGTGGAGGTCCAGCACGTGAAAATACTTTGTGACAGGCCTACCTGTCACTACGAAATCAAAAAATATTATGTTTGACCTTGGGTGACTTGATTACCTGAGAACTACATTTTATTTATTTCGAAAAAAGTATGTTATTTTTGGTTATTTATTTTAAATCCCCTTTCCTTGAGTTACACTATATGGTTTAAAGGTGTAATTATAATACCGTGAAATGATCCAACCTTGATATTTTTACCGAACCTTATTGTACCACCAGACTTGTACCGGACCATGCCTGTGAAGCAGAAACTGCAGGGTCACATGGCATCCTAAACACACCTCCAAGGTGAAAGTTGATGGAATGGCCAAGTACAGTACTGCCTGTACTGGGAAAGGGAAGGTGGAGCAAGACCATCAACTCCAGTGTAGCTTCACCAATAGTTGCTGAAATGTGTGGTGTGTACACCCTTTCATTCCACACCAAAATGACAGAAGTTTTTGGTTGTGTGTTCCCGTCAGCAAGCGTCTGGTGGTGGTGGTCCCCAATGAGAGCTCCTTCCCAGCAGTGCGGCGGGCCTACACCAGTGAGGATGAGGCGTGGCGGTCGTACCTGGAGAACCCGCTGACGGCCGCCACCAAGGCCATGATGAGCATCAACGGCGACGAGGACAGCGCCAACGCCCTGGGCCTGCTCTATGACTACTACAAGGTAACTCCCTAGCGCTGTACGCTTGACCCTCCACTGCTTTTGGCCCAGGAAACGGTAGAAAATGTACACAAATAACTAGACCTGAGGGGTATGCTGGTAAACTAGAGGCCCTATTTCTGACAGTTTCCCTTCGAAAGGATAATTAAGGGGAAAAATTCTCAAATGCGTACACAAATGCCCTCCATGTTGCCTTACAGGTTCCCAAAGAAAAGAGACTCCTGCCTGCTCCCAAAGTTGTGGAAATAACTGAAGAACAGGAGAAAAAGTCAGTGAATAAAACGCACATTGCACCACAAAGCAATGCTGGTGTTTTGTTGTAGCATCACAGCCAATGTGTTTATTCAGGTCTACGTTGCCGGGCAGCGGCGACATGGAGGCCCTGGACAACCGCGTCCAGGTCCTCAAGACCGTCCCCGTCAACCTGTCGCTCAACACGGAACAACCTGACACCAAAGGCGAGCACTTCGCGGCGGCTGTGGCTCTGACATCCACAGAAGGAGGCGCGCCCTCCGTGGCCCTGGTGAAGGCCGAGGGGTACGCCCCCGTGTACATGGCGGGCGCCGGGCTGCACTACCGGACGGACGGGGAGGAGTCGGCCAGGGTGGTGTACGAGCAGAGTCCTTACGAGGTGACCACCGTCAGCCACAACTCCTACGTGAAGGATGACCAGCAGAGTCCGCCGGATAGCCCGTTTGACGAGGACAGGGACGCGGTGAGGAGAGGGGGGATGAAGATGATTGAGCTTGTTATTCTTCAAATGGGTACATGAAATTTGTGCACTTTTAAAGTAAGATAATTAGAATTATTGTAAAGACCTCAAAATAATTATATAACAATTTTTATTGCAAAAAATACATACAGTTGTCCCTCGCTATACAGTGGTTCGAACATCACTCTTTTACCTTTCACACTGCATGGCTGCTGAGCCGACATGCCATGGCTGAGACTGTGTAAAAAAAGGTTCTCCTCACATTCCATGTGACAGTGGTACATTTTTGGCTTCTTTGTCTTTCTTTGCCCCTCTGTTTGAAACACTTTCTGAACTTTAGAATAAGTAAATTGGAGAGGCTAACTAATTACTTCCCTAACTTGCTGTGCTAGCAGTGGCCATGTGTCCCTGCACTGATCCCTTAGCCTGCACAATGTGATGTAAAGTAAGAATACTAAGAGTGTGAAAATGACTATGAAGGTGTTATTTCATGTCTACAGAGCTCTAAAAATGTTAAAAGCTGTATTGAGTAAGTCATAAACAGGTTTTCTAAGCTCTTCCTTGGAAAATATTAACAGTGACAAAAGAGAGACAACTATTAACCAATTTTTTTATAGACATTGTAGGTTAAAAAAAAGATAAATATTTTTATACGGTGTGTGTGTGTATATATGTATATATGTGTACACGCACATATATACACGCACAGACACACACATTATATAACAATTTGACAACAATTAGGTAATGCTACAACTTCTACAATACTTTATATGAGCCACTTTCAGGACACGCAAGGAAAAAAATCATGAAGCAGTATGAAAAATGAGTGATACCTGCAGTATGCATTTACCTGATAATGGTAATCTCCTGCTGCTTTTATGAATAACAACTGTGTTTGTTTATAGCATCACACCAGCTGTTTTAATGTGACTGTGTAAGATGAGCATATGTTAATTTAAATAGCTGTAAAGTGAAAGTAGAAGGTGTATGACAACAATGTGTTGCCAGTTCCTTTTTATGGGCTAAAAGAAGTCACCAAAATCCCAAAATAATTTCCTCTTTCTCTCTGTGTTTTTCCACAGAAGTACCACACGCCTTCTTCTCTGGCTTCAGACGACTTCTTATTCCACCAGGAGGGAGTGTAAGTCACCACGCACTTTGCAAATATAAAGAAACGTTTTTGCTGGTGTCGTGTGTGTTTACACTTTGATCATGCGTGCTTTTGTTGTGTGGCACAGCGACAGCTTCCAGTACACGCTGGACGCCACGCGCTCGCTACGCCAGAAACAGGGCGAGGGCCCCATGACGTACCTGAACAAGGGGCAGTTTTACGCCGTGACGCTGAACGAGCTCAGCGCCAATAAGCGCCTGCGTCACCCCATCAGCAAAGTTCGGGTGAGAGCCGTCTGTCTTTAAATAGGATTTCCTCTTTTTTCGTCCAGCTCCTTGCAACATTTTCGTCTATCTGCCAATGACATTGTGAGCCGTGCCATTACTGCACCCTCCCGTGACACAAAGTCATGGCACTCTCTCCAGAAACTTCCACATAAAACTCTTGTGCCCCTTGTGATGTTTACTGGTGCTTACACAGAAAGGCGTCCTTGCAGGGTCTCTTACTGGGATGATGTCACACTGCTATGGGAAACACTTATTCCACCTATAAAGTCTTCTGAAAAACACTCACATATAATGTGACATGCATATTAACCAAGCTACAGCGACGCCTACAGCGCCTCAGCAACATGCTGATATGGCTTGAGTGTAGTAATGACCTGCCTATTTTTATATATTTAGAACGCACAGAAAAGGGAAAGACGCGTATTCATTTTTCCCATAAGTAATTCCTGGTAATATAAATTCCTTCAATTTGAGGGAAGAAGCTCATCAATTAAAGAACCTGCTGGAGAAACTGGTTGGGGGAAAAAAAACCTGCAGTGTCTTGACCCTCCATGGCACGTCTTTGATTTAATATGTTCTAGAGGATAAGAAAATAATGACTTCCAAATTTCAATTGGTTTGTCCCTCAGTCACTCCTACATGGTATGAATAGGTTAAGCCACTTTTGGTTCATGCCTGCTAACCCAACAACGACAAACTCCTGCTCGCCCCCTCAGGTACAAAGCGGTATTGCGAGGTTGCCTTTTGAATGAAACCTGACCTTTTTTGGACTTGATGTCCAACTTGTCTCTCATTGCCCTGTCCAGAGTGTGATCATGGTGGTGTTCAGCGAGGACAAGAATCGGGATGAGCAGCTTAAATACTGGAAGTACTGGCACTCCCGGCAGCACACGGCCAAGCAGAGGGTCCTGGACATCGGTAAGTCCGTAAAACAAAAGAGACTTAATGTTGTTTTTAATTGCTGGAATGTGCACTTAGCTTGTAAAGTGGAGAGTAAAAAAGGGCATGGCCACACTGAGAGCAAACAAGCCCCCACCCAAGCTAACTACCTGAATGACTGAGGCTGATCAGCTGCCCACCATCCTGCATCCTTTACACTGAATTCTTACTGGAACACATTCCATTTATCCCTTAACATGACCGGGGGAGTTGACAAAGCTGGTAGCAGGGTGGGAAAAATAAAATCAATGTTATGCCCTTTTGTGAGTGCTTATTCATCACATTTCAACAACTATTTTGGTGTCTGTGGCTTGTTCATGTGAAAAGCGTGTTTGTGTTGGGCAAGCACGGGCCTGTTAAATCTGCAAAAAAGGTACAGGTATGTGACACTCACATACACACACATACATGCAGCTTGCCAGGACAGGGAGTGGAATGTGAAGACAGCAACTGTCCGTTAACAAATAATGCTTTCCTCATTGACAACTTGATCAGTCGGCGGTTGATCGTTTGACAAACGTCTGTTGGGATTTAAACCGTTATTTGTAAGGCGTGTATTTAATTACCAGTTCGTTTTCATGTTAATGTTCTGTTTCCATGCATCGACAGATTGTATGGGTAGTGCTTCTCACATATTTTTATTAAATTTTACACGCTATTTCCCTCAAAACTAGAAAATGTGCTGATTTACCAAATGTTAGGCTTGTTATTTAGAAAAGTACAATTTCTTTGCATTTCTGTATTTCTTTGCAAATGGTTGGTTGGTTGACTATGACATGAAATATTGAAAGACAAAACTATATGTGGTATTGTTGTCACAAGGTGTCAGTAATGTTACATTACCTTCACACTGCATGGCGTCAGCCATGGCATGTCCGACATGATAGTGTAAAAAAAAAGTTCTCCTCCCATTCCTTGTGGAAGTGGCAAGTTTTGGCCTTCTTACTTCGACCTTCTTCCTCACTCACAAATTTAGAATAGGGATGGTCCGATCAGGGTTTTATGCTGCCGATTCCGACACCAATCATCCAGGACTGAAATCGGCCAATACCAATCGCATGGATTAATTATACATTTTTTAATGTATTTATAATGAGTGCTATTGACCAGGGGTGCTGTATGAAGGGGAAAAGTCAGGTCCCTTGACTGCCATGGTAGCCAAAAAATAAGTAATTACTAATAAGTAATAAGTAATGCAATTTGAATTAGAATTCCTGGCTGCACCACTGCTACTAGCTATATGATATGAACAAAGGAACCATAAACTCACACTAGTTTAGACAAAAACATACTTGACTTACTTTTACAAGAGAACATGAAACTTCCAGAGGATGACACACCTTCTGTAAAGAGACTTTGGATGTGCGAGTACATTGGTGGCACTTCCAGATACGTGAAAAAGAACTCGGCAAACTCAATGGCTTCTATTGCTAAGAAAGGCTGGTAATTTTGTCTGATGAATGAAACTATTTTTCGGGTTATTAGCTCAGCCGACTGTAACACACATACGCGTTTGCACGATGATCATACCGTGAGCCCCCAAAACTCAGCATACTACGTCAATTGTGTTTGTTCTTCAGATGCTGTATTAAAGCAAGATAGCTTCCCCGGCATGCGTCGGGAGTTACGTTCCACATGGCAGACATTATTGTTTGTGTTTTGTGGGAGGGGAAAGCGGGAGTTCGAATTTCCGCTTGGGCATCTCTGTGTGGAGTTTGCATGTTCTCCCGGTGCGTGCGTGGGTTTTCTCCGGGTACTCCGGTTTCCTCCCACATTCCAAAAACATGCATGTTAGCTTAATTGGCGACTCGAAATTGTCCATACGTTAGAATGGTTGTTTGTCTATGCGTGCCCTGTGATTGGCTCGCAACCGGTTCGGTGTGTACCCTGCCTTGGCATCGAAAATGGATGGATGGAAAAACAGGTTTTCTATGCGCTAACTACAAAAATATTCCATTAATTAATTTTGAATCCTACTGTAAGTAAATTAAGTTATCACCTTGGGGTGTGGAACAAATTAACCACGATAAACTGTAGTTGTAGTTGGTGATTAATGTGGTTTCAAGACATTAGAAAAAACAGCAAAAACTCACAATAAATCTTAAAATAAAACCTTTTTGACACTTTATGTGAATAGTTGATGCTGAAAATTAAGCACGGGCATATTGTGTTGTATTGACTTTTCATTAATTGTGATTTGAGGCAAGGGAGGCAAAAGGTAGTGCATGGCTTGGCTGCAACCAGCAGGATACAAAAGTATTGAAAGTATTTTTTTAATGGAAAAGGATGTCTAATTGTCCAGTGAAATAGACATCCGTTCTGCTTCGTACACAATGAAAGTATGGATTGTATTTGCTGGCTAAATCTCAGACACCACTGCACCCTTCTCCTCTTTTGCTAGGGATGGGCCTGCAGCATGGATGTTGCCTGTAACTCGAAACTGCCCGCAGAGCTGATTTGAATAGCAGTGGAGCTGGGAGTGTGTACACGGGTGCCTTAGGGCGACCTCACAGTATAGTACATGAGCTTATTTAAACTGGGATGGGGGTGGGTACTTGTTTCCACCATTGTGCACCTGTTCGGGAACCAGGAAATCATGCTGTGACGGCGGTTGGGATGAGGTCACAGGTCACAGACAGGGGGAAAGGGGTATCAGGCACTGATGCCGAGCTGAAAAAGGCAGAGGAGTATGATGCTGGTTTGTATTCGGCAACATATCATAGCAATCCCTACGTACGCAAATATGTTCCGTAGTGGCGGTGTAGAAAAACGTAATTGCTCATTTGTCAAAAACCCCCAACAAAACACTAATAGTAATAATAAGAGGAAGAATAATTTGTTTTGAGGCACATAAGCATTACAGTGAATGCTAAGTTTGCGGAAAGCATCTTTGGGAACAAATCAATGAAGACAGTTTTTACCCACTTATGCCAAAGACGATCAAACTTCTTCATAAGACACCCTACTCATGAGATGAGATGATACATGAGATTGGGTCCACTGGAGCGAGACAAGATAAGCTTTAAACATTCAATTAGAAGAATTACAATAAAAAAATACGACTTAAAAAAAAAACTTGTTTTAATCGAGTCACAAAACAATGCAGGTGTGATATGAATTTTTTTTATTGCCCCACAAATAGTGAAACAGTTCACACTGTTTACAGTGCGGACGGGGGCTTGCTGACCTCGACTGTGGAGATAGTTGGTCGGTGGAAGGAATACTTCGAGGCCCTTCTCAATCCCACTGACATACCTTCCGTAGAGGAAGCAGAGTCCGAGGACACGTACGTGGACAGTTCTATCACCGTGGCTGAGATAATTGGGGTAGTTAAATCACTCCCCAGTGGCAAAGCTCCGGGAGTAGACGAGTTTCGCCCGGAATTCCTCAAGGCTCTGGATGTTGCAGGACTGTGTTGGTTGACACGCCTCTACAACATTGCATGGAAGTCAGGAACAGTACCTCTGGACTGGCAGACCGGGGTGGTGGTCCCCATTTTTTAAAAGGTTGACCGGAGGGTGTGTTCCAACTATAGGAGGATCACACTCCTCAGCCTTCCTGGGAAAGTCTACTCCAGGGTGCTGGAGAGAAGGGTACGACCGTTAGTCGAACCTAGGTTACTGGAGCTGCAATGGGGTTTTCGTCCCGGTCGCGGAACCCTGGACCAGCTCTACACCCTTGCAAGGGTACTGGAGGGTATGTGGGAGTATGCCCAACCAGTCTACATGTGCTTTGTAGACTCGGAAAAGGCATTTGACCGTGTCCCTCGTGGTGTGCTGTGGGGGGTGCTCCGGGAGTACGGGATTGGTGCCCCGCTACTACGTGCTATTCGGTCCTTGTACAATCGAAGCAGGAGCCTGGTTCGCATTGCCAGCAGTAAGTCGAGCTTGTTTCCGGTGAACGTTGGGAGTGAGGTCTTGCCTCAGGTGGAGGAGTTCAAGTATCTCGGGGTCTTGTGAGACCGAGCGTGAGGTCGACAGACGAATCGGTGCAGCATCCGCACCGAAGGCAGAGCTCTCTGTTTACCGATCGATCTACGTTCCCACCCTCACCTATGGTCATGAGTTATGGGTCATGACCGAAAGAATGAGATCAGAGTAGAGCCGCTGCTCCTTCACAGAGAGAAAAGCCAGTTGAGGTGGCTCAGGCATCTAGTCCGGATGGCTCCCGGGCGCCACCCTGGTGAGGTGTTTCGGGCATGCCCAGTCGGGAGAAGGCCCCCAGGAAGACCTAGGACACGCTGGAGGGACTATGTCTCACAGCAGGCCTGGGAACGCCTTGGTGTCCTCCCGATGGAGCTGGAAGAGGTCGCCGGGGACCGGGAAGTCTGGCCTTCTCTACTGAAACTGCTGCCCTGCGACCCGGACCCGGATAAGCGGAGGAAAATGGATGGATGGATGGTCCCACAAATAAACAATAAAAAAGTTCATTGAGACCAAATAAACCACTAATGTTACAATAATGTATAGTGAGAATAATATATCATAATATACAAAAAGAATGCAATATTTCCTTAGAATTGGCATTTGTGACATTTATTTTCTCACAGGCCATTGGTACTGTCTGTCAGATGATTGTAGCACTTTTTGTAATGCTGGCTTTTAACTGTATGGAAGAGCAGCATTTCTTTTGCGATGACTTTCTGTGAACGCACACCATTTAGCACTTTTCCGTTTTTATTTACTTTGCAGATCAAACGTCTTGGTGTGCGTTGATTGTGGGTGTGTAGTTTTTTTCCCCAGGTGGGAAAACTGGGTCATGATTGAGGTGGTCAAGTTCGTTGTGTTGCCTTTTATGTTGCTACAACTTTTGAACTACTTCTGAATATTGACGGACTCCATGCTCATTCCCACACGCTGTAGCATTTGGCTCAACAATTATCTTTTTTCCTCCCTATTTCTACTACGTTACCTTGCATTGCTCCTCGCAAGGGTCCACTTGTGTGTATGCTAGCAGACCCGCCTCTCCCCTCAAATAGGCAAAGCGACTGTATGACTGACGAGAGGTCTCACTCTGTTCCAGGTGTCTAGGTACTGAACCAATGCACAGAGTGAACTCTCTTCCTGCATGTTTGGAAGCAAGAGACAAGGAAAACAGTCATATGGCAATATATGGAGGCCAGCAGTTCATTTTTATTTGTGATTGTGTTTAATTTTTAATTTATTTATAATTACAAGCCGTTTTTTTTCTGAATGAGACATCTCTTCACGTTCTGATCTCGTGACACCCCTGCTAGCTTGTATTTAAATGTATCTGAATGCACACTTAATCTTTGCAAATAAGCTCAGTGTGCAGGGGGACATTTGGGAGAGACCCTTCCTGTTTGCTGTCCGACCATGAAAAAGCTCTCCAAAGAGCCAAATGGCTTCGTCTATTTCCTCTTACAGCATTTTGAAGCCAAAGAGTTCTGTTTGTCCAAGCCGAGATAAGCTTTTATCTTTATGAAATTGAAGCGTGCCATTTGATTTGCTTATCTTGGGAAACGATGGCTGCCTGCGTGTACTTAAAGACCACGCTGTGTGCGCTGTTTTAAGTTGTATTCACACATGTATTTTTTTTTCAACGTGATTTTTGTGATTCCCCCCTCTTGCAGCCGATTACAAAGAGAGCTTCAACACCATCGGGAACATCGAGGAAATCGCCTACAATGCCATCTCCTTCACCTGGGACGTGAACGAAGAGGCCAAGGTAGGAAACGAAGTGTATATTTTCCCAGAAGCCGGTCGGTTATGTTTACCCTTGCCAGAGGCGTGTTGTAAAATTGGAACGCAGAAAAAAAGAAAAAAAAAGCGGCGTGACGGGTTTTGTGTCTTTTTTGCTGATTCAGTTGTTGGCAAACAAGAGCAAAGTGGACAAATGAACTGTGACACTCATAGATTGTACAAAGAACACAAGGCTCCACAAACTTGATGATTTAAAACAACTGGAGAGCCTGCAGCAATTACATCCATTCCCATCCAATACACTTGATGATAATTCACCATGGATACAAGGTTTTCTGACTGGAATTGTCACATAGCATGCAGTTAGTTAGCAGTCCACAAAAACACCCGAAAAAAAACAATATTTCCCATGCATTTACGTTTTGTGACAGCCTGTCACAAATACATTTTAATCTATGAACACATTAGATCGATAGACGGATACTTTATTAATCTCCAAGAGAAATCTAGGGTTATAGTTCGTCATATACAGTGAGCTTGTTTCCGGTGAACGTTGGCCTCCGCCAAGGCTGCCCTTTGTCACCGATTCTGTTCATAATCTTCATGGACAGAATTTCTAGGCGCAGTCAAGGCGTGGAGGGAGACCAGCTTGGTCCTTATGGCCTCATCAGGCCTTGACCTTCAGCGTTTACTGGAGCGGTTTGCAGCTGAGTGTGAAGCTTCTGGGATGAGACTTAGCACCTCCAAATCCGAGGCCATGGTTCTCAGTCGGAAACGGGTGGACTGTACCCTCCGGGCTGGGAGTGAGGTCTTGCCTCAGGTGGAGGAGTTCAAGTATCTCGGGGTCTTGTGAGACCGAGCGTGAGGTCGACAGACGAATCGGTGCAGCATCCGCACCGAAGGCAGAGCTCTCTGTTTACCGATCGATCTACGTTCCCACCCTCACCTATGGTCATGAGTTATGGGTCATGACCGAAAGAACAAGATTGCGGATAAAAGCGGCGGAATTGAGTTTCCTCCGTAGGGTGGCTGGACTCACCCTAAGAGAGAGGGTGAGGAGCTCGGCCATCCGGGAGGAGCTCAGAGTAGAGCCGCTGCTCCTTTACATCGAGAGGAGCCAGTTGAGGTGGCTCGGGCATCTAGTCCGGATGCCTCCCGGGCGCCTCCCTGGTGAGGTGTTTCGGGCGTGCCCAGCCGGGGGAAGGCCCCAGGGAAGACCTAGGACACGCTGGAGGGACCATGTCTCACAGCTGGCCTGTGAACGCCGGGTGTCCTCCCGGCGGAGCTGGAAGTGGTCGCCGGGCACCGTGAAGTCTGGACTTCCTACTGAAACTGCTGCCCCCGTGACCCGGACCCAGATAAACGGAAGAAAATGGAATGGAATGGAATATACAGTATCTATAGAATTATATTTATAACACTTAGCATTGCGTCCCATTACGTGCATATCTTTAGAACCCACATAACGATTGTGGATGTTGTGGATGATGTGCAAAATTCTAAATAAAAGTGCATTTTTCCCTTAACACAATATTTGACAAGCGAGAGATGAGGCTGCATATGTAGCAACCTCCTGTAAAGACATGCACGGGGTATTGCAAGACTAGCAACCGGTTGACAGTGAGTCTCCTAGCTTGGGCTCCATAGCTTAGCATGACTGAAGATGAGAGTGGATGTAAATAGTAGCAGCGCGCTATCTAGTCACTGGGAAAGGTTTCAACACATTAGCAAAACATACATTCATTATAGCGGTCTAAATTATTATACAGTATGTTATGTATTGTGTAAAACAGGGGTGTGAATGAATTTTGGTGTTTGCTGATCATTCCCTTTATTTTAGCTTATATTTATATATTTGTATTTCCAAATATTTCAACTTCCTTCTTTGTGAATTTAATTTTCGTAATATTTTGGCTTTATTCCCATAATATTTTTACTTTAACTAAACTTTTTCCCCAATTTTGTTTAATTTGTTTCTCAAAATATTTTGACACATTTTTCTTTTTTCATCTTACTTACTACTTACTTACTTACTACTCAAATGACATTGTTTTTCCTAATACTGTATTACAAATGTATTCTTGGAAAATTGTGATTTCTTTTTTCTTGTTAGAATATGACTGGTTTCTCTACTTTTTTTCCTTAATATTTTGACTTTACAATATTCTGGCAAAATACAGAAGTTTTTTCAGAAATATTTCAACCCTGTAATGTATTTTTTTACAATTCTAATCTCATTATTATGACTATATTGCCATAATATTTTAACTTTACAGTATTTTCATAACATAACTTTTTTGTAACCTAATTTTCCACACAAAAATTACAGCAAATATGATATTATGTTATTCTTATAAAATTTGATTAAAACTTTTTTCTCTTAATCTTGTGAATTTCTTCTGCTGATTTTTCCATTTTTGCAGATTTGTTATATTTATTTTTTACTTTCCTTGTACATTTTTTGTTTTAATGTACAGAGAGCCACTTAAAAAACAGCTGCACTTTGGACACCCCTGGTGTAAAACAAAGAAAGGAACAACATCAAATTAAAAGCACTAAATGAATACATAGCCACCATCCACTAGTACCAGCCTGGAGTTTGTTTTTCAGAGAGGTTGTGCGCAGAACAGTTATTAGCACTCAAGAACGTCATCAAATGTTACCTTTACGTGTTGCTACATAGTTTTAGCATTTAAGAGGTGAAAGTAAAAGGGGAAATACAGAAGAGTAGTCTATCTAGCGTGGGGGAAAGTTAGATGGTGCGTTCAGGGGCCGTCGAACAAAGCAGGACACGTCACCGCTCGCAACAAACAACATAAACATAGAAAAACTATGGGATTTGTAACTGTATATATATTATTTTCCTAAAATAATGGTCCATATTTCCACAATTGATAACCATTTACATAAAAAATGTTTTTATCATTGCGCCTGGACATTTCCCGTGGCCTTACAGCATGCTTGAGGATATGATGCGCTCTTTTATACATTTGAAAACACTGTAAGAATGACACTTTTGTAGAATTGGCTTCTTTATTTTATAAGTGTTACATTTTAGACTAAAATGACCACCACACAACAGTAAGAGGAAGCGGGGACTTCCTGTTTATCACTGTATAAAGAAAGATGACACAATATGTGAAATAAATGAATTCATGCGGTACATTAAAATGAGTGTCTATCTAAATGGTATTATGTTAGGCGTCTGATAGGGCTGTTAATGACAGTTAAAATGTGATATTCTTACATTTGCATGTCCATCATGAAATGGGCGGTCGGTGTACTTTTCTCCTTTGTTGTCACTGTGTGTGTAGCCCACTCCTTTGTAACCGCTCCTTAAATGGAGCCTACTTACCATTTGAACTCCCAGGGCCCCCAAGGGCCAACACATACATGCACACATGCACACACACACGCACGCACGCACACACACACACGGCAATCCCTGTCCCCACCCTTTCTTGTTTGTTTTGCCCTTGTTTCTGTGTGAATTCCAGTGTGTGTGTGTGCGTGCGTGCGTGCGTATTACGTGGCTCTTTCATTGCAATAGGGGACAAAGAGTTGCTGGAGGAAATCCAAGCTCACTTCTCTGGGACAATATTTACTTTTGCTGGATCTACATCTTATTTTTTTCTCCCTCTAAGCATACATACATACACACAAATCCCTCCGTGTCTCTCTTCAGCTGGAGGTGGATTACCTGTCCTCCTTTTTGTGTGAAATAATACATTTTTTTTAGTTACTAATCATAATTATCCAGGTGGTTTAGTTCAGTCCCCAATTAAAGGTGCTATTTTTGTTTAGTTCACTAATTTTTAGGTAATATTTGTGGTGGCCACATATAGATATTATAAACACATCAATACATACAGTCGACCAGATAAATCACGCAGGTTTACTGCAGCCTCTCCCTCCTCCTTTTCAGATCTTCATCACAGTCAACTGCTTGAGCACGGACTTCTCGTCGCAGAAGGGCGTCAAGGGTCTTCCTCTGATGATCCAGATCGACACGTACAGCTACAACAACCGCAGCAACAAGCCGCTGCATAGGGCCTACTCGCAGATCAAGGTCTTTTGTGACAAGGTGGGGCGCTATTCATCCCCCACCTGAAGTGCATAAAGCCATACATAATCAATGTACAATACAAGTACTGGAATTTTGATAGGAAGCGATCAATAGTCCCAAACCATTATTTTTGTCCATGTAGTGTAATGCATGATGAGGCAGGAACAAGATAAGTGCTCCCTCTTGTGGTGACGCCTGCACAATACACTGTCTGTAGTTATTTTCATTTCATTTCAACATCTTCTTCTCTTCTTCTCTCCTTTTCAGGGAGCTGAGCGCAAGATAAGAGACGAGGAGAGAAAACTATTCCGCAAGAAGTCGAAAGGTTGAAGGTTTTTTGGGGGCGGCAAAATTGACAATCACAGATGAACTACTGACTAATATGACACATTTTTGTTGATAAATAAATTTTCCAGGTAAAGATGGAGGTGAGAGTGTGATAACAGTTCCCAAAAAGTCAGACACAACATATTTCAAGACCATGACTGACCTGGAAGCACAGCCTGTCCTCTTCATCCCTGACGTTCACTTTGGCAACCTGCAAAGGGCGGGACAGGTACACATGATAGTGATGGCCTAAAAAAATAATGAAACAGAAAAAAATACTACTAATATATAAAAATATATATATTATANTATATATATATATATATATATATACACACACAGGGGTGTCAGGAGACACCCAACGATACACAATATTGGGTCCATGATAATTTATGATAACACATTGGAAAAGATTTTATATTATTTTCAATAAAAAAATTTGATTGGTCAAAAAAAAAAAATCTTTCAATAATGCTCTGCTCACCGGCACTTCCATATTGCTGTAGTATCATTCACCGTAGTGATGCCATAGTTCACAGCCTGTCGGAGTTGCGAGATTTCAGGACACCCACTAATTATATATCTATAAATTTAATAATAATATTACATTTACTGCGATTGACTGGGGACCAGAGTGTACCCCGCCTCCCGCCCAAAGCCAGCTGGGATAGGCTCCAGCATCCCCGTGACCCTAATGAGGATAAGCGGTATAGAAAATGAATGAATGAATGAACATTACATTTATGATAATATTAGATGGATATATTTTTAAAAATCAACTGCAAGTCAAAGTAATTAAGGGTTTTCATTAAAAACATGTACTAAGAATCATCAAAAATCAAGCCAAACACAATAGTTAGTTATTTGACGAAGAAACATATTACTCTTTACTGCAAAACACCTCACTATGTTGTATGTTTTTCCCATTGAAAACATTTGGCACAAATAATTTAAAAATAAAAAAAGTAATTCAAACATTTACAATAAAACATGACTAAACAGAATGATTTATTTAATAAGTAAGGGTATTGTAACTATTATAAAGCATGCATATAGTGACAATTAAAAAAAAAATTTTGGAATTGGTATATTTCCTTATGACACTAAGAGAAAAGAGAGTATATCATGCAAGGGAAATTAAAATGAATTCATTTAACAAAAGAATATAGAGTTGGCATTGCTTTGTGCTCTAACTTGTTGTTGTTTTTAGGTATTCACCTTCAACACAGAGGAGCTGGAGCGAGAAGGGTGAGTGTGCGCCCAAAGAGGAGGTGTCTTTTACATCAAACAAGTAGCAGCTATGCAAACGTGCATAGACAGGAAGCGACATACCGCCGCAAATGCAAACAAAATTTGCAATTGTACTGGTTTTTTTATATGCATCTTCTTCCTCAGAAGTGTGCTGGTGAAGAGGATGTTCAGGCCGTCGGAGGAAGACTTGTGTCCGTCGCCGCAGAAACAGATCAAGGAGGAGACGCTCAAGAGAGGTACAAGTTGGACAGTAATAACAAATGCTCACCGGCCACTTCATTAGGCACACCTCCACGTGTACCCGCTATCTAACGAGATGCAATACAAAAGTTCCATTTATAAATGGGCACTTTTAAGGATGTTCAGTTTGGATTGACGTATAATAAACAGATTTTAGCTTTAACTTGAGCTTTAGCTAAGCTTTTTGCGCACAGGGGCCATACCAACTTTATGAAAAAACATGAAGCAACAAATGCAGTGTTCGCCATACATTCTTTTATTTGTGGTACCCTGCCACTAATAACTTTGGACCGCCACAGATAGATCTGCCGCTACAATTTTTTACATAATTGACCATAAACACATTATAATGGGGCTGCTGGTGTAGCTTGTTTTTCCAACTTTGTACAGTAGATGGCATCATAACACCTCATCTGCACATACCACAAGTCAGTTATTTTATGTCAGCACCCCCCTCAGGGAACAAAATTGTTTTCAGCCCCCCACCCCCATTTGAAAAGCAATTAAGAAAGCATATTCATGAGCCATGAGTACTGCATGTGTGCGATAGATTTGTACATGTTGCCAAGCCTGCAGTAACACTGAAAGTGTTCCCTGCCTCTCACGCCCACCGGACAGTGCACCGCAACCCTCAAGGGGGGCTCGCCCCACTATTTGAAAAGCACTGGTATACGGAGAGAGTAATTGTATACCAACGACAGTAGATTTAAACATGACTGCCAACTCGGCTGCAAATGACTGAGTGTAGTTTGCCATAGAGCAGAAAGGCCGCCATGATGGTGAGCGAGAAAGGTGGGCTTGATGGTGAGCGGGGCTAGCCGCACAACAGCGTACAATGCATTGAGTATAGAATAGTAATACATGTTATAAATATAAATGTGTAGAAATCCATTATACTGCAGAAATATGACCTACATGTAGATGTAAATAAAAACCTGAGTAGCAGTATGAAAGAAATTTTCCATTTTCTGTGCCGTATCCTCATTAGGGTCACACAGGCGGGGTACACCCTGGACTGGTCAACAGTCAATTGCAAGGCGACTACAGACAAACCACTATTTGCATGCACATTCACATTCTGCCCATGGACAATTTAGAGTCGCTAATTAATCTAACATGCATGTTTTTTGGAATGTGGGAGTACCTGGAGAAAGTCAAAAACACACAGGGATGTATGGATATAATTAACCAATTTTACTGGAAAAGATTGTAAAATCTAAAACAGTGCTTGAATTTGACCTTTATAGCGACATAAAAAGGGATGCTCTGAACGATTGGCCACCAATTAGTATCGATTTCGATTTATGTAATAAAAAAAAACATATGATTGGCATATGCCGATGTTTTTCTAAGCCTATTACAAAAAACAATCACCGTGTGTCAAGTAGGGTTTCTAACACCCGTCTTGAGCCGACAAGCGACACACTTTGTCCTGTACTGCTGCGAGAATCAAGACTAGTCCGTAAAACCTTAATGGCTTCTGTTTGACACAGGCTACGCCAATCCATGCCAGCGTTGCCCTACGAAATGGACACTGACTTGAATCTCTTAAGTTCAGCAGAACAGATTTCTAATGAAGATATGTATTTGTAGTATTTTTTCTGCTCATATTGTTACCTTGAACAAAAAAAAAAACTACTTAACAATTTATTCCCAATCTATTCGTATTACTCCAAAACATGCCTCAAATGCCAAATAGTAAAAAAATTGTTTCACAAAAATGAAGTCAAAAAACCCCAAATCCCACTCAGTTAATTTTTTTAAATAACTACCTATTTGCCAGAGGCCCTTGGAATTGTCTATTGGTGGCTGTGGTCAATAACACTTATTAATAACAATAATAATAATAATAAATTACACTTGTAATGCGCTTTATCAAAGCCTCTCAAAGTGCTTACACTGAGGTCATCATAGTTCATTCACAAGTGTGAATGAATAATCACTATTCATCATTATTCATTTACACTTGTCATAATTACATTGGAAAATGTACCATTAATCCATGTGATTGGTATCAGCCAATCTCACTCATTGTTGATTGGAATTGGCAATATTAAACCCTGATCGGAGCATCTTTAGTTCCTACAAGTGTGGATGCACATTGTTGCATCGACACCTCTCTGACAGTGTCAATCCAAAGTGAGTTATTAATCTCCCTCTTCTTGCAAGGGCTTGGTGTACCTAATATAGTGGCCAGTATATAGAACATAAAGGGACATGTGTAGGTGACAGTCTGCCAACCCAACTCCCCCACCCTCTTTGCAGTGTTGTTGTACGTCCGCAAAGAAACAGACGAGGTGTTTGACGCGCTGATGCTCAAGTCCCCTACGCTCCGAGGCCTCATGGACGCGGTGAGTGGCGTCCTGTGTCGCTTGAACGGCGCAAAAATGAACGAGTCAGCATGTTCTGTTGTTTTTAGATATCTGAGAAATACGGGGTGGCAGCCGAGAAGATTGCCAAAGTGTACAAGAAAAGCAAAAAAGGGTGAGGGGCTGATAAACACTTTCCGTTATTTGACTTTTCATTTGAATGGTTAATCTGTGGTCACTTCCTGTTTCAGCATCCTGGTCAACATGGACGACAACATCATTGAGCATTACTCCAACGAGGACACCTTTGTCCTCCACATGGAGAGCAACGCCGATGCCTACAAGGTGACGCTGACGGAGATATGACAACAGAAAAAGGGGGCGTGCCCCACTAAACACCCTCTTCCTGTAACATCCAAAAAGACTGCCTCTGATTGGCTGACATTGGGCTCTGGAGGGGAACTGTTTCACTGTGTCCTAAAAGGCAGAAATAACAGAGCACAGATTCATGGAACCACGCCACTGTTTTATTTTGACTGTATAAAATGTGTTGTCGTTGTGTACATACTTAATTTGTATCAGGAGTAGCCTTGTAAGATGCCTGATGAAAATTGTCTATGCAATAGTTTGGATTCAATCTTAATTAGCAGCTTCATTTGCATGCCCGCCTTTGTATTTCCTTGTTTTTATAGCTGTTTTATTATTTATTGATGCTTTGCAGTATATCCATCGATTTCAAGTACAGTACTTCACATTTCAGTGACTTAACAGGAAGTCACCCACAACATGAGCCCTCGTGATTTTTTTTTTAAATAAATGTTTTTTCAAAGGCTTTGTATCACATATTTTAATATTCACGTCATCAACAATGTTGATATATGGCAATTAACTCCATGAATATACTTTTCCGCATTTTAATATGGCACTCACTGTTGCCTGAATCTCATGACCTAATAATAAACAGACATGCCACTGTTGTTTCACTTTCACTATTTGATCCAAGTAAACATTACCAAAAAGCAAAATTAATAGTGTTATGTGTGTGTAGTTTTAGGCACGGCTTGGGAAAGCGTGTTAATATCAGTGCTTCCAACTTAGCGATTTTGTTGCTAAGTCTGGCAACATTCCATTTTTCAATTCCAACATGTCGACATATTTTCTAAAAAATGACCAGCGACAAATCGAACGACTTTTCTGGTAGTTTTTGTTAAAGTGAACGCATGCATTGTTCTGGAATTTCTATTCACACTGAGCAGCAACGGGTGAAACTGAGAGGTCTGCCTCAGCCCGCCCCAAAGCAGTCAGCTCCTGCAGCACGTAGAGCTCTACCCACCCATGAATCACGCATGCGTGACTCGCAATGCTGCCGGGGTGAAGCTCGCCCTGTTTAGCGGGATCTAAAATGTAAATGTTTCCTAATCTTCATTAAATTACTGCACATTACACTCAAACCTCATTCGGACTGAATGTTAATAAATTAAACAAGTAGTCCTACCTGCAAAGTAATGGTTGGAGGTGAGTCTGGATGTAATTAAAATAAGATGCTATGCCTTTATTAGTCTCGCAAGGTGAAATTATTATGCTGTATTATATTTATATATATCAATATATATAAATATATATATTATATTAATATATATAAAAATATATATACTGTATATGTAACAAATATTAAAAAAAAATTGATTATGTGATGGCCAATTTTAAACATTTGGAGTTCATTTGGAGTTCTAAATGTGTTTTTACTCACTTTTTTGTCTCGCCTACAGAATTATACATTATATCAAATTAGCCGTCATCTAGCAACTTCACAGACAGCCAATCGCTACTTTTCTTACTGAGGAGTTAGCAAAGAGTGGTTGATACAGTATGAGTAAAATTTGCCATCTTGGTAGATGATTGACCTTCTTGCTAGCTTTAGCCTAATAGTCAACGCTTAAAACTACAACTTTGCAGCACCAAACGTGGAAAAATATAAGTTCATTATGTTGTATCACTGTTATTTTTCAGCCAATTCCGCTAAAGCTTGGAAAAAAGTAGCATTTCTCCCTAATTCACTATGGAGACACATATCTTATTGACCTTCTTGCTAGTTTTAACATGCTAACGCTTGCTACAACTACTTATCCGTTACAAAGGTAATTCATATCCTCATCTGCCACAAACCAATTCCTCAGTAGGACGATATTACCAAAGTTCCAAATAGTCTTTAAAATCAGCACCAAAATCCATCATTCCTTACCTTTGTCAGGCTCCTAGCAGTAGTATGGGAGCCTAGGAAATATTTGCTCAATTCCCCAACCCGGGAAGAAACAGCCATTTCGCCATTTTGTCTTTATTTAAATAACAAAATGGACATCCTACACAGAACAAATGATGCGAGTTTACAATACAAAAATCTACAAAAAGATAGTGATTGCCTTTTTTTAACCTCTTTTCTTTGTTCGACAACTGTGCAGTATAAATGACACAATACTGTGTATATGATTTCAATTTTTCTTCTACATTTGGCACTTGACCACAAGATGCTATGCGGGGTTGAGGTACCTGATCAGACACCATTTTTTATCACTGCTGCTTTTTTTAAAACATATATTCTTTCCCAGAATTAAGTTCCTCCAACTGCAGGAAAAAGAAACAAATGTGTTTTCACACCAGGTTATTAAAAATAGAATGTCAGTGAACGTAAACACGTCACTGACATCTGTTTGGTTTGAAATTTGGTGCAAAAATCCGAACACAATTAGGAAAAATTGTGGGAAACTTACACTTCAAAGTTGTCAACGCACAGCGATGCATGTGGTCCTCTCCTCTTCGCGTCCATCATAAATATGAGTGAATATACTGTACAACATCGTTTCTTCTTTCAAGTCAAACAAAACATCACAATGCAATAATTTACACATCCTAATTTTAAAATGAATCTCATCCGTCGTAAAAGAATACTATACATTTTTTGAACATTTTTGCATTTGTTGCAGATGTATTCAGCTTGTGTCTTTACCTAGTTGAAATATGTGTGCTTAAAATCACATTAAAACAAGGAGGATCTTGTCAAAAATATTCTCCTTCCTATACAAGTCACACACTTAAGACCAAAATGATATATAAATCACTATGAATTAAGTCAATTTGTGTGATTTATTTAACCAGGATACTTGTCAGGAATGTGACAAATGGTGGTAAATATTTTTCACATATTTTTGTAGTCCTAGTTATAGTTTTTGGGGACAATTATCAAGGATCCAGGTAACTTTGGGCAGTCCTTCCTGCAATCATTAGAATGCTAACAGTTTTAACCATGTACAGACCTGCAACTTTTTTATACAAATGTGAAAATAATAAAATGATATAGTATTTTGTCACTTTCTTTGTTACCATTTCCTGGTAAGAGACACCAATATAACTGAATAAAAATGTATTTTGAACTGAAATGTGAATGAGGTGACGTAACACTCCCCAGAGATGTGCGTTAAAAACATTAAAACCTACATTTCCCAGATGCTCCAGTCTGTGGAAGGAAGAGCTAGCATGGATTCAGGTCATTCCGCAGGGGGAACAAACATACTTCAATAAAATATGTCTGGACTGTCTGTGGAATCAGTTCTTTCCTCCAAAGTCCAGCATTTGTACCGTGAGAACGCTGCCATCTGCGCAGTAAATCCTTCAAGTTGTCCTTCAAGTGTTTGTCGACTGCTGGGAAGGTTTTTTTCTGACATTTTTTGAATGACAAACTAAACTGCAATGGAAAAATACAAACAAGATGGGAGAAAAATAATTAAAGAGTTCTGGTTGTCTATTGGCCGACGCTTCCCGGGTCGCACTGCAGCAGCCGCACGATGGAGGGGTCGCTCTTGGCTCCTTCCACAAACTCCTCCAGGGACAATTTACCTTAAAGAGGAGAAGAAGAGACAATCAAATCTACATCTACACGATTTCATCCATAATCCATTAGATGCTCATTAGTAAACTGAATTTTAAATGTAAAATTGATTGATTGATTAATACTGACTTGCAGTTCAAATGTAGTGCACTTCTTGGCTGCAACCAGCAGAGGTGGTGTTGAGTGAGCTGCAACTATTTTGCTGTCTGAACAACAGCTCAGCTATACTTTTTGTTATAGCATAGCATAGTAAAGCTATATGTATTATATGTTATTATCATTATTATTATATATTTTTTATCCATTATTTGTTTGTTTTGCCGCAGTGAAGTTAATTTGTTGAAAAAAATTTTTTGTTGAAAAATGACTTGTTAATTTTTAACAAAATGTTGTTTTATTTATAGTTACAGTTTCACTTTCTCAACTAACACGCAACGTATTCAAGCTGATAGCTTATTTATTTTGAAACTATTACATAATATTCTTTACAATATTGAAAAACATTGAAATACATGTAAAGTTCACCCAAATTTTTCCAGATTTGTACACTTAAAAAAGATGAAAACACAAGCGCAAAAAGCAACTTCAACAAACTTAAAATATTAAATCAGCGATTTCCGAGCTTTTTTTTTTTACTGTAATAGTCTTGTGTTGTGACGATTCTATGTGTGGTCCTATGACAACATGCTTAACAGGGAACTTTAGAGACGCGAGTTAGCGCCTTACCATCTCGATTTGTGTCCATTTGCCTGAAGATCTTATCTGTGCGTTTCTCAGGCGTCGACTCATCCTCTGGCATCTTCATCACCGATGAGACCATCTTGTAAATGGCCTGCAGATGACACCGAGTGTGGAAAACGATTTGCTAGGCATCGACCAGCAACATGTGCACACCCGACTACCGTAACTACTACTACTTTGCCGCCTAGACAGGATGCTGTAGATTCACGAAAGTTGTATGACACAGACTGGTGAAAAGCTAAAAAGCTAAAAGTGAGGGCCCCCAGGCTGGATGAAAAGAGAGTTCATTCTGAGCATCTGAGACTCCCTGCCTGCATTCTTTGAGAGATGAGACATCCACTCTTTCCACTCTTGTGGTAAACTAACCATTAATATACCCCCCACCAAAAAAATAAATATCTCACAAGAAAGTACGTTTTTAATTTGGCGCGGACATACAGTATATATGCTTGCTACGTGTCCCTCACAGTTAGCCTCTCCAATTTATTTATGCAAAATTTAAGAAAGTGTTTTAAACGGAGTTGGGAGGTAGGTAGCCAGAACCTTACCACTTCCACACTGAATGGGAGGTGAACTATGTCGCGTTGGGCGTGGCATGGCTAACTACATGCAAATCTAATGACATGTAACATTACTAACCCCTAGTGGCCATAATAATAAATATAACTTGTTTTTCAATATTTGTTTTACTTGTAATAGTTCATAGTCAAGCACAAAATAGAAATCATTAATTTATTCATTAGTTTACAAAAAAACGCCATAGAGTGATTGAGCAATGTTCGAACTGCGATGCAGTGAGGGATGACTACCAATAAAGTTGATGCTATTTTCAGTAGTATCTCCAAACAAACCTTTGTTTTTGACAAACAAATAATTTTGACTGGATCCTTCACAAAGACAAACTGTGGGCGGTGTTTGGCTAACATTGCACAGCAGCTGGATGCGGTGCTGAGTCAAGCTGTGTATCAGAGGAGGTGCTGCTCACTTCTGGAAATAAAACACCGCAGGAACTGCTAGTTTCTAAAATTACACTATGGTTGGTCCCTCCCGCTGCAGGGTGGTCAGACGATGGGCAGACAGATGTATGACACAGCAGCTTAGCAAAATAAATGCTGCACGCAGGCAGACTCACCGTGACAATTTCCAACATCTCGGCCTTGCTGATGTAGCCGTTGCCGTCCAGGTCGTACATGCTGAACGCCCACTTCAGCTTCTGGTCCAGGCGGCCGCGTGAGGTCACGCTCAGGGCGATGATGAACTCCCGGAAGTCGATGGTGCCGTCCCCGTTGGCGTCGAACGTGCGGAAAACGTGCTCGGCGAACTTGGAGGCATCGCCGTAAGGGAAGAAGTTGGCGTAGATCTTCTTGAACTCCTCCATGGAGAGGGCGCCACTGGGGCAGTCCCGCAGGAAGCCCTTGTACCACTCCGTGATCTCGTGCTCGGTGAAGTCGGTGTTGTCCATCAGGTCCTGCATGACGTCGGGACGCAGCTTGCTGTTCTGTTTACCCATGGCTGACGATGACAACAATGACGGTGCTCTGACAAGAGGTGGTGGTGATTTCAATTACTGAAAAAATGACAGAAAACGCTGTGTTTAGCGACAGTGGGAAGGAAAAACTCTCTCTAAGAAAGAACAGACACCTGAACTTAAATTGACTTTTCATGAAGTTGTAACAGTAATATGTGTCACCGGAAATTGTTTATTAGCACCAAATGTACGAAAAAGATACAATTTCAATTGTGTGCTTCGCTTTTCAGAGAGAAGGCACTCAAATTGTGGATATCACACTCCAGATACACTTGGTTAAGGTAATTTATGGCATTAACGTTTCCACATTAACAGACTGGCAGAATTGGCAAGTAAAAACGGAATCCACCATTAAACTTGGAATCTCATGGAAATTGACATAATGTGAATGAAATGCCATCATCGTGAGGAAAAGGTAGATTTGTGTGAAGAAGTATTTCCCCAGGGCACTGCTCCATTATGGTGGAATATCATCACAAACACTAGCCCGCCCCATCGCAAACTAATAAATTGCTGGAAAAAAAAAACTAAAACTCCTTTCCTACAGTGCTTTGCCACATACTGATACACATACACAACTGTGTAAGCAAAATAAGGGTATCATACAAAATATCTTACATTAATTGGAATTGCATTGGTGACTATGTACTGTATTCTTTAACCACACAGGCATTTCAGTTTGTTGAAGTTTTTGTGTGTGCAGAGGCTGACATCCAATTCGAAAAGTTAGCCAAGCTACATCCGTTTTCTGTGGCTAGTACTGGTCAAAATTGGCCAATGATGGAATGTATTGCATCAATAAATGGAAGGACGTTTGCATTTAATTAGAGATTAGACATTTTATTTACTATCACCAAAGTACCCACTTTATCCTGGTCAAATAAGTGTAAAGGGTCAAATAAAAACATTAATTTCTCATTTTCGATGCCGCCTAATCCTCATTAGTGTCACAGGGGCATGCTGGAGCCTATCCCAGCTGACTTTGGTCGAGAAGCGGGGTACATCCTGGACTGGTCACCAGCCAGTTGGAGGGACAAACAACAAAAAAACCATGTTAAAAAAATGAACAGAAACAATAATATTTGGCCAAAAACAAAAACACATTTAACGAGGCCCTAAATTGGCAGATGGAGGTCTGTTTTTAGCACAACAGTCATCTAACAGACTACTTGTATTTAAAAAATGGTTTTAACCACTCGAGTGCATTTGTGCAGCTGCAACCTCCGTTAACGGCAGGTAGTGAAATCCACATCCTCTGCATAAAGATCTATTTTGGGTTTTCATCGCACAGGATCACATCACTGTAAAAAACGATACAAAGCAGAGCAGATGCAGCTCGTCGGCTAGAAGCTTGTAGCTTACTTCCAGGCACATCCGTGCGAATACCAATTTAGCTATTATTGTGTTGACATCCCGTGGAAAATAGTTTCTCGTCTCATTAGTAAACATATAAAGAAATTCAATCAGTACCCACACATAAACAAATAAATCCCAACTGGGGTTAGGTCTGTTAAAGAACTAATTCATAAGGCAAAATTGGACTTTAGGGACTTTTAAATGAAAATTCCCTTTTATACACCCCCGTTGGGTCTATAATCCTCTAACCTCAACACACAACAATGGAGTCTCTTCTCCAGCCTCTAATGGGTTTGCGCCTGGTGTTCACTTTTTAAGCGGCAGCATGACAAGGAGATTATGGACTGTTTGCACACTCATCATAAGCAAGTCAACAGCTAATGCGACGGGTAGACAAATGAGAATCACAATCTTTCACCTGAGCAAGATCATTTCGACAATCGTACGCTTTAGTTAGCATAAATAGCAAAAAAAACTAGTAGAAGGTGAAATGAATGCAGTGGTTCCCACAAGTCTGCACTCTATCCTGTAGCTGGATGGCGTCATTGACTAATTTGCATGATGCAAAACTCAAGTGATTGTGCGTGGACAGTAACACAGAGCTTTTTGGTTTGTTTCATATGACATGTTCTACATTATCTCATGTGTTTAAACCTTATGCAACAACATAAAATTAAGTTATTGATTACAGGGGCTGCTTTTATTGTGTGCAGCAGTAAATGTGCAAGTGGTGCGCTCAGTGATTTAAAAAAACATTCATGATGTGTCCTGGCCTTCATGTAAGTGTGCGCTGATTTTAAAAACAATGTACATGTCATTGTATATCTAATACTGTAGTATACTAATAATACTATATTGCAGCAGTGAGAGAGTTTGCTGCAACAGTACCCCGCGTCCTTGCGGGCACTTTAACAGTTAAAGTTGCGTGTTTTTTGTTAGCATTTAGTCGTTATCCACATAGAATCATGGTGGATTGTTGTTGTGTGTTGCATGTTGTGTTGTTTACATTTTGGTTTGAAATGTGCGCAAGACTGATGACTAGGGGTGTCATGAAACCATACATGAGATTGGGTCTATGAGGATGAGATTTCACATTTCTTTTTAGGAAAAGTACCATGTTTTTTTTTTAAATGACAATATTAATTTAATTTCTTCTTGCATGTTTGTAGGCGAGAGACGAAGAAAACAGACACGCATGCACATGGCAATATATTAAGGCAGGCAAAATTATCCCGTTCATTTTCATTTATTATGTGATGAATTAAGTTTTCATCATCCCAGTCCTATTGCCAACATGACATTCTTGTCATGTTTTAATCTTGTGACCGCCCTACTGATGACCATCTATCAGTCTGTTAGCACTGTGTTGTCAACCTAGTTGGCTGGCTATCGCTTGCAAACTGAAGAGCACTTTCCTTAATTAAGCAAGCTGAAGTGCCCCCGTGACTATGCAGTTTCGATGCCATCTGCAGATGCCGTCTGCAGGATGGAACAGGCCACTCAGACAGTCCTGTAACAGTACTGTTATATCACGATCGTGATCGAGGGCGAGCAGACTGTGCCAAAGCTAAAAGAAAAAAAATACATTAAAAATGGCTACAACTCTATCTGTGGGAGTCCACATTTAACTGTGGTGAGCCAAATGTAAAAGTGGGACACAGCGCAAGTTAGCTTATTCTATTACATTTGGCTCTTAATGCAAATAAATAGCTCAGAACTCCAGGTGAGGACATCAAAGAATTGGGAGATGAAGTGCAACTCCAGATAAGAGCAGAGATAGCCTTGGACACGAACAAACCACTGAAAAAAGGCCCTGTCCACATGTTGGCGAGTGTCTCATAAAACCAAGTTATTTTTCCACGATGGGGCCTATCATCCACACAAGCCTGCAAAAATATGGCACTAAAAATGAAGGTTTTCAAAACCTCTGATCAAAGTGTAAATTTGGAGAAAAATCTGATTATATGTTTGGGTATAGATGCAAATAATCAGAGTTTTACGCTTCCAAACGCCACTGCCTGCGACAAAGTAGGTGACGTCACACACGCAACCTGTATTTACATCAGAAACAACATGGATGCCCTCAGAACTGTGTTGGTTGTAGCTATTGTTCAAGGCGAAGAAGCACTATGAGGTCGGCCTGGCGCCATGTTTTATGTTTTACGGAAGTAATGGGATGACAGAGGATGATTCTGATTAAACAGAATTTTAGTAACCATTGCCGCCTACAGTTTTGGCATGCTTAGGACTGTGGTTCCCAATGCATTTATGCGGTTATATGAGTATGCATTGTTTTTTAAATACGGGGTTGTGTGAACACCATTTTTTTCATAAACGGACAGGGGGAAATATGCGGTTTTACAAACACCCTGCTACGTGTGGACGAGGCCAATGTTATCGGACAGCCTGCCCCTGTAGGTTGAAGCTTTAGACTCTAAAAATTAAAAGTGACTAGGATGTTCAGGGCTATAAGTAACTTGGCTATTTCTGCCCCCAATTAACCACTAAGACTCTTACCTGCGCTCGTGGGAAGACCTGCAAGGGACTGTTATGCAACGGCTTTTGCCAAGACGAACACACACAGTGGTATGAGCACATGGTCCGGTCGGGCTGCCACATGCATGGACCACCTCTCGAGGGTGAGCCCAAGCGAAAGGTGGCTTGCTTTAAACGTTTTAACGTGCCTGGGAGGTGGCGGAGAGATAAGACAACGTCAGCCGGATTAACAGGCTTTCACATTGGCACATTCGTCAACCACCCAGCCTAAAATCAGCCTGGTGACATCACCAGTCAACAATAACATGGCGTCACTCAGAAGCCATATTATACCTTCAACGAGTATTACACAAAAACTTCTAAAACGATTTCTCATATTTGCTTCACAAATTAAACCGTTTGCTAACAGAATGAACTTAACTGTAAATACAGGAGGCTGGTATACTGTAACTTGTCAGCCTTTGCATTTGCAAATTGCCGCTGTGGGTTTGGACATTTTGGCTCCTTGTTGGTGTGGCTGGGTGATTGGGGGTTCCTGGGGGGGTAATTTGTGTATATGGATTCAGAGAGAGAAAATAAATCTATAACTGACTTAGTAATTGCTATGATATGGAGAGGGGGTAGGATTTAGGGTAGAAGATCTGCTTCTTCCTGTTCCTTTTTAGACATGCTGGGCCGCAAATTGTATATATATGTGATGTATTTCAATGCAACATTGTATGCATATTTGAAATAAATTAAACTACACTAACAAATAAGGGACGTTTTCCAAAAAATAAAGGAATTTCTGTGGCTGAAGCATGAATAGGAGGTGGGTATTAAAAAAATGTCACTTAAGCCTGCCAAATTGTTTTATGTGGCCCGCAAAAGCCTGGAAATGATACACAGCAAACAGATTTACCGTATTTTTCCGACTATAAGCCACTACTTTTTTCCCACGCTCAAAACCCTGCGGCTTATGCAATTATGCGGCTAAATTTGGGGGGGTTTCGCTAGTGGCTAAGACATAAGACGGCACACTAAAAAGAAAAGCATGTTAATATTTTGAGATTAAAAGTCGTAATTTTACGTGTCATATGTGTCCGAGGGAAAATATAGCATAGTTCTTCAGGAAGGAAGGAAAATTTTATTTTTAACGGGACAGCAAAACAAAGCAGCTGGGCACAAACAGCATGGGTTAGCATCATCTCACCTACTATCATTGCGTTCTCAGGCAATGCCTATAAAATGAAGTTATGACGTTTTTTCCTGTAAAGTTACACCTTCATCTAAATGTATGATGTCATGGTCGTAAATTTATGATTTCTCAAAATCTGATGATTTTAATACGCCCATTTTAACAGGCATTGCCAGAGACAGCAATAAACACAGGGGACCTTAAGACTGGGTCAAAGGTAACTTTACAACTTTTTTCTTATTTTTTTAAACTTTATACCCGCAGTTTATAGTCTGGTGCGATTAATATATGTTTAAAAAACACATTTTCTAAATACGCAGTGGGTGCGGCATATATTTCAGTGCGTTCTATAGTCCGAAAAATACCGTATTTTTATGATTTTATTTTATTTTTAGTGTACATAATTTTTTTTTACTTTATTACTTTTTATATTTACTTAGTTAAACTTAGTTATTTTATTTGTTAATTGGTGACTCTAAATTATACATAGGTTTGAATGTGAATGGTTGTTTGTATGTGCCCGGCGATTGACTGGCGACCAGTCCAGGGTGTACCCTGCCTCTTGCACAAAAGTTATCTGGGATAGGTTTCAGCATACCCTCGCCACCCTAGTGAGGACAAGGGGTTAGAAGATGGATGGACGGTAACGTCTAAAACTAACCATAACTGCAATGTGACCCGCGGGGAAAACTGGTTTGACGCCTTTGTTCTAGAACAATTTTAGCACCTATGGTCAACCAGTGAAAAAATAATGACGCACTGCACACAAAAGGGTGCAACCACCCCACAGCACCCACAATAACTTTATGGCGGTCCCTATCCCTACAGAACTGTAAAACCAACTATTGCCCTTATCCAGTTTGCAAATAAATGTGAACTTGGACTATCACCCATTGCATTGGTTTATCACACCAAAAGCTGTTCTCTTTCCACTAAAGACTAGACAAAAAATAAAGTACCAGACACTTACATAACCATCAAAAGTGCCCATTTATATCCTGCAGGTAAATCTTCAGCAAAGAGTACTGGAGTTAATCCCAACTGCTAACACTAAGACGCGTGAAGGTTGAAGGAGGGTGACGGTGAAGATAATGCAAGAAAGCTGTTTAGTGATATCATTTATCAAGAGTCATTCATAATCCCCCATAGTCGGGTGACCTTTGTTAAGACTAACATCCCAGTCCATATATCATCACGTCTAATCAATGTCAAATTTTTGGTTTTCCCACTCCAGTTTAGATGATATTTAGTGCACTTCAAAAAGTCCAGCAGCCTGCAGCACAATTCAAAGGCGAATAGCCAAAATATCTCAGGACGTGCTCGAGTTTCACAAACGCGTCGTCCAGTGAAGTGTGAATGCTTGCATATCCGAGCGCAACCCGATCTGCCGTGTGGTCAAGAGCCGGTCCAACCTGCTGGCGGACAGTCTGAGGAAGACACTGAAGCACGAAGCAGACATTGGAGGCGGTTAGTTCTAACAACAATAATAATAATAACTAAATCATAATTTGCATCCTTTGATGGGTTGGTACACCTGGTCCCCAACCAAATATTAACCTTTCTTGGTGCAAGTACAAAAAGAAGGCTCTCTGTAGAAAGCAGTGAGTAAAAGGGTGCAGATCATGTTACAAAACTGGTCTTTGTTGTTAAGTTTAATAATTAAGTAGAAGAGGAATCCCCAACCTTCTTGAGCCTATACGCAGGCTTGTTTCTGATGGACCAATGAAAAAGCAGAATCCTAACTTAAAAGGATGTACAAAACAGACAAAATGTCATTCCTCGCTAGATTGTGGTTGGAATATTGCTCCCTCACCAATCGCTGTTTTGTGGTTGACTGTGGCCTATATGTAGTATTCGCGGTTAGAATATCTCTGCCTCACTATATAGTGGTTTGTCAAACAATAACTAATTAATATATGATGTTGTTTCGTGGTTGTCTATGGGTTAATATTAGTCAAGAAACATTCAAAGATGTGTACTCTCATTCGGTGTGGAAGTGGTAAGTTTTGGGCTTCTTTGTCCTAGTTCCCCACTCTCTTTAAAACACTTCAAGTTTAGAAAAAGTAAATTAGCAGTATTAGTAAGAGGCTAACTAGTTAGCTTGCTATGCTATCTGCTACAGTACAGTACTACCTGTAAAATTAGAATATCAAGTAAAAGTTGTTTTATTTTGGCAATTTAACATAAAAGATGAAATCAACAAATTTTATTGAGCCATTACATACAAATTGACACATGAACTCAAGTATTTCCTTATAACTTTGCTGATTACAATTTTCAGAAATACAACAACCTTTTCAATATATTCTAACTTTCTGGGTAGTACTGTATGTCCCTGCAGTAATCCTGTAGCCTGCACGATATGATGTAAACCAAAAGCAATAGGAGAGTAAATTTCACAATAGGGGTGTTATTTAATGTCTACAGGGAACGTTCTGGATAGTTCCTTTTAACTGTAATGCAAACATGATGGAGCAATGAACATCACCCTGCTCACAACACAAACACACACGCACACACAAAGAATTTGGTCCATTAGCATGTCTGGAAGCACCACAAATGTATTTTAAATACAGTACCATCATAATTTTGCCTTAATTTTACTCCACTAACTTTGAATGTCAGAGTAAAATGAATTGTTTTATTACTAAATATAAGAGAGAAATTATTTCCAAAATTGATATACATTTACATCCATCCATTCACTTTCTATGCCGCTTATCCTCATTAGGGGGTTGCTGGAGCCTACCCCAGCTGACTTTGGGAAAGAGGCGGGGTACACCCTGGACTGGTCGCCAGTCAATCACATGGCAGACAAACAATCATTCACACTCACATTCACAAGAAAATCGTGATTAGAGCTGCAACAATTAATCAATGATTAATTATCAATTTAATAATCAACTATTTTGGTATATGATTAACGATTTTTTGACTTGACAATACAAATATCTATATGGGTTTTTTAATGTGTATATTTTCAGACTTTTGCAGGCCACACAAAACAATATGGCGGGCCGAATCTAGGCCTTGGGCTTTGAGTTTGACACCTGTGGTGTAGAGCCTAATTCATCAACACAACAGGCTTCAGATTAATCTACTGTGAAAATACTTGTTAGTTGCAGCCCTAATCCTTAGGGTTGGGTGTTGGTTCAATTTCAGTGATTTCTGTTCCATGTTTTGATTCCCGTTCCCAACAATTCTTGATTCTCGTTATTTTCAGTGGTAGGGTCATAAAAGTTTTAATTATTAGACTTTTTATTGAATTACGTTACTATGAATTTCTCACAGGGCTATTTTTTACCAGTATATAATCACGGGGCACTCTGTACACTGTGAATCCGGAGATGTTCAATCCTGTTAGCAGTGCACCCTCCTATGCATGATATGATGCTGTTGCAAATGTTGCATGGAACCGACAGTATATCAGGGGTCTTACACTATCCATGGTTGCGTCATAAAGCATCTGCTTTGCCTGATACACAACCCTACTAATAGTGATTCACAATTTCTGCAAAATCACGCAGTACTAACCACACAGATTTATTAATGTGCTACTTGTAGCCATGTGATGCTTATGGTGTTTAGCATCTTCATTTCGTGGTTAGATGGGCCTTTTTTTTTACCACAAAGACCATGTGGAACCATACACAGCCTTTGAACCAATCAATATAGTCTGCACCCACAATACATGTCTTCAGACCTGAGGAAAAACAAACAAAAGATTGATTCAGGTGGACTCAGGGGTGCGAGTGTGAAAGCACACCAAGTTATGTCATGAATGCGTTGCTGTTTGTATCTCAAGAGCGGTGGCACCCAAACTCTTCCTGTAAAGGGGTGCAAACTTCGAGATGACACGCTGAGATAAAGCCACTCCTGCCAACTCCATTGCATACACACTATACCACTTCCTGTCACATTTCCTTATGAGTCCATCCACTGACTCACCATCATTCTTAAACACAAAATCCAGAGAAACACAAAGCTGCGGCCTCATCATAATGCACCACACATAGACACGGTTGCATGGTCAAGCTTTTTGTCGTGACAGAGCCGCTACTATGAAGAAGGGAGTCCGAGCTGAGATGACGTCTGCAGGCGAGCAGCTGACAAACACTTGCGGCAAACTGCCACTGATTGCACAAAGAGGACACTGTTTGCGTTAAACCTCTAGAGCAGCACCCGCTCCAGGTCTAGACAACTCATGACCCAAACCGTCCTATAGTCTCCACTTTTCTCCAGGTGGTCGCCATGCCTACACGTAGTCTTTCTACAGAAGTCACACACAGCAGACCAGACAAGACAGACAAAAACCCCAACTTGCCCACATGGACGGAAATAGAACAAATGCTCAAATTTAGCGCACTTTTGGAAGTCGTCTCATGGAAAAAATGCTTCCGACTCCAAGGGGGCTATTATCTCCCGACTCCACCCGCAATTAAACTGGCATTGGCTTTATTCTTTTTTTGGACATCATAATGTAACTTCTGGTTGTCTGTGACCACTTTAGGCACACCAGCACAAATTTTGAGCTAATGCAACAGATGTTATATATTGCACCTAATAATAAAGTAACCAAAATGTTGGACCAATGAAAAAAAGCACTGGAGTCTGCAGGTGTGCTTAATAAAGTGTCCAGTGAGTGTTTTGGTGTCATTACTCGTTGAGAAAAGACCACGCTGTGAAGCCGCAAATTTGCAATTCATTTTAAGACTAGATGATTGTTTACAAGCATTTCTGCTACTGCTTTACTGCTGTTTTCTCCATTTTCCTTGACGGTCTGATGTGTTCTGCAATAGAAGTGGAGTGATCAACACGGGAAGACATGTTAAAATGTTATTTCTTATATTGGACACACTTTTAACAACTCTACTGCAAGATAGTACATCTGAACGTGGACCAGCCACAGGTTAAAACTGCTTCAGCGTTGTCTGACTGAATTAATTTAAATATGTGCAAGCATTTTTGTTCATCCTCCACTGCTGTTTTCTGTCTGTTCTGCAGTAGGCTTGAGTTTGCAACAACGATTGTCATATATGAAGTCATATATTCGTTATTAACAGTATATCATTACAATTTGGACCCACTTTTAATAGCTTGGTAAAAGGAGGGACAAGTTACCGGAACAAGTTAACGACATGCAGTTTAATGACACTACAATTAATGAATTTCTAGATTAGTGGGGTAGTTAAAAGTGTATCCTTGACTGTTGTTTTCTTCAAATACTACTGTCCTTGGAGGTCTTCTGCAAATATGCTCATGCAAAAAAAAAAAGAGTGTGTGGTTTTTTTTTTAAAGAGTGTGATTTTTTTGCAATAAAAACAAGCCTGCATGACATGTATAAAATGCATATAATTCCACCAGTGATAGGTCACCTACAGTAGTATGTAGATGTGTGCCATCTTGCTCAAATTGTAATTAATTCGGAGGAAAAGGCAACCAGGCTCCCCTCTGTGCAGCAGCATGGGATCCACAAGTAGGAGCAGCCTCATCCGATTAGAAAAAAGTAGGTAAAGCTTTATCCGCTGCAATCATCTTCTAGAAAAGTCTTTGCTGTGTGTAACTGAAATAAACGTAAGATCAATAACGTGGACTTGTAAGCCCACCTGAGCCACGACGAGTGAAAACAAAACTAAACAGGAAGCTAACACGGAGAGTGAGTGGGGGACTGTTGAATTAGCAACTTACCTCGCTTTGAAGTCGCTGAGTAGAGCCTCGAAAAGGTCTTGTTAGTGGCCCATTACCCGGCGAAAAGTTTCCGAGACGACAGCAGGTTGCCAAAGCGACACAGGGGAGCTGCGGTTGCTCGGCTGTTCTCTGTTCAAACGCTGGCTCTCTGGTCTTCGCCTTCTGTCGGAGCAGAGCAGAGCAGCCTCTGATTGTGACGTCACAGCACGTGATCAGAAAGGGGCCAATGAGAAGCCGCGTTGGCTTGGGAACAGACAAATAACCCCGCAGTTGGTTCAACGTTCACTGACTAGCCATAATATTAGTTGCAGTAAACCCATTGAAAAGTGATGTTACGTCTGGCATAAATTATTGGGGCCTGAGCACAGAGGTGGAAGAATGTACTGGAATTGCTTCATTTCTTATTAGCATCAAGGTCTGTGCGCAGAGGTGCAAGGACTCTATAGGAATTCCTTTATCAAGGCCTGTGCACAGAGGTCCAAGGACCCTCCTGGAATTGCTTTATTTTTTATTATGGCCCAGGAATAGAAGTCGAAGGACCCCCTTGGAATTGCTTTGTTTCTTATTAGGGCCAAAGCATTGTGGTTCAAGGACCTGTGAAAGGACCCTCTTGTAATTGTTTCAAATCTTATTTTTATTGAGGCCTGATCATCAAGGTCCTAGAAATAGTGGGTGCCAAAACCATTTTGAAATAGTTTAGTTTCTTATAATTATTATTAGCATGGCAGTCCAAAGACCCGCAAGTGCATGGGAACTGGTAAAATTGCTTTGTTTCTTCTAATTATTAGGCCTCAAGCACAAAGGCCCAAAGGCAGGTGCAAGGACCCTCGTGCAATTTGTTACATTTTTTATATTGTTAGAGCTTAAGCACGGATGTGTAAGGGCTCTGTTGGATTTTTTGTTCTTTTTATTGTTAGCGCTTGAGCACAGAGGTCCAAGGACCGGTGAGTGGAAGAGCCCCACTGGAATAGTTTAGTTTCTTCTTATTATTATTAGGGCTAAAGCACAGAAACGCAAGTACATCAGTAGGGCCTGAACATGGCGGTCCAAAGACCTTGTTGGAGTGGCTTTTTTTCTTACTATTATCAGGGCCCGAGCACAGAAGTCTAAGATGCCCAGGTAGTAGGTATGTTAAGAAAACATATTTACATTAGAGCTTTGCATGTTAGAGATGAGGGTGCTTATGGTCTCACTAACCTTAGTACAGTACAAGTGTCCTCATCTAGGCACATTGGAAGCCACGCGTTAACCTGTAAGGTGATTAGCGGCGCACAAAGCCAACTGGCTTATTCTGACGCTCTTCTTGAGGGTATACTTTCTTAATGGCCTTACAGAGCACACTTAGAACCATCCCTCACCTTGCCTTCTGCTGAGTCAGCAGCACTGACCGCTGACACTTTAAATGCTTTTTAATTCGTCACCTTGAATTACATCACTCGTCAAGAATAAGAAGGACGGTCTGTGTCAATGTCAACAGTCATGATAGAAATTGTCGTAAATTATTTTAAAAAAGGGTTCCATATGTTAAAATTTGCTGACGTCCATTTAGGTATGATAATGACTCCCCATACAGTAAATGTCATCTTTTTGCAAACCATCTTAATTAAAGCTAAAAGGCTACACTTTGTCATGTGTTGACTGTTTTATTTCAAATCTACTTGTGTTAGTGTGTATGCAGGCAAGATCATAATAGTGTAAATTTGTCGCAGTCCAAATACATCTGGACCCTAACTGTAGTTCTGAAACCCTGCATTATTTTTCCTTAATGGCATTTTCCGCATGTGCTTAATGCATACATTCAGATGATCGCTGTTACTAAACAGAAACGAAAGCCATATAATCAGCCATTAAAATGACATAACGGCATCAATCCTCCATCCGCGAAGTGCATTAATGCTCCATCCCACTGCCTTGCATCACATTGCATTGCATGCCAGGGTAATTCTACATCGTGCTGCCATTGTTTGACGATGTAAAGATGCGGCTAGGCCGTGACCTTTACCCAGGGTAATCCACTCGCAGCAGAAGTGGTGGCTCATCAGTCCATTTGACCCTGAGGGAGAGTCCCTGAGTGCTGGGAAGCTGCAGCCTCTGACTAATAGCTTTGCATAACATTGATCTGACCAGCTGTCCACCATTGAGCAATACACCCCACCAACACCAACACCTCCACTAAATACACACAAAGCGCGCAAATCGACGTCGCGCAAAAAAAAAAGGCTTCCTTGTAAATGAGCCAGCCCATGACTGCACACGGGGTGCGTCATTAGGTAAGAGCAGCTTTAGGGACGAGGCTAAGAAGCCATGCGCGGTGTGGAGAGGCCGCTGATCTGCACGGGAGGCGACCAACAACCTCTCCTGAATGATTATCTGTTACCTAACCACTCAGGGCAAACCTTACAGCGCTCCCGGGTTCGAAGCCCTCTAACAGTGCCGCCTTGAGATCTTGTGCAGGAGAAAGTTGCAAGAGACCAATGCTCTCATTTCATTAGAGTCCTTGCACATTCACTGACATTGCAGAGATAGCACAGATGTTTTCTGGCTTGAGTGTGAAGCAGGGCTGACCTGTTACTTCACAGCACAGGCGCTGTGCGTCATGATAGGCAGACTAATGCTCAAGCCTGCCTGGATTAGCCAGCAGGTGAATTTATTCTCAACCAGAACATGCTGAGAGTGGCGTGTTGAGCCATTAAACAGATACGGTAGTGTGTATTGCACAGCTATTTGAAAATTCAGTTGTCCAGCACTAGCAAACCTACGAAAAACCATCAAGAAGCCATGCTGCAAAACACACAAGGAAGCACTTCCTTGGCCATTTACTGGGGTCGCTATGTACGCATACAAATTTGTGATTTTGCAGTTCCAACTTTCTGAGCGCTCAGCCCCCAAATACAATTTCACTTTGCATCATGCAATTTGGCTGACACCTCTAGTATGAGGAGTCTTTAAGAAGTCAACTTCTAAAACGCACAGGGAGACAGACATTTTGGCAATTTCCAGGGGTCTGTATGTACACACAAAGTTTACAAGTGTCAAATTTTGCAAACAACTTTTTGAAAATCAAACCCCCAAAGCCAGTTTTAGCTATCCCCGTCAAATTTGGCAGGCATGTCTAAAATGAGTAAACCTACAAAAATGTCTCCAAAAGCCATGCTACAAAACACACAGGGATGCAGTCATTTCAGCCATTTACAAGAGTATGTATGTTAGCATACCAATCTGCATTTTTGCAGTTCCAACTCTTTAAAAATTCAGGCCCCAAATCCCATTTCAACTAACATCAACAAATTTGGCAGACATGTCTAGCATGAGTAGACCTACAAAAAATTCTCAAGAAGCCATAGCTAAAAATGCAAAGGGAGTCAGCCAGTTTGGTATGAAGCTGGGTCATTTTGGCCGTTTTAAACCTCTTCAGCCCCTGAAGCCCGTTTTACCTTGTATCATGCATATTGCCAGGCGGTCTGACATGGGTAGACCTACGAAAAAGTCTCAAGAACCCATCACCAAAAACGCACAGGGAGTTGACCATTCTGTTAAGTGGAGTAATTTTGCCCTTTATCATTCATTCATTCATTTTCTATACCGCTTATCCTCATTAGGGTCGCGGGGATGCTGGAGCCTATCCCAGCAGACTTTGGGCGAGAGGGGGGGTACACCCTGGACTGGTCGCCAGTCAATCGCAGGGCACATATAGACAAACAAACATTCACACTCACATTCATACCTATGGACAATTTAGAGTCGCCAATTAACCTAACATGCATGTTTTTGGAATGTGGAAGGAAACCGGAGTACCCGGAGAAAACCCATGCACGGGGAGAACATGCAAACTCCACACAGAGATGCCCAATGTAGATTCGAACCCAGAACCTCCTGACTGTGAGGCCAACGTGCTACCCATTCATCCACCGTGCGGCCTGCCCTTTATTATTATTGCAGATAAAACATATGGGTGCCCCGCTAGAAAAAGGGAAAACAAGCCATAAAAAGTGATAAACACTGTCAGTAATCCATTACACCGAGCCAGAGTGGACTTAAAGACACTGTACTGTATTGTATATAAAACACTGGCTGCAAACACGAGGTCTTGACATGCAGCATGGCCATGCTACTCCTACTGCTCGATATCAAATACGCTTATTATTTTGAATGTTAAAAAATATATGTATGAAATATTATATATTTATAATTATTACAGTTATATTGTATTTTTTGTATTACTCAAGCCAATAGTATGTGTTTTTCTTTATTTATATAATATTAATATATATACTATTTTTGTACGTTACATTTTTTAAATGTTAATATATTTGTTTATTCTAGAGCCAATACTATATTAATAATAGTAATTACATTTTATTGTCATTTCATACTATCGACACCATTTTATGTTTTTTTTTTTTTTAAATAAAATAAATATAATTTAAATAAATTGAATAATTACAACTAATGAACAATAATACCTACATAAAAATATATATTTAATAAAATTATTAAAATAAGATATAAATATTATCATTATTGTCACTATTTTTTGTAACCCCCTTGACCCTTAAAATAGAATAAAAAATGAAAAATGAAAATATGGCAGGAATAATATTAGCTCATGTAAATACATACATGATGTGACGTAATAGCAGACATGATTTATTTCTATAAATACTTTAAACGGTTCGATCTCCTGTTAAGTAGGAGTCTGAAGGGGTCATGACCTCCTCAAGATAAACCTCTAATAGACGAGCTACAAATGTCTTACTGCCACCTGGCGGTATAATGTCCTCACTCACTGGCAAAACATTCAAGATACTTTAGTCATTGTTTTTTTTTTATTGGAACTTTATTTAAACGTACAATATAATACACAACAGAAATACAATTAACAGGATGACAAGGTAACAAGATAAAGGAAGAAAAAGAACACGTAAATAAATAAATCTTCTTTTCCTTTCGGCTTATACCTTCAGGGGTCGCCACAGCGAATCAATTGCCTCCATCTAACTCTGTCTTCTGTATCCTCTTCTCTTGCGCCAACAACCTTCATGTCCTCTTTCACTACATCCATAAACCTCCTCTTTGGTCTTCCTTTAGGCCTCCTGCCTGGCAATTCAAAACTCAGCATCCTTCTATCAATATATTCACTATTTCTCCTCTGGACATGTCTCTAAACCAAACAACATCGCTGGTCTCACCACAGTTTTGTACACCTTTCCTTTCATTTACCTGAAACTCTTCTATCACACCCGACACTTGCCTGCCTGCACACGCTTTTTCACCTCTTTTCCACACTCTCCATTGCTCTGGACTGTTGACCCTAAGTACTTAAAATCCTCCACCTTCTTTATCTCTTCTCCCTGTAACCTCACTCTTCCTCTTGAGTCCCTCTCATTTACACACATGTACTCCGTCTTGCTGCGGCTGACCTTCATTCCTCTGTCCCACCTGCAGCACACCTCACTACTGTCTTACAGTCCTCATACATGTCCTGCACCGCTCTAACATACTCCTCTGCCACTCCAGACTTCCTCATACAATACCACAGTTCCTCTCTGGGCACCCTGTCATAAGCTTTCTCCAGATCTACAAAAACACAATGCAGCTCCCTCTGACCTTCCCTGTACTTCTCAATCAACATCCTCAAAGCAAATACTGCATCTGTTGTACTCTTTTTTGGCATAAAACCGTACTGCTGCTCACAAATGCTCACGTTTGCCCTTAGTCTAGCTTCAACTACTCTTTCCCATAACTTCATTGTATGGCTCATCAGCTTTATTCCTCTGTAGTTGCCACAACTCTGCACATCTCCCTTGTTCTTAAAAATGGGCACCAGCACACTTCTCCTCCATTCCTCAGGCATCTTCTCATTATCTAAGATCTTGTTAAACAACCCGGTCAGGAACTCTACTGCCACCTCTCCTAGACACTTCCATACCTCCACAGGTATATCATCAGGACCGAGTGCCTTTCCATTCTTCATCCTCTTCAATGCCCTCCTCACTTCTTCCTTACTAATCTTTGCAACTTCCTGGTCCACAACAGTCGCCTCTTCTACTCTTTGTTCTCTCTCATTTTTCTCATTCATCAACTCTTCAAAGTACTCTTTCCATCTTCCCATGACACTACTGGCACCTGTCAATACCTTTCCATCCCTATCCTTTATCACCCTAACCTGCTGCACGTCCTTCCCATTTATCTCCCTCTGCTTTGCCAACCTGTATAGATCTTTCTCTCCCTCCTTGCTGTCCAACCTAGCATACAAGTCATCATAAGCCCCTTGTTTGGACTTTGCTACCTTTACTTTCACCTTACGCTGCATCTCTCTGTACTCCTGTCTACTCTCTTCAGTCCTCTCAGTGTCCCACTTCTTCTTAGCTAATCTCTTACTATGTATACACTCTAAATAAATAAATACAGTTACAAAATTAAAAGGAAAACAATAATAAAAAAGAAAAGGAGGGATGGGGGGAGGCTTGAGGTTATTTTCTCAGCATATATTCATTACATAGCTTCTTGGTCCTCATTGCCTAGGGGTTCAAAGATTAGTCCAAGTCTTCCAAATATTAGATTAGTGAAACACTGACAACTTAAACACTGAAATTGGACAACCCAGACGGAGCCCCGATTTATATTAAATCTTATAGTGGTGCCAAATTGTTGCCAAAGTTTGATGAAACTATTTGTGTTTTCATATGATGTTTTTATAGATTTCTTGAACACATCACCGAATCCAAGCACCGCTAAAGCCTTGAACATGAAATGGTGTTGGGTAGAGTCAAAAGCTTTGTAAAAATCTAAAAATAGGATGAAACATTCATCTACAACTAAGTCGGAATTGTCTAAAATATCAAGTACTATCCTTATGTTGCTTGTTATATGTCTGTCGGTCATGAAACCAGACTGTGTTTCATCAATAATGCTGTTTAGTGTTCCTTTTAGTCTTTTAGCTAAACATATTGCCAAAATGTTATAGTCATTGTTAAGGAGTGAAATTGGCCTCCATTGATCTATCAGTAGCTTATCTTTCTGTGGTTTAGGAATCAATGTGATTAAGCCCTGAGTTAGGGAAGGAGGAAGCTTTTCATTATTAATACTTTCTATGTAAACTAAAGCAAAAAGGGTGATAATTGTTCAGAAAACATTTTATACTTTAGTCATTGTATAAAGAGCTACAGATGCGGAGTGTCGTCATTGTGCTTGACTGGTCAAATGTTGAAATATCCTAATAATGTAGCCAGGAGCTCTCTCATTGGCCAAAGGTTAGACGTGCTGGAGAAAGATGGACAGGAGCCGAGCTGATTGTGTGGTAAAGTTGTACAATGTTGGAATAAGGACCGCCGGATATGGGCTAGCAACCGAAGCTAGAAAATTAGACCGTAAGAAGGCCCGATCTCGGAAGCTAAGCAGAGTCGGGCCTGGTTAGTACTTGGATGGGAGACCGCCTGGGAATACCAGGTGCTGTAAGCTTTTCGCGTGCACTCCTCTTGTTGTACAGCAGATGGTATAGTTTCCCCACTTTTTGGAAAAAGCCATTTTCTTGAAATGAATAGAATTTATTTTAGCCCCAATGTGATTAACATTTAGCTGCCTGCCTTTCTGGGTATCTATGTTTATCTATATTTCTGTCTCCCTGTCTGTATATGTACCTATATGTCTATCTATCTATATTTCTGTCTCCCTGTCTGTCTGTCTGTCTATCTGTCTGTCTATCAATCTATTGCATACAAGAGTGTTATCAGAATTGTATTTTGACCTACATCACCTTTAAAAAGGAAAATTTCCGCCTTGTCTAGCGGCTTACGGCCATACTACCCTGAGAACGCCCGATCTCGTCCGATCTCGGAAGCTAAGCAGGGTCGGGCCTGGTTAGTACTTGGATGGGAGACCGCCTGGGAATACCAGGTGCTGTAAGCTTTTCGCGTGCACTCCTCTTGTTGTACAGCAGATGGTATAGTTTCCCCACTTTTTGGAAAAAGCCATTTTCTTGAAATGAATAGAATTTATTTTAGCCCCAATGTGATTAACATTTAGCTGCCTGCCTTTCTGGGTATCTATGTTTATCTATATTTCTGTCTCCCTGTCTGTATATGTACCTATATGTCTATCTATCTATATTTCTGTCTCCCTGTCTGTCTGTCTGTCTATCTGTCTGTCTATCAATCTATTGCATACAAGAGTGTTATCAGAATTGTATTTTGACCTACATCACCTTTAAAAAGGAAAATTTCCGCCTTGTCTAGCGGCTTACGGCCATACTACCCTGAGAACGCCCGATCTCGTCCGATCTCGGAAGCTAAGCAGGGTCGGGCCTGGTTAGTACTTGGATGGGAGACCGCCTGGGAATACCAGGTGCTGTAAGCTTTTTACGCTCTCTTCGCTTGTCGTACAGCAGAGGGTGCTGTTTCCCCGCTTTTTGTAAAAAGCCATCCTTCTGAAATGAGAAATAGTATTTATTTTGCTCTAATGTGAGTAACATTACTCGTCTGTTTGATGGAAAAAGGGACGCAGATTGTTTACAGGTACAGGCCCACACCCGCTGGCATTCTTTGCATGAATTCAGGGTTATTATTCTTATATACATCACACATTGTGATTTTCATCAAATAGAAATAAATGAAATAATTAATGAAAGCTCGTGAAAATGTTGAATGTAATTATTTACAATTATATTTTCAGAATTTAATAGATTAATGTACATTTGAAAAGAAAAAGACATTTTCAATTATTTAAATTCATTCTATTTTTAACCCATATTTTGTTCGTACTGATTTGATATGTTGTTATTGAATTTCATCCATCCATTTTCTATACCGCTTATTCTCATTAGGGTCGCGGGGTATGCTGGAGCCTGTTCCAGCTGAGTTCGGGCGGGTAGGCGGGGTACACCCTGGACTGGTCGCCAGCCAATCGCAGGGCACACATACAACCATTCAGACTCACATGGACAATTTAGAGTCGCCAATTATTAATTATAATTAATAAATTATTATTAATTATAATTCATTATTATTAATAATAATTAATTAACCTAACATGCATGTTTTTGGAATGTGGGTGGAAACTGGAGGACCCGGGGAAAACCCACGTTCCCACGGGGAGAACCGTCCATTATTTGTCTAATTTAATTTATAAAACTATCATACAATCTGCATATGTTCTTGTGTCCCCTTTTTTCTGGAGCACTTTAAACATTAGACCACAAATAATTCGTTCAAATAAATCTCTGAGAAAAAAATCCTTACGTCTTTTCCACTCTGTCTGTGCGTCATTACGTCACTTCCCCGCAGTTGACGCACATTATAAATCTTAAGCTCCCGCCCCTTTCCTTCCCTTTCTCTCTACAGGAAGTCGACGTGCCTAAGGTGCTCGGTTCTTCACCCGAAGCTAAGGCCCGCAATCCGGCGACTAGCACCCTGGTATTTAGGCATCCGACGCCGTAGACGTCAAAACAAACATCCACGATGGCCTCCGTGTCAGAGCTCGCCTGTATTTACTCGGCTCTCATCCTCCACGACGATGAAGTGACTGTCACCGTAAGTGTCTCGCTCGATGCCCCGTTAGCTAATAGAAGTCCCAACAACAAGGGAAACGTACCGTAAATGTGTAGCGAAACGCTACAACAACAACAACAACAACCTGTTCCTCAGAACGACAATAAATGTGTGTCGTTATCACGAAGTCGCCCTTACCAGCAGTTGAAAGCGCCATGCAAGTGCCGAGTGCTAGCTAGGCTAAGCTAACCTCTAGCATGAGTGACCACTTTGCGCGGTATTTCTATTTGTATCGGGACCCGCTTACAAGTAGCCACGTTATAATCACGACTTGTTGATTTCCGGGGATGATAATTGACAAGCGTCGCACATTGTAAACGTCATCACCGAGCCTCTCGCGGCCAGCTCAAATGTGTTCCCGTCGCTCCTGAATGCATCACATTTTGTATTGCCGTGTATCGCGAGAGCAACGTTACAATGTGTAGTGTACCCTGTATTAGTAGTCATAAATGATGAAGTAATACTTAGCATTATGTACCTGCAGGAGGACAAGCTCATCGCCCTGATCAAGGCTGCAGGAGTGACAGTTGAGCCTTTCTGGCCCAGTCTGTTTGCCAAAGTGAGTCGACGCCAGATGGAAAACTGTCATGGCGCACACCCAAAACATGCTAAACAAACGGTTTTTTCTAGGCTCTGTCCAACATCGATATTGGCAGCCTCATCTGCAACGTGGGTGCCGGAGGCGGAGCCCCAGCTGTGGCCCCCGCTGCTGCGGGTGCTGCTACCTCAGCTGGAGGAGATGCCCCAGGTGGATATATACATTTAGTTTCAAGGAAAATATTTTCCAGTTTTCTATTTTATGTAATATGTCTGGCCATTGTCTGTGATCCTGCAGCCAAGGTCGAGGAGAAGAAGGAAGAGAAGAAGGAAGAGTCTGAGGAGTCCGATGACGACATGGGCTTCGGTCTCTTTGATTAAATAGCTGTTTTTCTAAAAACACAATAAAAGGAACCCCAAAAAAGTTATCTCGCCTGCTTGCTCTTTTCCCACATTATAAAAACATGCCTACAGGGCTTTAGAATTTACATGGTCCTTCTGTTTCCTTTAAGAAGTGATAGTTGACTCCTGTAAGGATAAATGAATGCATCGCAACTCATTTAATCCGTAGGAAATATTTTGCAGTGTGTATATTCATGTTAGTATTATTCACATTTTACAAGTTTGTCTAAGTGTGAATGGTCAAGAACTAAAGAGGCCACATTTATTTTCCTTTACTTTGTAGTACCGCCTCGGTACTACAAACAAATGGGCAAATTGTTTAGTCATGCCCTGTACTACTGACTTTGGCCACAGTATGGCAGTCAACGGGACATTAGCGCTGTTTATGCATTATGACTTTTGCCATAGCAGCAGTCAGTAGGGCTGTGCCGCTGTTACAAGGAGGGTATTTTGTACCTCTAAAGTTAATGTATAAATGTAGCACCTTCATATGATCTATATGGTTCCATTGATAGGGTCAAAATCTCTCCTATTAGGTATCGTTTCCGTAGTGTAGTGGTTATCACGTTCGCCTCACACGCGAAAGGTCCCCGGTTCGAAACCGGGCGGAAACACTCTTAGTTTTGTTATTGACGGTTATACATCTAATATAATTATACAGTAAATGCATACATGCGTGGATGCATGTATGTATTTGGCCAAAAAAATACAATTTGTAATCATAACAGTGTGTTTTTATTTGCGACTGTACATGTGACTCTTTCCTGAGACAATTTCTCACCTCCAGGCAGAGGTAACAGTGGAATGGAAGAACAACACTGTGAGATAAAGTGATTTTGTCAGGTTCAAACATCCATTCAGCCAATAAATAAATCATGTACTATTCACAGTATTGGATTCTACTTTGAAATCAGTGGACTTTTAACAATTTGCCAATGCGCTTCTTGGAGTGAACACTGTGTAGAAACTATCAGTACACAAAAACAAGCAATACGATTGTGAAAAGATAGTATTTATGGCTTTCTGTGTCCTTATACCTCCTTCATTTGTGTCCAAATGCCTAGGAAAGGTGCTGAAAATATAGATTCTACTTGTATATTTACCATGTTAACTAAAAAGTGGCCTGTGGCCTGTCTTATAGTCTTTTCCGATTACAAAATTCATTTAAAAATTCTCACGTGGATCATTTAAAGCCTGAGAAAAGAAAGAATGAGAACTGTAAAGTGAGATTAAAAAAAACATCTTATGAAGAGTCACAGCTGAAAATATTAATATATATATATAAACATATTCAAAAAAAAAGAGAAAATATCTTCATGATTCTCCTTCTTTGTCTCAAGTTTCCAGTTCATCACGTGGTATGTCCTTCAAACGAGCCGTCACGTGTTAAATAAATCCAAAAATATGAAAGGATATGCGATGAAAGAGGTTTTTTTTTTTTTTTTTTTACAAGGTGTTGCGATGGCATTTGATTGTCGTCTGTCCATCGTTTCACCAATGGTGACCCTCTCCCGGGTTCCGTCCAGCGACTAATGCGGCCTTGTGATGGTCTTGAGCCGCGACTGGTCGATGACGTCCAGCAGGTTCTTGGCATCAACGGCAAGGGCGTGCGCCGCCATCAGCATCTGCTTCTTGTAGTCCTTTTGCAAGCTGAGGGAGGAGAAGCGACACGTGAACACAGAGGAAGCCAAAGCGAAGGAAAAAGAGTGCCGCCCTGCACCGGGGTGCTTTTATACCTCGTCATGACGTACTGCTGTGCTAGCTTCATCTTGGCGATCAGCTCCGCCAGGTCGGAATTCAGGAGCTTCTGGGCCATCTCGATCTGGGAGAAAAAAATCAAGTTTTATTCATAATTTATGCGTTTGCAATTATGTTAAGATGCGATCAGAATCTCTACCCGCGAAATGGGATTTTCTGTGTTAAATTTGAAAACCTTGCCTTATATTATTTCATACAATAAACCTAGAAACACTATTTATATTCACATATCTAAAAATATATGAAACATTGATATTTTAAATTTATGTTTATGTATTTTAAAAACTTATTTTAATTATTTTAATATACTTTATGTATATAAATATATATATATACACACACACACTCTATATATACTCTATATATATATATTCTTTTTTTATTAGACATTTTTAGACAACCTTTTCCAAAGTAATATTCTACTTTGAACAAATTGCTCACACACAAGGCAAAAATAATTATGAAAATGTTGACATATATAGACGTAATCTCTAAATAAATACAAAACTACATATATTTTCCGAATAACTTACATAATTATACACAAAAATTCTAGGCATGTTTTTAATTAAAACTACATAATTATACACACAAATCAATGAACAATCAATGAAAGACATCTTTATATGTACATACTGTATATATTGCATACACGTATCACATACATCTTTTACATGAGTTAAAATATATACATAATATTCAATATATATTCAATATTTTGCTCAATTAAAAAGTACCTCAAAAATATATTAGTAAAAAGTAAATACAAATAAGGTAATTTTCTACATCAAAATAGAATTATATATCTACACAATAATATTTCATACATTTTATTGGGTTTTCCCCTGATAAAAGTGGTTTGAGGTTTAAAAATGTTTATAAAGTATTTAATTCATGTGTAGATTGTCAGATACATGCTGGTAATCGTTTGTAACCTTGCACATTCATGTAGCGTTTACCTCTCTGTGGGTGCTGGCAGGCAGCACAGGAATGGTCGCATCCACCGTGGCCAGCAGGGTCCTCAGCGCTAGACCCACTTCCTGAAAACACACACACCATTCTTGAGTGGAGGTCTTTAACGGACACGCACCATTGCTGTCTACGGACTCCCTTACCTTGACCATGGGAACATACTCCTCGGGGGCTGCGGGCTGGATTCTGTTGGACATCTCGATGACAGACTTGACCAGGGCCGTCACGTTCTCGTAGACTTTGTCGTTGGAGCGGTCCAGGTTGGCTGTTGGGGGTGGGCTGATCTCCTGGGGCTGTAACTGGACCCAGGAAGAGAGTGCATTTGAGTTGGACTCGGCACTGGATGGGCAGCAGAGAGCTAAGTAGATACTGTAGCTAGGTAGGTAGGTTCTGTTGCTTTCTACTGTGATAGTCTATAGGCGTTCTTAAAGGTCCCATATTATTGTACTTTGCAACAATTTAGTGAATTGGAACATGTTTTTACCCCCAACTCTGGAGCTAACTAGGCTTATTTCTAAGATGTGTAGCAAAAACTTTTTTTTTTCTAAAGAAAACAGTCTGTCATCTAGCTTTGTAACGTGATGGAAACCCTTCAAAACTTCAAAAACAGACCAACTACTTGACGGAGATGATAGCCTTTTATCAGGTATGGCGCTCATACAATCACTTTTACATAATAGGGGACCTTTAACTATTATGTTGCTAATTTAGCCAGTGTCTATAAAGAAAACATGGCGGCGACATAGCTAACTAGATTTCTACATCGGGACGACCAGGTCATCTTACCCTCCACGGCTACGGTGGGAAGGCCGGGTGTGGGGAGGAGGAGAGCGAGGGACAGCACGTTAGCCATTAGCGTGACAAAGCGCTATTAAAATGCTGCTAGCAGGATGTACCTTTACGCCTTCATTGTAGCTGTCCACAGGGCAGCTGAGGTGGCCAGGCGCTCCTGGGCGGGGAGGCTTCTTAGGAGGGGCCGTGTGTTCTTAAAGAGACGGTGTTAAAAACAGTGAGTAATGGTATGTAAAGGCGAGCATGCAGACGATGTGGGGAGCTGGAGCGGTCACCTGGTTTTCCCACAGGCTGGTAGATGTGCTGACTTCCGCCCTGTACGACACGCAAACGTATCTTCATGAAAACGTACGTAAAGGCTGCGGAAAGAAAGCGTCTAATGCACTGACCGGCGTGTGGAGGCTGCCATCCTCTCTGTCAATGCTTCCTCTGCTGTTTCTCGACTCGGCCTTCTGCAGAAGAAGAACACTTTTATGATCAATAAACAACAAACTATTTGTGAATTTCCGCTCTACTACTCTCTTTCTACCGTTTTGGCAAAGCACGCCTTGAAGAGTTGCATGTTGGGAGAAAGACGCAGTCTGAAGAAAAGAAGTCGGCCACAGAAAAGGGATCTAAAAAGGAGGCTTTATTTTCCAGCTCTCCAGGACGCCTCATTTAGCATCTGCTCATTCTTTCCATCCACGCCTCCTCCCAATCCCACATCCTGTCTCCTGAATGGACAAATCTGACTGGCTGCTGGCTCCGCCCATCACAAAGTAGCTGAAAAACCCGTCTACGTCAACAGGTGCTTTTCTGCTCCCGAATCGACAGGGTGAGAATTTGTCACAACATGCACACCTACTGTGTTGCCTGCGCTGTTGTTTTCCTGATAAATCTGCCACACGGTGGCAACATTATATAGTCCGCCAAGTCGGACTGCCTTGAATTTTCTCACACGTCTCAACACTCACTGAAACTTTAGGGTGTTTAGTTGAATCTGTACAAAATTTGGTACATGCTTTTAGAGGACTGACAAGCATGTTAGTGTAAAATAGGAGCAAGATTGATTGAAAAGCATGGCCGCTATCAAGCAGAACATCCCACTAACGTAGCAACCAACTGTCCATACGTCAATGAATTTGTCTGATGCTAAAAAATTGAGGATGTTGGATTACCGTAATTTCCGATGTATAAGATGCTACTTTTTCTTAAAACTTTGAACCCAGTGGCTTATGGAGCGGCTAATTTATGGCCATGTTCTAATCTTGTGTCAGCGAGGAAGCGGTGGATCTTTCTTTGGCAAGAGCCAATCACGAGCTCATCACGATGAGCTCATCAACCTATCGAAACGTCAGGAGGTGATTACTCAACGTAACAATCTGACTCATCTTAGAAAGAATGCTAAAATCATCACATGGCAACTTAACATGCAAAAGGTAGGTAGTAAAGACAAAAACAAAAAAAAACTCTCAACATAAACACCAGGAACTACGATACATTATGATAGCATGTGAGCACCACCCACAGGGGGCGCCACAAGCGTTACCATGAAGCTTTCCTCCTGCTCCAACCATCGCTGGTCATCCTCCATCTGCTGCTGCTGCATCATCAGCCTCTCCTCCATGAAGGCCTGGCCCACACATCCAGTGTCCTGCAAGAAAACATGTTTGTAGCCATTTTTGTTTCATTTTCCACCACCCGCACCATTCTGTACTGTGTGCCGTACCTCCATACTGGGGCTCCACTTTGCTGTATGTTCGGGCCTGTGCTGGTTCCAGGAATCGCTGGCAGGTAAGCCACTGTGGGCGGTTGGCTGGAGTAGGACAAATGGTAATGGTAATGATTTAATTTTATTTGAACATGCATGTTACTTACATTGGAATACATCACTTAATACACTTGACAGTTCCACATGTCCAAACGGAGTAGGAAGAATTAAAGCTTATTAAATCCTACCCCCGTAGGCTCTCCCCTATTTCAATACATTTGTAGACTTCCTGCAGTTACTAAGTTTGAATGCATAAGTAAGGTAATGTGACAGTGTGTTAAATAGTAGTCCTTGTCATGGTAAATAAATGATATTGCCGTCCTGATAATTGATGCTCATAATAAATAATAATAATAGTGATAACAGTGATAGGTACTATATAACAATGGTAACAAAACACTGTTGTGGTACAGACAATGTCCTCACCAGGATGAAAAGTTCCTAGTACAAGTATAAGATGATAGTAACAATGGGAGCAAGAGATGTGAAATAATGCTGAAATAACATCGCATTATTTAGGAGGAACAACACTCTTACTGACAGGACAATGACATATATGGCGTAGATAAAATGTCACGCTCCATACAAGGGCAGAGGAGAGTTTTTGAGAGCGTGTTTTGCACGAGTGAGACGTCGAACTTCACACACACTTGCAGTGCAATGTGAAGTCATCCTGGAAGATTTCAGGGTAGGAACATCAAATCTGATTTGCCCTGAAGGCAATCAATCACAAGTGCTTGTAAATACAGCCGCTCCATTGGCCTATTTTGGTCATTTTAACTCTTTTAACTTTCTTTTAACTCTCATTTTAACATTGATGATATGCAACCACCATTTTTTATTGTATAGTAAATACAATATTCATCCCATATCCTTATTTTTACCCCTGCAGGGAAAAACACATTCAGTAGCTGAAATGACCTTTGCTAGTATGTAAAATATATAATATTTAAAATCTTGGTACTTTCATTCATCATGTACATCATGTAAAAACAAGTTATTATTTAACAGGATACATATATATATATATATATATGTTAAATATATATATATACACACACACACACACACACACATATATATATATATATATATATATGTGTGTGTGTGTGTGTGTGTGTATATATATATATTTAACATATATATATATATATATAT